>OZ012737.1:282552146-282957146 GCA_963859935.3 Lathyrus sativus | reverse complement strand
TCTTATGTTTCTGTTTGTCTTCATTGAGCCAAGTTGTGGCACCAATACAATACTCGGGCTAATCTAATGAAAAAGATGGATCAATTGCGACAAGAGAACCATGAGCTTCGCGAGGAAGTAACCACTCTGAAGGACAATTTGGAATGACTCACTGCTATGATCAAAGCATTAGTGGCTGCTCAAAATCATCCACCCCTCTTCCTCCGTCTTCAACTCCTGTGCAAAGGATAGTCATTTTTGAGATTATTTCTACGCCCATCTCTATGGCGCCTTATAGTGTTCCCCAATACTCCATGCCTCCTGGTTTCCCTTGGGGGCATGCCTAATAACTTTATTCCTAAAGGTTATCAACCACCACCACCTCCTGAAGTTCCAGTTGTTCCCACCATTCAGACTGTGATGTCCGTACCACTGCCCGTGGTTCATACCGTTCCTTTTGGTGAAGAACAAATTTTACACACTGCTCCGAGTGAGAGTGTTGATGGTTATGAGAAAATGGTAGAGATTCAAGATCAATTTGCTGAAAAGTAGAGAGAAATCAAAGCTTTAAGGGGAAAAAGAACTGTTAATGAAGAATGCCCATGAGTTATAGCCAGTTCCTAATGTGAAGATCCCACTTAAGTTCAAGGTCCCTGACTTTGAAAAAGTATAAGGCTAACTCTTGTCCATTGAGCCATTTAACTATGTACGCTCGCAAGATGTCGACTCATACCGATAATCATCAGCTTCTCATTCACTACTTTCAAGACAGTTTGTCTGGCACAGCCTTGAAATGGTATATGGGACTCGACAGCGTTCGAATTCGCACTTTCAAAGACTTGGGTGAGGCTTTTGTAAAGCAATATAAGTATAATATGGATATGGCTCCTGATCATGACAATCTTCGAGCAATGGCTCAGAAAGATAAAGAGACGTTCAAAGAATACACGCAGAGATGGCGTGAGATTTCTGCTCAGATTAATCCTCCTTTGGAAGAAAAAGAGATGACCAAAATCTTCCTAAAAACTCTAAGTCCCTTTTATTATGAGGTTATGATTGCTAGTGCCCCGAATGACTTCACTGAGATGGTGAATATGGGGATGAGATTGGAAGAAGGTGTCTATGAAGGACATTTGTCATAAGATGGTAATTCTACTGGAAGTTCCAAGAAATATGGTGGAGGATTTTCCAAGAAGAAAGAAGGGGAAACCAATATCGTTTCTCTAGAGAGATATGGAAGACCTCGTAATAGAAACAGTCATCAACAACATGTTGCATTTGTTACGTATGTTATTAATTCAACTCCTGTTGTTCAGGAATTTCCTTCCCAACAACGCTCTCACTAACATAACAATCAATAGAGCCGTTTTTAGAAGAACTTTGATCAAATTCTAATGACCTACTCAAAATAGCTTCCTAGTTTGATTCTAAAGAACATTGTTCAAACTCGTGCGCCACCTACTACTCCAAAAGATTCGCCATAGTGGTATAAACCTGAGGCTCATTGTGCTTTCCATCAGGGAGAAGCTGGGCATGAAATTGAGAATTGTTATCCATTGAAGATGGAAGTATAAAAGCTTGTTAGAAATGGTATTTTGACTTTTGAAGGCACCAACTCTAATGTGCAATTGAACCTGTTGCCCAATCATGGTATGGCGTCTGTCAATATTATTCAAGGTTGTCTTGGTACATTTGGGATTTATGATATGCGATGGATTCGAAGATCTCTTGTGGAAATGCATGCAATTTTAAGTGAATACCATGATGTTGATCATGATTATGCAGCTTGTTGCATCTGTTCTATGAACCCGTGTGGTTGTGTGATAGTGAAAAGGGACGTTCAAGAGATGATGGATCAGAATTTGATTGAGGTCACTGCAAAGAGGGATGAATATGAGAACAATGTGAATGTTATTGTGCCACACTTTAATATGCATGAACGAGTTGTTATGTCTGATGATAGTCGGAAGTCCGCTGTTACACCTTTGGTTATTCGTTTTCCCAGTCCAGTACCGTATGATTCTGACAAGGCTATTCCGTATAAATACAATGCTACCATGGTTGAAGATGGTAAGGAAGTGGTCATTCCTTCTTTGTCTTCTGTGGTATGTATTGCTGATGTTAGCAGAGTGACCCAGAGTGATCGTGTCTATGCTTCTGAGCCTCCAAAGAGAGTGGAGAATGTTGTCGTTGGGAAACAACTTTAAGGTGAGAATGTTGTTGATATTTTTGGCCAGTCAAGTGGTTTGAATAAGAAAACTAATGAGGATGAGATATTGAAATTGATCAAGAAGAGTGATTACAGTGTGGTAGAACAACTCTTGCATACCTCGTCTGAAATTTCACTGTTGTCCCTATTGATGAGTGTTGCACCTTAAAATTTTCCCACCCTTTTTCCTAACTTTGACTGGATTTTGCTTCGTTTTCATCTACATATCATTTAGGTAGATCATTTCTCGCATACTGCTAGTGTTATTAGCCGGATTGAATTTATCAGAATTTCAGCCGCTTTGTTCGCATTTTCAGACGATTTAAACCAATTCAAATGATGAGCACCATATCGAAATCAAGCGAAAGTTGCTCTCTTCCTGGTGATCCAGTCCGTGCTGATTATTTTGGTGCATTTTGGTGTTCGCCCTTTTTTCGATTTTATTTCGCTGCATTTTTTGTGTGATGTTATTCCTATTATTGCTTTAATTTCTTTTTATAGACTTAGGATTTTTTTAGATTTTTGCTTAGAATTAAATAGATTTTATTAGATTTTTAGTTGTGTAGGAATTAGAAATTAGATTCTTTTATTTAGATTTAGAATTTAAATTTTTATTCTAATTAGAAAATAGTTGTTTTTAATAGAAAATAGAATTTTATTTGTTTTTAGAAATAGAACTTTAATTGGTTTTCTCTCTTTAGAAATAGTTTTTTTAAATAGAATTTCATAATAGAAATACTTTTTTTTAGTTAAAAAATATTTTTAGAATATATTAACTAATAGGATTAGAAATAGTTTTTAGAATTAGAATTTTATTATTAGAACATCATTTTAATTAAGATAGATTTGTTTTCTTTTAATTGACGGGTTAGATTAGATTGTTTTTTATTAGGATTAGATTAGATTTTAGTTATTGATTAGTTAGAATTTAGTTAGGATTAGAATATAGTTATTAATTAATAGTTAGTATTTAATTAGGAGTTATACATCATTTATTCATTAACATCAAATTAAGTCTCATTTATTAAATTAATCAGCAAGTCAAAGTAGTTGTGCCACGTGTCGAACAATGGGTATATAACCCATTGTTCATTTTCTTCTTCATGTGAGCATCCAATAACCCTAACCCTTGTTACTATTCCTCTTCTCCTCAGTGAAACCCGGCCGCCGCACCATCTCCTCCACCATTTTCTCGCCTTCTTCACTCAAACACAACCAACAACCACTTCTGAAACCTCACAACAACCACAATAGACTTCAAACCATTGAAACTCATTTTTAAAAAGCTTCAATAACACCATTTTCGAACCCACGACCTCCATCAAAACCTGCTTCTACAACCACTTCATCATCAACAACACACCGAATTTCCTAAAATCCATCAGCGAAAATCAAAATCTCTTCCAAAACCCAATCGTAATAGCCAAACCCTTTCCAAATCCGGCGAAATCTCAAACCCTTTCACTCACCTTCATCTTCAAACACTCATCAAATTCCCCAGAAACCTCTACTCGTAAATCCCCTTTAAAACACCCAGACTCCCTCAATCTCCCATCCATCTTCTTCATCCGAACAAATCGAAACTACCCACCTTCTTCTCCGAAACAAACCACTACGCAAACCATCATCAACCCATTTCAGAACCAATGCAAACTCAACCCGTCACCATAACCCAACTAACGGAAACCCCTTCAACAGAACTTCATCATCTTAAACCCATTCCAAAACAAGTTCAAAAAACAGAATAAAGATGAGAAGAATGATTTTAGACAGGAGAGGAGAGATTGAATCCATTCGGCCGTGTACGAACAAGAAAAGGAAGTTTAGTTGCTATTTTTTTTTTAATTTTTTTTTAGTGTATTGTTTGATTTGGACTTTCAAAGCCCATATAGACATGTGGACTACGCACCCCTGTTTATTTTGTATCCCCCCTTTTTCTTCTTTTTATTTAAAATGTAAGCTATTTTAGTTTTTTTAAAAATTTTTTTTTTAATATATATATATATATATATATATATATATATATATATATATATATATATATATATATATATATATATATATATATATATATATATATATATATATATATATATATATATATATATATATATATATATATATATAATTTCATCTTTTAGAATTTTAATATATTTTCTTAGAAGTTAAATTTTAATATTTTTATTTGAGGATTTACTTTCATATTTCCTCTTTTGGGTTGATGAAGAGACCTCTATTGTTTTTTTTGTCAAACTATTGATGAGAAACAATAGATTTGAGACCACTTTTCTCTTCTCCTTTTCATTTTCGAATTTATTTCATCTTTATTTCACTTTGACCATTTTTTTGGTCGATGACAATACTTCCGTAAACCGTTACTAGTCAAACCATTGATGAATAATGTTGGATCCGAGACTACCTTTTTTCTCTCCTTATTTCTTATTTTTTTCGATTTTATTTTGACTTTCCTCAATCGATAAAGTCTTGTATTCGTAAGCCTCAGATTATCAAAGTCGATAACCTTCCCGATTTCAAATATATGGAAAATGACATTATGAATAATGTTGGATCCGAGACTACCTCCTTTCTCTCCTCATTTGGGTCATTTTCTCTACTTTGGGATCGCGATAGGCTACCTTCGATTAATCGACATTATGTTTGCGATTAAGACGAGATCCCATTGTCTTTGGCCTGTGCGACACGATTAAATCGGAGAATGATCCTCAATATCATTTCTGTATTTTGTCCATAGCACGAATATCAATCACGCGACCTCCTATAGTTTGACTTCTCTCATAAGTCGAGCTACGATAGTTTAGCGTCACATTCGTCCCATTCGATTCACTTACACCTTTCGGACCGTTTTCAACCCATAACCGCGATGAGTGTTGTGAGTTCTCATCGTTAGATGCGTAAGAAATGATGAATGGGGAGCCTCTTCTCACGTTGCCTTGAGTGTTTAGCGTATGTCCTTTGGGCGATATGTGACGCATTCACTCCTACGTCTTAGGATTTAGCGTAGTGCGTCCCGATCCGGTTCCCTTCCATTTAGGCTTTCTAGACCTAGGACCCTTTTCTCTCGCCTCCGTGCGATTGAGACTCCTTTTCTCTCGCCTCCGTGCGATCAAGACTCCTTTTCTCTCGCCTCCGTGCGATTGAGACCCCTTTTCTCTCGCCTCCATGTGATTGAGACTCCTTTTCTCTCACCTCTGTGCGATCGAGACTCCTTTTCTTTCACCCCCGTGCGACCGAGACCCCCTTTTCTCTTGCCCCCGTGCGATTGAGACCTGTTTTTCCATAGTTGGCCGAACGACGGTAACTATGCTTCTTCATTCCCTAATGAACATACGTAGGCACGAGGATCCCTATCCTTAATGAGCACAGTAATAACTAACTTCCCCTTTTCGCTTGCCCCCGTGCAATCGAGACCAACTTATTATCCAGACCCCTTTTCTCTCGCCCCAGTGCAATTGAGACCTTTCCCGTAGTTTCCCGAACTACGTTTGCTCTGATTTCTCATACCAGATGAGGGTACATTGGCACAAGACGTGATGTCTTGGTGAACAACCTCTCCCGTAGTTTCCCGAACTACGTTGACTCTGACTTTCCCATTGCACGAGGAAATACGTAGGCATAGGGCGGCGATGTCCTATCGGGTCATGTCTTTCTTTCACCCCTGTTTAGCAGTAGCATTAGATTGTTTCACCCATAGATTTAGACAACAAGCATGGATCTCGTTGAATACAACGGACGTGAGGGGTGCTCATACTTCCCCCGTGCGTAACCGACTCCCGAACCCTAGATTTAGTTGCGATGACCTTGTCTTTCCCTTTTCGTCAGGTTTTCTTCGATCGTTTCCTTTCCCTCTCTTTGGGATAAATAACGAATGATGGCGAATCTTTTTAGTTTACCGGCCCTTCTTCGCAGCGATGCGACAGCTGACGACTCCGCTGAGGACTTTCCCATCCCCTATGCGAGTCAATCCTAGCGCTTGTCTATTTTTGTTTGTGGGTGTGTGTATCTGTATATTTGTGTGTTGTACTTGTATATTGTTGTATTTACATTTTCCGCAATTTATTATCATTTGTTGTTGTGTTGTTGGGTGAGACTGTTCCTTTGAGAGATAAGCCAAAACCCAGGCTTGAGTACATACCTAGCATTAGTGCGGAAAGTAGTGAGGACATGCACGTTCAGCGCACACTAGTCTTCATGAAATTCGCGTTCAGACGAGGTTTTCTTTGAAGATATCTTCTCCTGTACATTGGTTAGGAGGGGGATGTTGGATCTGGAAACTGTCGAATTTGGAGACCGATCATTTAGGAGTTACTTAAGTGAGGCTGCTTCGTTTGACCATGATGCCAAACCAGAAATGGTGAACGTATCACCATTTCTCGAAAGTTTGTGACACTGAAGACCGCATAGGATGTCGAACCTTATCAGATTAGGTCCATACCTGTGCGTGGGAGGGTTATGCAGGAAACTTGACCTTCAACCAACCCGGTATTCTGGTTTTCTCTTTAGAGCAGACTTATGAACTTCTTATGTCGGCAGCATAGCAGTTATTCAGAGCTTTGTGGGACTTTTGATCCCTTGTTTGTTTAATTAGCATTTTGCATGGCATTTACATTCCATTTTCATAGCAGGTGTTCGAGGCTGGGTTTTGTTATCCTGATCTGGTTTTCTTTGGAATTTCAGACATTAACTCTTTAAGGAAGACAAAAGTTGACTATGGAGCATATTCAAGCAGAGTTAAGGGAAGTCCGAAGCCAGATGGGACAATTCATGGTGAACATGCAAGCTTTGTGTCAGGATCAGAAAATGCTTAGGGAGGAAGTTCATCAACTAAAGACTCAGATGGGCTTCATCACAGAAGTCATAAGAAATGTGCTAAGAAAGGAAGGTGATCATGTGCCTGAAGCTGCAGCAGAAATGGTTATTCCACCCTTACTTGTGGAATCTCTCCCAGAGCGCGATGTGCCTCAAAGATCTTCTACACAACCTGAGGTTCCAGAATTTCCCCCTCAGCAGCTACCTTTTGTTCCCCATGGCAATCCTAAGACTAGGAGGTATGCTCAGAGGCCGAAGCAGCCCGAAAGAATCTTCGACCAGATCCCTATGACTTATACTCAGTTGTTGCAACTCTTGCTTCAACTTCGATTGGTTGAACTTCAGACTCTATCTCCATTGGTTGATAAGCTACCATCAGGTTATGATGCAAGTGCCCATTGTGATTTTCATTCTGGGGAACCAGGGCATAATGTAGAGAATTGCAAAGCTTTTAAGCACAAAGTTCAAGACTAAATCGATTCAAAAGCATTTGAGTTCGCGCCGAGCGGTGGTCTTATTCCAGCTTTTGAGTTCGATTCAAAAGAGATGGATATTCTTGCTTTCTTCCTTGAAGCTGCATCGAGTCAGAAGCGTATCTTGCAATCTATGATTTCAGAATCTCCATGTTCACAACTATTGCCTGTTCCTGGGCCAAGTCTAAGAATGAAGGTGCCTGAACGTGAGGAACGCCATAATTGTAACACTCATTTTTAATTATTAAGTCTTTTTGGTGTTTATTGTTTTTTGGGGTGCCCTTATGTGGGAGTGTGCCTGAGAGCGTTGGGTGGGTGTCCTTAAGTTATAGGAGCTATTTAATAAAAGGTGGAATTTAATAATAATATAATATAATATGATATTGGTGGTAATATAATGATTAATAGTATTATTGGTCTTATTATTATTATTATTATTATCATTAATATTACTATTATTATTATTATTATTATTATTATTAGTTATTATTATTATTAGGATTAAATAATTAAAATAAGAAATTGAGGGGTCAGTGTGTTTTACGATACATATGGAAGTTAGAGAAAGTGGAGAGAAGGGAGAAGTGAGAACACGATAAGCGATTCTGAGGGGAAGAGCAAGAGAAAGGAGAACAAGGCTAGAGCGATCAATTGATAGGGGATTCTTCATCAATCGAAGATACAATCAAGGTAAGGGGGGAGAAACTGATTGGGATGGTATATACATAAACTAGGTAGAGGGGATTCCTTAACCCCGTAGGTATTCTGATGAATATGTTGAATTGTTGCTATGATGTTAAATATTGTTGATTGTTGATGAATTGTGTATATATAATGATATGTGATGATTTGTTGTTGCCCTTGATGTGTGGGTGTTGATGTTGATGTGGATTGGGCAAGTTATGAGTAACTCTGAGAGTGCCGGTAAAGTATCTGATGTTGGTATTAGAGTAAGAATTATAGGTCGATTGGCAAGTAGGATGTTATGGTCTGTAATACTGATAGAATTAGGAGATAGAAGTAGCATATTAGGCTTGGAATTGACTGAGATAGCATTGTAGAACAGTGGAGATTTTGGGGTATCGCAGCATTCGCAGGGTTTCTCCTGGCGAGTGTTGGCGAAGGTTCGCCTTGCGAAGGTTAGCGAGGGTTCGCCTGTCGAGTGTTAGCGAGCAGTGGCGAGTAATTCCAAATAAACTCCCAGACCTAAAGAGTATAAAGTTCGCCTGGAGAATGTGGCCAGCGAGGCTTCGCCAGCAGGTTCGCCTGGCGAGCCATAGCGAGCATTCGCTGCGGGGCTTCGCCTGGCGAATGGTTCAGCGAATGTGATGGCAGAATGTGGTTTTGTGCTGTTTTGCCTTGTACATTAGCCTTGTAGGATCCCTTTGATCATGATAAGTGTAGGGATGGTGATTGATGATGGAAATTGTGTATTTGGTGATAGGAAGTGAATTCCTTAATACTTTATGTAAGTATCTGATTGATTGGTGTATGACATATCTATGTATATGTGATGTATGATGGTGTGACCTGAGAATCATATGCACAATGTATGCTTGTGTGAATTTGTATGCATTTGGTGTCATGCATATTATGAAGTGTTGGTGGAATAAGTCATTGCTCGATGGAGTGTATGTGATCCATTCGTATTCCTTTGAGTGGGGAATTGGTGGGGACGGATCATGGCCAAGGGTGGGTGTATGTGATATATCCGGGTTCACATGGAATGAAGCAATGAGTCGGTACCGCATGCATGGTGTTGCATTGCATATTTGCATTATGATGTATTATGTTGATCGGTGGACTATATGTCGTGTTTGGTGAATGTTGGGTGATAATTGATATGACTGTTGTAGATACTACCTTTACTTCATGTATGTAATTACCGATATATTTTGATCATGTTTTCTCACTTCTTTGTTGTTGTTGTGGTCTGTGCTTCTTCGGAAGTCCAGATAATCCAGGTACTTAGCTAGCTTGGATTTGTGGTGTGCCAGTCGAGTCTTAGGATGCTCTGATACGTAGCACGGGACTTGGGTGTTTTAGTTGTTTTGGTTGAACTTATTTCTTTTCCTGTGACATATCATGAATTTGATGTATTTCATTATATGAATAATTTTCGTTGTATTTTGGTGAAAACATTTTAATGAAGGATGTGTTGGATTTTATTATGTGATATCCCACTTGGGAGGTGAACAACTCTGATGTTTATTTATAATGTTTATATTTTAATTGATTTGGGAAGTGGGGTGTTACAATTGGTATCAGAGCAGGTTGGTCCGTCCGGCCAGTGTAGTTGAGTTGAATTTGTCCTTAGGATAGAGATTGTGTATCGTTTAACCTGGTGTTGTTATTGTTGAGCAGTATGGCATGAAGGAATGATGCTGCTTTGGCTGCTGCTATGCAAGCGATGGCGCAAGCGGTTGCTAATCAGAACCAAGCTGCAGATGCCCAATTCAGAGATTTGGCGCAGTTTCGGAGTAACAAGCCGCCGACGTTTGAAGGAGGAGTTTTGAATCCTGAGGCTGCACAGAAGTGGCTGAAGGCAATTGAAAAGATTTTCAGGACTATGAACTGTAGTGATGAGCAAAAGGTGAGATTTGGTACTCACATGCTGGAAGGCGAAGCGGAAGCTTGGTGGGATAATTGCCACCAGAGGTGGGTGACTGCAGGAACTATGATTACTTGGGACGTGGTTCGTAAAGGTTTTCTGGAGAAGTACTTTCCGGAAGACATTTGAAGTACTAAGGAGATCGAATTCTTCGAACTGAAGCAAGGTGGTATGACCGTAGCGGAATATGCCGCGAAGTTTGAAGAGTTAGTGCAGTATTGTACTCATTACAATACTGATGATGCAACGACATCCGAGTGTTTGAAATTTGAGAATGGACTGCGTCCGGAAGTTAAGCTGGGAATTGCTTGTCAGAAGATCAGAAACTACGTTGAGCTAGTAAGCAGGAGTAGGATCTATGACAATGATAATTGGGCCAAGATTGCGCATTATAAGGCTGCAAATGACCGTAAGGGTAAGCAGAGGTTCAATGGTACTCCTTACAATGTTTCTGCTGATAAAGGAAAGCGTAAGGCTGCTGCCGATATGAGGTCCAGAGAAGGGGATGCGTCTGCTGATGGGAAATGTTTCCGATGCGGTGACCTAGGTCATCATGCTAAGGATTGTCCTAAGGAGGGGGTAAGGAAGTATTTCAAGTGTGGTAAGCCAGGCCATGTGATAGCTGAGTGTAGGGCTACTATGCCCATTTGTTATAACTGTGGTGAGAAAGGCCATATCAGTATGCATTGTGAGAAGCCGAAGAAGTCTCAGGCGTCTCCGGCTGGTGGTAAAGTGTTTGGTTTGGCGGGAACTCAAGCTGTCAGTGAGGAGCATGCTATCAAAGGTACTTGTATTATCAATAATATTCCTTTGACTGCTATTATTGATACGGGTGCAACCCACTTGTTAATTTCTGTCGATTGTGTGAAGAGAATAGGATTGGCACCGTCTACTCTTGAGCGACAGATGACTATTGAGACACCCTCTATTGGGTCAGTGACTACTTCTTTGGTATGTTTGAAGTGTCCGCTGACTATTTTCGGTGGAGATTTCGGAGGGGATCTGATTTGCCTACCGCTTGGTAATTTGGATGTTATTCTGGGTATGAACTGGTTAGAGTTCAACCGAGTCTACATCGATTGTTTTCGGAAGGTGTTGCTGTTCCTTACTCCAGAGGAAGAATAGTTGGCGAATTCGTTATCTAATAAGGAACTAAGGACTTTGTTGGAGGACGAAGCTAAGGTGTTTGCTTTATTTGCATCGTTATCGGTGGATAACAAAGCGCCAATGGAAACGTTGGCAGTGGTGAATGAATTTCCGGAAGTGTTCCCTGATGACATTACGGAATTGCCTCCAACGCGAGAAGTTGAATTTAGTATTGATCTTGTTCCTGGTACGAGGCCTATTTCTATGGCGCCGTACAGGATGTCAGCAGTAGAGTTTTCCGAATTGAAGTCTCAGATTGGAGAGTTATTAGATAGAAAGCTTATCCGGCCGAGTGTGTCGCCGTGGGGAGCTCCAGTGTTGTTGGTGAAAAAGAAGGATGGTAGTATGCGTCTGTGCATCGATTACCGTCAGTTGAATAAGGTGACTATTAAGAATAAGTATCCTCACCCAAGGATTGACGATTTGATGGACCAGTTGGTAGGAGCTCGTGTGTTCAGTAAGATCGACTTGAGATCGGGTTACCATCAGATCAGAGTTAAAGAAGGTGATATTCAGAAGACGGCTTTTAGAACTCGATACGGACATTACGAATATGCTGTAATGCCTTTTGGAGTGACTAATGCGCCAGGAGTATTTATGGTGTATATGAACCGAATTTTCCATTCTTATTTGGATCAGTTCATTTTTGTGTTTATTGACGATATCTTAATTTATTCTAAGTCTGATGAAGAACATGCAGGACATTTGAGAATTGACTTGCAGGTGCTGAAGGATAATAAGTTGTTTGCTAAACTGTCGAAGTGCGATTTCTGGTTGAAGACAGTGAGTTTCTTGGGGCATGTGATTTATGGTGATGGAATATCTGTTGACTCATCGAAAGTAAGTGCAATGTTACAGTGGGAACCGCCAAGGACAGCGACGGAAATTAGAAGCTTTTTGGGTTTGGCAGGTTATTACCGAAGGTTTATTGAAGGGTTCTCTACTTTAGCGTTGCCATTGACTCAGTTGATGAGAAAGAACCAAGTTTTTGTGTGGGATGCTGCTTGTGAAGAAAGCTTTGAAGAATTGAAAATGAAATTGACTACGGCACCGATGTTAGTGTTGCCGACTCCGAGTGAACCTTTTGTAGTGTACTGTGATGCGTCTAAGATGGGATTAGGCGGAGTTCGTATGCAGAATGGTAAAGTGGTAGCGTATGCTTCTCGACAATTAAGGGTGCATGAATGGAATTATCCTACTCATGATCTTGAGTTGGCTGCGGTTGTTTTTGTGTTAAAAATATGGAGGCACTATTTATATGGTTCGAGATTTGAAGTGTTTAGTGATCATAAGAGTCTAAGGTATCTGTTTGATCAGAAGGAGCTGAATATGAGGCAGAGGCGATGGTTGGAATTCTTAAAGGATTATGACTTCAGTTTAAGTTATCATCCAGGAAAGGCTAATGTAGTGGCAGATGCTTTGAGTAGAAAAGCGAGTCATATGTCGGCTTTAATGGTGAAAGAAATGGAACTAATAGAACAGTTCAGAGATTTGAGTATGGTTTGTGAGACTACCGTGTCGCACCCTAATTTTTGACCTTAAGATCCCACCTCCTTGTTTTTTTTGACGTATTTGTTACTATTATTCTTTCTACTAGCAAGTCTGTACAGGTGCGATAATTTCAAGTGGAGGTAGTGCTCGTTCTCACAGCCGAACGTTCAAAGCATGACCCTGTTGATTTAAAAAACTTTAAAGCTTTCTACTAGCTTGAACTTCTGGTTTCATTAAAGATCAATTTAACTAAGGTCCCCTGTTGAAATTGGGCCGAGCATCCTCTCACTAAGGACCAAAGGTCACTTCCCTCGAAGTTCTCATAAGCTCCCGGGCATGCTAAATGAATCAGGAATTCCTCAAGGGCATAATGCTATTGTTTGCCCAGGATTGTGTGAATTTTGTCAGAGAATTTTATGAGATCATGTATGATTGGCTTGTGACTTAATTACTAAAGGTGACAACCATGGATTAAAAGAATGCATCAAATATCTTAAGTTTTGTTTGGTTCAAACAACAAGTGGATTATCGGAAGTCCGTTAGCTAACCTCTTCATGTAACCAAAGCAATGAACGTTCGTCTGATATATTGGTTTAATGCTCATGATAAGCTGTGGAAATTGATTCTAATAAGTATACCATGTACCCTCCTCATGCCAAAATCCGTACGGGTGCTTATATTATCTTATTAAGAAGTACATTAAAAAGGGGTACCTTCAGCTTTGATCAGAAGATCCCAACAACATTTAATCAGTTACATTTTATGGACAACTACATCAGTTTATGCAATGGGTAATTGAAAAGGAAAGTTCAACTTTGTTTACTTCCAATTAAATTGATTACATAAGCTACATGCATTATTTTGCAATTAAAATACATAACAGACGGCGACATTGTCAAGACTACGGAAAGGCACGTCGTTTTCCACTGTGAAGTAACTCAGGCTTCGTCGAAGTTCCATTGAAGGTGTTAAAGACCAGGACAACGCATAGCAAGAGGCTTCACCCCGTGCACTAGAGTTAAGCGGATTCGCCGAGACCAAAATTGCCGTTACCAACTTCCTCTTATATTTAACACGTCCAAGTTTTGATCCTTCAGAAGAAAGCAGCATTTGTTAAAATTGGAAATGCGGCACAAATAAACAAGCTTAATCTATACGAGAACTAGGATGACAGAGTATTTGAAGCTCACCTCGTTTAACCAATCTCTGAGCTTCAACATCGTCGGCAGCCTCAAAGCAACTCGCAAACGGCAGACGTTTTGTACTTTATAATTGCTAGTTATAATCAACCTTCTCGGAGCCGTAAAACTAATTGATCACGGCCACTCCAACTCTCATAAAGTGGAAGAGATTGTTTACAACAGAGCCACTGAAACTTATCAGCTTCTCTGTAACAATCATTTCATGTTTTCCTTCATTGGTTCAAATAAAGTCCCCCAACAACTTCCACAGCCAAATCAATTATTTACCTCAGTAGTTTGCTCTCCAACTACTTGACAACAATTCCTGTTTCCCAATAGCAGCCTTGACTTATAAACCACCTACAAGTAACCAAACAATCAATAATTACCCTATGTTTACAACAGAGGCAAGATAACATTGTTTCCAAGTTCCTTCACATCAATTTATAACGATACAAAAACTTTTTCCACTGATAATTCAGAAGATTACACTGTTCAATACAAACCCAAGAAAACAGGGTCATGCTTGACTATTGGTTCTCTGTGTCAAACATATGTTCATAGCAGCAATTGTTGTTTAGGCTGCTGGCCTGTTAAGAGTTAAAGGACACTCATAAGTTGCAACTGATGTCATCGACGGTGACGAACCAACTGATAGGAGCTCCTACAATTTTTTTTAGCATTTGTAATTATCGCACCGGTTAGACTGCTGCCAACGTTTCCTGCAAATAGAAGCATAGGCACGGTTAATTGACCGCTAAGTACGAAGTTCAAAGCACGAGGATTAAATCCTCAGTTTGACGGGAAAATCTGACATTTACCGAAAGGAAATCGAAATCAGGCCCTGTAGCTACTACGAAAATCGGCGCCGGCTAAACAGAAGAGTCGCCACCGTGCATTATTTATCCCATAAGAGGGAAAGGAAACGCTCAAAGTAAACCTATCGCAAAGACGGGAAAGGAATGGTCATCGCAACCAAATCCTGGATTCGGGAGTCGGTTACGCAAGGGGAAGGTATTAGCACCCCTCACGTCCGTCGTACTCGACGGGATCCACGCTTGTTGGTTTGTCTACTGGATGCAAAAACAATCTATCTACGGCTGCTAAAGCTAAACGGAAGGAAACTAACTCGGTAGAGCGTCACTGCTCTATGCCTACGTATTCTCAAGAGAGAAAGTCAGAGTCATCGTAGTTCGGGAAACTACAGGGGATTGGCTCGCCGATATATCGCATCTCGTGCCTACGTACTTCCACACAGCATGAAAGATCAGAGCTTACGTAGTTCAGGCTAACTACGGCTAGACAGGGTGTTCTCAATCACACAGGGGTGAGAGATTAAGTTGGCTTTAGAGGTACGGGAACCTACGAGAACTAGAACTACGGTCTGGTCTCGATTGCGCTCGGGCAAGAGACAGGGATAACAGGCGTTAGTTGTTAGCGGGAAAGTCTCGATCGCATGGCAGCGAGAGAACAGAGAGGTTAGTTGTTAGTGTGCTCGCTAGGATATCGCATCCTATGCCTACATATTCTCGTCTGATACGAGAAATCAGAGCAGCTGTAGTTTAGCTAACTACAGCAAACAGGGAAACGGGAAAGGGGGAAAGGGAGAAGGAAAAAGGGAGCTCGCTAGGATATCGCATCCTATGCCTACGTACTCTTGTCTGGTACGAGAGATCAGAGCAAACGTAGTTCGACGGGAAAACACGTCTCGATTGCACGGGGGCAAGAGAAGGGGTCTCGATCGCCTAAATGCGAGAGAAAAAGGGTTTCGATCGCATGGGGGCGAGCACAAAGAGGAAGCAGGCCTACGCCTAAACGGGAAGGAACTCGGGACACACGCAAGAACCTAAGGCGTAGGAGTGAATGCGTCGCATGTCACCCAAAGGGTACCATACTAGACATTCTAGACGATTGAGAAGAAACTCCTCAACTGTCATTTCCTACGTATCTAACGATGCAGCTCACAACACTCGACGGTTGCCTGAAGACTTGAATAAGATGATGATGTTGAACGAAGCGGCTCCGTTGGCTCCTGACATGCGCGCAAGCTCCATTCCAATCTTATCCTCTCTGGATCCTTGATGAGGACGCTCGAATCAGAACCAATGTAACGCTTAGACCGTCATGGTTCGACTTATACGAGAAATCAAACTCTAAGAGGTAGCGTATTGATGTCCGTGTCAAAGACAAGATAGAGAAATGATATCAACAATCATTCTCCAATTGAATCATGTCACACGGCCAGCCAGAAATAAAATCGAGAATAAAATCGGATAGAAAAGAAAATAGGAGAGAAATCCAACACAAAATGGAAATAATAGCCTACTCCTAAAATACGGCAATTAAATTCTACCGGAAACTATATCCTAAAAAGAAAATATTACAAGAGTATGCAATTAAAACTTACAAGGTAAATTCCTATGCTAAAATATGAATTAAAAAGTAATATCCTAAAAGAAAATTAAAACTAAATTTAATCCTATCCTATGAATTATAATATTCTAAACAAAATATAAAACTACCCCTAAAATATTACAATTAAAATTGTAATAAAAACAATGATTAAAAGAAAATAAAAGTGCAGGGGGAGGGTGAAAATGGAAAAGGGGGTGCAAACATGAAAGAGGAGTACATCCAGTAAAAGAGAAATGGGCCCAGCCCATCAGAAACCAAAACAGATACGGAAACGGGGGGTGGAACACGGAAACGGGGGGTGAATGCAGGGGAACGTGAGGTGTATGATCCAAACACCTGATTGGGCCCAAGGCCCAACACCAGTCCGTGAGGCCTCCCAACCTTCCTCTCAATTCTCTATGCAACTTCTGAACCATAACCCTTCTCCTTCCCCTCTCAACGGCGCCGTCACTGTTCATCCCTCTCCATCTGAATCCCTCAACCCTTTCTCCTATCTCTCTCCGTCGCCAAACCTCTCACCTCTCTCTCTTCGTCTCCACCTTCACCTGAATCGAACCACCACACTTAACTCGCAAAACCTAACAACAAGATCCATGAAGCTTGCCTGAAGTTAGATGAAGACGTGCTATGATGGAGAATCTGAAAATGATACGAAGACGAGGTGAGTTCTTGAAGATTTGTTGTGAGCATTGAGGTTTGTTGGAGGTTTCTGGGAGAACTTTGAAGGCTACCGTAATTTCTGGAAAACGAGCATGAAGACGAAGAAGATCTTCGAAGGAATCTTGAAGATCGCCGAAATCTGATGACGATGAGTGAGTGCTTCTTGAAGCTCCTTGAACCGCTGATGAAGATTATTGATGATTCACGAGGGTGTTTTGAAGTTGGATGAAGATTGTTGCAATTCTTGAACAGATCTGGGAAACGGTGGACGAACACGTACGAACGGACGAAGAACATATGAATGTTCTTGAGGATTTCTGGAAAACAATGAACATGCAATGAAGATGATGATCGGACGGTGGTGTTTGATGAAGATTACGGTGGATCTTGAATGGACATCTTGAAGAAATCGTGAGAAGATTAAGTGTTCTGGGATCGATTAAGGTTGAAGATGAAGATTCATGAGCGTTTCTGGGATGAAGGTTGTTGAATCCGGTGAAGAGTTGATGGAGATTGAAGAAGAACACGATGAGTTTCTGGTGAGGATTTTGTGTTTTCCGGCGACGGTTGCGGCGGTCCGGCGAGCAGTTACGGTTCTCCGGTGGTGGTTGCATGGCCGGCGGAAGGAGGGAGATAGTGGAGTGTGCGCTGGCACACATGCAAGCAAGGGGAGGACGCGTGGAAGAAAAAGAGCATGCAGAGAGAGAGGAGTGGACAAGTGGAAGGGTGAGGTGGAAGAAACTCTGAGTGGAAAATGAGGTGGAAGAACGAGAGTGTAACGCGTGGCTTGCTCTTTATAGGACACATGGCAGCGAGTACTTGGACTGGGCCTCCACAAACACACACCTGGCCCACGAAAATTGGATTAAGGACTCTGATTAATGACTAATGAAGTGATACTAAACATGATTAATGACTATACTATTTAAACGAGAAAGTAATGATGATAATGGACTAATGCTATTAATGAAAATTAATGAATGATTAGAAGATGCTACTAATTAAAATGAAATTGAAAGTTAATCTAATCTAATAAAACTAAACAATTAATATCTATTAATATCTATTAAATAATCTAAACTAATAAAACTACACCAACAACTATATTATTCTAATAATGTCATTAAACTAATAAAGTCTATTAAACCATCTAAAATCTATTTAAATCTAAAAAAAACAATAATATTCTATTAAATGCTTAAAGTCTATTAAAACTACTCAATCAACCTAAAAAATCTATTTAAATCCATTAATTCCTAATATCTATTAAAACTATTTAATTTCTAGAACTATATGGAAAATCTATTTAAAACAATACTATTCTATTTAATAATAAAAAACTAATATCTAACATTCTAGAAATCTATTTAAAAACTATATTTTCTACAATTCTATTAAAAAGAAATATATTCTAATATTCAAATAAAAATCCTATTTAATTCTAAAATCTATTTAAAATCTAGAAAAAAAGCTATTAAATCCTAAAATACTATTAAAAGCCCTAGAAAAGCAATAAAGGCAATTAACCCAAATAAAAGAGACCGCGAGACCAGATCGAAATAAGCGGAAAAAACCCGGACACCCGAGATATCCTCAAAAACAACAGCGCAAGCTGAAAACACCGGGAATCGCACGACTTCCCAAAGATGGAACTCCGATCATCCGAATCGGTCTAAAACTTCCGAAATGTGAAAACAGGGTTGTGATCCCGGTAAAATCAATATGGTTGGAGAAATGCAGTGTATGCAGTATGCAAATGCGAGTGCAAAAATGCGTCGAAATATAAACCAGATGTGGGAACCGATTGGTCAAATTTTGGGGGTGCAACAGGCCCGACATCAGGTTTTTAGACGTGGAACAAAACTCTCACGAGGTATGCCGGCGGTAGAAACAGTCCATAAGTCAGGGCACAGAAGTTCTTTCTTAGTGGTCCAGCCCCGCTGATATGACTTGAACATATCTTCACCTGCATATTGACACAACAACTCCATTTAACCCACAAAGCAGCTGTACAAATCGCATGGTAACAGAATGAGGAAATATAGATAACTAGCATGATATTACAAGTGAAATTACCTTGGAATGGCACTTTAGCCGTCACCATGATGCCGCTGATCCTCATAAGTTGGAAACTAATCACTGCTGCACTTGTCTTAAAATCAAGGTTATGTTTCAGACAGTACTCAACATAGCATCCCGGGACAATGGCATGAAGAAATCTGAAGGATTGTATACTGATCCTTCCACTGTATCGTCTAATTCTATTTCATAAAGTTCAATGAACAATTTCCTTGAACAAGAACATGCTGTCTTTACTGAAGGAAGAGCCTCACAGTCTCTCCAATCAAATTGGCAGATTACTTTTGAGGACAATACAAGACATTTCCCAAGTGGAGCTTTACTCAATCGTTGACTTCGGAATTTGAATCTGATTATCCCACTGAACTAATGGGAAAAGAAACTAATAATTCAAGTCCAGACCCGTTTTATTTTAATTGTGAAGCAAAAGGGCAGCCTGTGCAGCAAAACATGTCAAATGAGCATGCACAATCTCAGGATGCACCGAAATCTGACCTTGAAACTCATGGTGAACCCAGTGTCAACTATTCCTTGAACATGAAGCGCGTTTTTATGAATCCAGAAGAAAGCCTGATTAAGGTTGATAGCTTCTATAGGTGGATGTCTACGGCATTTACATCGGTGGATGATCCGCACACGCAGTCTTCCCCTGGTATTCCATGAGGCACAGATGAATGTGGGAATGTGATAGATGATACCTCATTGAACCTTTCCCTATCTCAAGACCAGCTGATTAGCATACGTGATTTTTCACCTAAATGGGCTTATGCTGAATCAGAAATTCAGCTCTACTGAAATGATGCTTCATTTGCAACTGGAAGATAATGAAGAGCCAACAGGAAAGATGGATATATCGAAATACATGTTTAAGATGCATATGTTTCCCAGGCAGGTTAAGGAAAAGTTGTTCTCATGGCTTCTTCACAAAGTAACTGAAACTGGTAAAGGACCTCATGTGATTGATAAGGATGGGCAAAATTGCTCTTCAAACACGATCAAACAAAATAAACTGGATATGGCAGGTTTCATCAATCACTGGTCTACAACAAAGGAACAACAATTAGACAGTAATTAAATTTTCCAAATTGATTTTGACAAAGCCATGTATTATTTCCAAAACAGCTTTTAGACAATGTCGGTTTAAATTAGGAAAGAATTTCCTCAAGCATTGAAGGACTGAAATTGAAATAGCCTATAAAAAGAAGAAGAATTGAGATGAACAAAGAGAGAAAAACACACAAAACCCCCCATCGTATTCAAACCCAGAAATTCCACATTTACCAAAAACAAACAACAATCCCGAAACCCCTCAAAAGATCCCAATTCGTAAAAAAACCTAAAGGATTGAGAAGAGGAAAATCAAGGGAAACTTATCTGTTATCTTCCTCCATCTAACTCGCATTCAAATCGTCAAAGCTCGCACGAAACCACCACAAAAATGCCGGCGAGCCATCTCCGTTGTTCACCAGGGGTAAAGACATACTCGATTGACATTTCTTTTTCATAATTAATGTTTTGTTTTGACGTTTTGACAGGTTTTATGAGGCTTAAGAAACTGAACGAAATCAAGAGAAGACGAAAGCGAGAGAGAGACGGAGGAGATTGACGGAAAAGAGGGTTTTCGATTTAGGAATTTGGGAATGAGCTAAGATTAGGGTTTCCTTTTCTTTTTTTTTGTTAATTGTAATTCGGTTATGAATAATCACACACATCACCACTTATCACAACAGACACCACTAATCTGCCATTAACCCTTTAATTAATCTTTTAATTAACCTAATCACCTACCACTTAATTAACTAATTAACCATTATAACTTTTATTAATAAATCCTTAATATACCTTTCTATCTAATATAATTACCCTTTTTGTTAATCATAATCTAATCATTTTATTTAAAACAACTTATAAATCTTTTTTCTAAATCAACTCTTTTGTTTTAAGATAACTCATAAAACTAATCCAACCTTTTTCCTTTTAAATTAATCAACTTTTAATTTATCTAATTAATCTAATTTAATCTAATTCACATAATTAGCCTTTTTAATTTATTTTGAACTTAGCACTTTTTTTTATAATAACTTAATAACATTATTCACATTTTGTTAATGATTAAATATTTTAATATAAACACCCCTTTTTTTAATTTAAATTAACTTCTATCTCTTATGATAATATCTAAAAAACCATTTTTATTTAATAAATCCTATGTAAAATCAATCAACATCCAAAACGTTTTTGCTAATAAAATTAAATTATCTCTTTTAAAAATCAACTCCATCAATTAATCTAACTTTTTATTAAAATCAATAAACAACATTTTTCATAAAATTAATTTCCTTATAAAATAATCATAACTTCCTAAAATCAAAGTCTCACTAAAGTAATCTCAACTTCTCCTAAAACCCAGTAATCAATCTCTCTAAATTAATCGGTTTCACATATAAAGCCAATTCAACCTCACGCTCAAAATCAACTTAATCAATCAAACATCGTAAGACTCGATCTAATCGTGCACCCCACGACACATTCACCTACACCTTAGCGCTTTCATGCGTGTGTATGGCTTTACATTTCCGCAATTTATTTATTGCAAATTACATTGTCAATTTATATTTCCGCACTGCATTCCGTCCAAAGGAAAAATCTACACATGAGTCAACACTTGTGTGTAATGCATCTCATTTGCATCATTCTCCCACATGATCCTTGATCCCATTCAAGTTGATCTTTAGGATAGATCCTACCCCATAGGAAGGATTGTTCTTTACCCTTTACAACATAGAAACAAACAATCAACTCAACATACAATATTCAAACACAATAGAGAAATAGACGTTAATCATCCTAAGCGAGATAGAACCTCCACCCCACAACAATACAATCAATACCGTAGGGATTTTTCCTTAAGGGAGACAGAGGCGTACTCGTCGATCAATATCCGAGTACTTGAGTCCTTCTCTTAAGACAATGCAAAGACTATTTTCCTACAATTTGTGGTGGTTAAATCTCTCTTAAAATGATAACTCGTCTTTTCTCCTAAAATCAATCAATTAACTACCCTAAACCCGTAGGAACTTTGACCACAGTCAAAAATCTCCTCAAACCCTTTAGGGGAACTACAAATACTCTGATTCCACTCCCGTTAGGATATGTAGGCATAAGATGCGATATCTTATCGAGTATACTTAGAAATAAACCACTAGGGTCTTTTAATCCCTTAAGCAGATAAACACATAGCAATAAACAAACATAAAACAAGAGGTTCCTGTAGAGTACTACAGAAATTTAGGATGCTAGTACCTTCCCTAAGTTTAACCAACCCCCGGACCTATAACTCTCTAAACCTTGCATTTGCATTGCATTGTGGGAATTTCGATATTTATCCCTTCCTTTGGACAAATCAAAGATCGGTTGCAAATTGAATTGAAGATTCAAAATAATCAATAGTTTGGTATCCAAATTTCACCGCGACAGAAATGGCGACTTCACTGGGGACCTCCTAGTGGGTTTCCCTATCTTATTATTTTGTTTATTGCTTTATATATCTGTTTACCTGCTTAAATGTTTATTTTCTCTTGTGTTTATTCTTTTGGGATTATTGTCCTTGAGTGGTGAGTTAAAGTTCTACACCCGAACTTGAGAGAAATTAAGATAGGATGGTGATATATTCGAGGAGGCTTATAGGGAGTTGAATCCCAACTAAGTTAAATCGAGAATCCCGCTCAATTGAGGCCCTCTTGAAATAGTACTGTTGAACGAGTAATCGTGAAGACACTTGCTATTTTCGACCTTGGAGCCTATGATATTGAGGACCGTAGTTACCTTAACCCCACTTTGGCCTTTATTAGGATGTAGTGCGGGACTATAAGGGAGTACTCCCGAAATAGTGCTACGCAATGCTACACTCAAAAGAAGTTCTCTTGAGAATATTATTAATCACCGAGTAATTGGGAAGTTGATAATATCCGAAAGATGGGATAATGACTTTGGGAACCTTATTAGAACCTTGTTCTGCAGGTACAATCAACCTTTAGTCCAAATCCTTTGGGAATGGGTATACCTTTAACTCCATGCTCGTTGCAAACCTAGGGTCCCCCTTTGTTTGTTTATTCTTATGTTTCTATGTGCTTGCCTGTGTTTGTTGCATCCATAAGGCATCATATTGCATTGGTTTCATGGAATCCCGATTTTATTTATAAACATTATAGAACCAATAGGGATTACAAAAAATATTTTTGAGACATTCTTCTAAGAGTCCTAACTTGGATGGCCTAAGGAAGTGGAAGCTCAGATTGAAGAGAACTCGAAAGACAAATATAAGAGGCTTTCTTTTATTATTAAGGATCAAATGAGGTTTCAAAAAGCTATCATCAACATTGAAGATCTAAGTAATCAAGGGCTTCCTCCCTTATTTTCCAATAAGAGATAGAGGATTTATTTTCCTCTATCACACTATTCTTTAGAAGTCGATCGTGGACAACTTATCTTCAAAAAGATTCAGTTCGAAGAGAAAATTAAGAAGCACGATGAAGGACTTCCTTAGGACTTTTACTAGCTTTTATTTAGCTATTGGGTCAGGACTCTCATGAGAATGTTCGTTTGTAATCGATATCAAAAAAAATAATAAACAAGTTTTCTTTGGTATTCAGTAATATTTATAAATACTTGAGTTCCATGAAACCTTTTGTTTTGCATTCTTGCATTTGCATTTCGCATTTTACATCAGCATAGCATCCTTTGCATTCTGGGGGGGTCTCACTCTTGCTTCATCTTCACAGACAAGCTGAATCACCAGTACAACACTCGAGCCAGTCGACGCTATAAGATGGATCAATTGGAATAAGAGAACAGAGTGCTCCGTGACGAAGTTGCAACTCTGAAAGAAAGTTTGGAAAGGTTGAATGGTATAGTTGAAGCTCTGTCTAACCAGTCTGCACTCAACAATCAAGAAGTTCAAGGGACCGTTATCTCCGAAGTAGAATCAACACCGATCCCAGTGGTGTCTACTGTTGCTGAAGTGACCTACAACATGCCGCCAGGTTTCCCGTGGGGGATGCCTCCTTATTTCACTCCGGTCGGTTATCGTCCACTTGTTCCCGAGGTTCCTGTTGCAACCACTGTTCAAGCCATTCCTACAATTACTGCTGTCATGACTAGTGCACCTCCGCGTGTGAATACTACTCCATATGTCCTAAACGAACCAATTTTCCATAGGGTACCCAGCGAAACTGCGGGTTTGGAAGAAAGGATGGATGAGTTTCAAGGCCAATTTTTTGAGATGCAAAAAGAATTGAGAGACCTTCGTGGGAAGGATCTGTTTGGAAAGAGTGCTTCTGACCTGTGTTTGGTCCCGAATGTCAAGGTTCCGCCAAAATTCAAGGTCCCCGATTTTGAGAAGTACAAAGGGAATACTTGCCCTCAGAGTCATCTTATTATGTATGCCAGGAAGATGTCCGCACAAACTAATAATGATCAATTGCTCATCCACTATTTCCAAGATAGTTTGACAGGCACTACGCTCAAGTGGTACATGGGATTGGATAGTGCGAAGATTCGAACTTTCAATGATCTGGGTGGAGCCTTCATCAAGCAGTACAAGTATAATGTAGACATGGCTCCTGACCGTGATCAGTTGATGGCCATGGCTCAGAAAGGCAAAGAGAATTTCAAGGAATATGCTCAGCGTTGGCTCGAGTTATCCGCCCAAGTCATACCGCCATTAGAAGAAAAGGAAATGACCAATATTTTTCTAAAGACTCTCGGTCCATTCTTTTATGAGAAAATGGTAGCAAGTCCACCCAGTGACTTCACCAAAATGGTTAATATGGGAATGCGTTTAGAAGAAGGTGTTCGCAAAGGAAGATTAGTCAAAGAAGGGAGCTCTTCCAATAATGCTCGAAAGTATGGGAGTGGTTTTGTGAAAAAGAGAGAACACGAGGCAAGTGTTGTGCAGCAGGGGCGATCCAAGAGAGGGTATCCGCCATCACATCAGGTTGTTGCGGATCATCAGCCGCAACATCAACAAAACCAACAAAATCAGAGTCGTGTACACAAAATACCGGACTTCGATCCCATCCCGATGACATACGATGACTTGTTCCCATCTTTGATTCAAAAGGGTCACATCTAGACGAGAGCTCCACCCAAGGTACCCAAGAAACTTCCGTACTGGTACAAAGCTGACAAATTTTGCCTATACCATCAAGGTGCTCTAGGCCATGATATTGAGAGATGTTACGGTATGAAAGCAGACATTCAGAGGTTGGTCGAGTGCGGAATCTTATCCTTTGAGGGTCCCAATCCTAACATACAGGATAATACTTTACCTCAGCATGGTTCGTCCTCCGTGAGCATGATCCAAGGTTATTTGGGAAGCTCATATCAACGCAAAATTTGAACCTAAAGGCTACATATCAGACAATTCTACAAGCCTCTCCATCCCATACGAAGACTTAATAAAATCCAAGGCATTTTCACTCTGTTTGTTTGTGTGTATTCATTTCTTTGATTTTTAAAAAAAAGCGTGTTTGGCTTGTAGGGCTTGTTTATTTTGAATAATTAATGCAATAAAATGTTTGTCTTGAAGAAATCCATTCGTTTTACTCGTAAAATGTTTTATAATGCCAACTTTATCCAATTTTCTTCTCGCTTTGGTGAATAATTGGAAGGAGGATAATGAAATAAAACGCAGGATCTTGTGGTATGCTTTTGAATAAAACCCTACTGATGATGTAAGGCATTGTTTCAAACCTCCTAAACATAAAATAGTTAACCCCTCTTTAAGCCTTGAGAAAAATATCTTTCTTCTCTCTCCCAAATCAAAATCTCGTTTTAACCTGGGGCAGGGTATCAAAAATGAACATCTTAAAAAAATTAGGGTGGGCACAAATATATTTTAGCCTTTTATTCCTCTGTTTTACAAATCAGAAACTAAACCCAGATACAACCCTCAAAAGTCCTAATTGAAGTAGGGTTCATTTTGAAAGCGTATTCGATGAGATATCGTTTCCTGACTCCTATGAGCCATGCTCAATTTTTGTTGGCTTTATAAAATCAATCCATATCCTAACTAGTGATTTCGGTCACAAGTTATTATGATACCCCTTTTCAAAACTTCGAGACAAACATGCGTGTTGCGTTAACAGTTTTAGAATTAACATTTTCCACTTGCTAAATTCGCTTGATATCTTGGAAATTCACATGAGAACATCAGTGACGAGATCAGTCTATTGGAATTTAAAGACCCTGCTAACCAGGGGCAACTTTGTTTTCAAGTGGTTTGTTTGGTACAAGTTTGGCTTCACCTAAAGCACAAGTTTGAAGACTCAGTTATACCGTCAATCAGGGGCAGTTACGTCGAGATTCAACGAATCTCTCCGAGAGTTTGAAAACAGTGGGGCATCTGGACATCATGTTTTCGAAATCCTCTTGAGATGAGTTGGGGCATTTGAAGATCTAGGGTGGTTATGACAGTTCTGCGGCGAACTTTTTCCATACAAGAAAGCTCTGGTTGGTGACCTAAGATTTCTCAGACGTTTTATCCCCAGTGGAATGTTCTCTATTCCCCAAATGAAGTTTTGAAGCTTTGAAGCAGGACTGTGATCCCGTATTTAGTTCTCCACTTATCCTCAGTGATACTTCGAACTTCGAGATTGATTGGATATTTACTTCAGGACGTTTTTTTCATCTCCGGTTGTTTTGTTAGCATAAACATATGCATATCATATAAGTAGATAACATAACATTTGCATTTGTGCATCTTTGTGTGTGTTTGTTCTTCTGTCAATTTGGTCGTGTCTGTCCCTGGGTATTTGGGCGTGTCTTATCCTCCCAAGTAGAGTTGTCAGCCATAGGCAGAAAGAGCGCTATATTTCTAATTCCCCACGAAGTTCGATCCTCGTAGAAGGCGATTGTTTTAGTTAAAATCCCATTCGAGCTCACACCTCGATGGCTGAGTCTTGCCTGACAGTTTCTCTTCAGTTATTTCCTGAATTGAACTCTGGTCCTTGGAAATCACATTGTGGACATCTCCAAACTGCTGAATATGGATGGAGTGTGCATTTATTTTGCACTCTGCTCCCCAAGAAAGGTCTTTATGAAGATAACTATTGAAGACATATATTTCTCCAACAACATTATCAAGACTTCCTCAACAATTGCAAACAACCTCTTTATTTGAGCAACTCGTTTTGATCAACATTTTATTCAAAACAACAAATGGTAATCTCTTCAAGACAGTTCATCCACCCCGACAGGTTTACACAAGTTTATTCCCATCAAATGGCTTTTCTTCCAAGAAATTCGACGAAGTGTATTGCAATTGGTCTCTCTTTATTTGAGAGGACGTGCTCACAAGATCAACCGGCGTACATCTTTTCTGAAGATCCCTATTGCAGCTCTACAATCTCCAATACATTGTGATTTCTTTTGGTTAGACACCTTTAGGCTGCCATATGTTTGGTAGTAGGTGATCTTTCTTTCTTTTGGTTATTACCTTTGTTAGGCTATCATACATTTGATATTAGGTAATACACCTTTCTTTTGGTCAGATTACCTTTGTTAGGCTATCATATGTTTGATAGTAGGTCATCTTTCCTTTTGTAGACACCTTTATTAGGCTCCCATATGTTTGGTAGTAGGTGATCTTTCTTTCTTTCGCTTATTACCTTTGTTAGGCTATCATACATTTGATAGTAGGTAATACACCTTTCTTTTGGTCAGATTACCTTTGTTAGGCTATCATATATTTGATAGTAGGTCATCTTTCCTTTTGTAGACACCTTTATTAGGCTGCCATATGTTTGGTAGTAGGTGATCTTTCTTTCTTTCGGTTATTACCTTTGTTAGGCTATCATATGTTTGATAGTAGGTCATCTTTCCTTTTGTAGACACCTTTATTAGGCTGCCATATGTTTGGTAGTAGGTGATCTTTCTTTCTTTCGGTTATTACCTTTGTTAGGCTATCATATGTTTGATAGTAGGTCATCTTTCCTTTTGTAGACACCTTTATTAGGATGCCATATGTTTGGTAGTAGGTGATCTTTCTTTCTTTCGGTTATTAATTTTGTTAGGCTATCATATGTTTGATAGTAGGTCATCTTTCCTTTTGTAGACACCTTTATTAGGCGGCCATATGTTTGGTAGTAGGTTATCTTTCTTTCTTTCGGTTATTACCTTTGTTAGGCCATCATATATTTGATAGTAGGTAATACACCTTTCTTTTGGTCAGATTGCCTTTGTTAGGCTGCCATATGTTTGGTAGTAGATGATCTTTCCTTCTTTTGTGGCTATCATATGTTTGATGGTAGGTAACACATATCGTTTTGGTTAGACACTTGTTCTTAGGCTGCCATATGTTTGGTAGTAAGTGACCTCTCTTTCTTTGGGTTATTACCTGTACTTAGGCTATCATGCATTTGATAGTAGGTAATACGTCTTTCGTGTTGTGTTCACTTTTTCTTATGTTTGATGGTAGGTAACACATTTCATTTTGGTCATACATCTTTCCTTAGGCTGCCATATGTTTGGTAGTAGGTGATCTCTCCTTTTGGTTATTACCTTTTCTTAGGCTTTCATATGTTTGATAGTAGGTAACACGCCTTTCTTTTGATCAAATATTTTTACGTAGGCTATCATATACTTGATAGTAGGTAACACGCCTTTCTTTTTATCAAATATTTTTACGTAGGCTATCATATACTTAATAGTAGGTAACATGTGTTTCTTGCTTCAACCGGATACCTTTGTTCAGGCTACCCCGCGTTGGTAGTGTACTACCCTTCACTTTCAAGTTTCTATTTCACTATCCAAGCTACTGTACCCCTGGTGGTATTATTATATCTTATCTTCATTTTAGAGAATCCACAATGCTGATCGTTGTCTCTTCTCATGGCGTCTTACGTCGTTGAGTCTGTTCTTTGGGCGTCGTGTCCGGTTATTCCCCTGTGGCATTATTTCCCCACAGGAGCTCTGTCTAGCATCCTCATATCATTGCATATCATATGCATTTGGTGGTTTCTTAAGACCAAAAATTCGTGCAGTGTTTGTATTTAAGTCCCTCCTATCACGTCGAGACGGAGATTTCATTCTCCATATCTCCGGATAGAAGTAACTTAAATAGGGGTATCTGTCGCACCCTAAATTTTGACCTTAAGATCCCACCTCCTTGTTTTTTTGACGTATTTGTTACTATTATTCTTTCTACTAGCAAGTCTGTACAGGTGCGATAATTTCAAGTGGAGGTAGTGCTCATTCTCACAGCCGAACGTTCAAAGCATGACCCTGTTGATTTAAAGAACTTTAAAGCTTTCTACTAGCTTGAACTTCTGGTTTCATTAAAGATCAATTTAACTAAGGTCCCCTGTTGAAATTGGGTCGAGCATCCTCTCACTAAGGACCAAAGGTCACTTCCCTCGAAGTTCTCATAAGCTCCCGGGCATGCTAAATGAATCAGGAATTCCTCAAGGGCATAATGCTATTGTTTGCCCAGGATTGTGTGAATTTTGTCAGAGAATTTTATGAGATCATGTATGATTGGCTTGTGACTTAATTACTAAAGGTGACAACCATGGATTAAAAGAATGCATCAAATATCTAAAGTTTTGTTTGGTTCAAACAACAAGTGGATTATTGGAAGTCCGTTAGCTAACCTCTTCATGTGACCAAAGCAATGAACGTTCGTCTAATATATTGGTTTAATGCTCATGATATGCTGTGGAAATTGATTCTAATAAGTATACCATGTACCCTCCTCATGCCAAAATCCGTACGGGTGTTTATATTATCTTATTAAAAAGTACATTAAAACGGGGTACCTTCAGCTTTGATCAGAAGATCCCAACAACATTTAATCAGTTACATTTTATGGACAACTACATCAGTTTATGCGATGGATAATTGAAAAGGAAAGTTCAACTTTGTTTACTTCCAATTAAATTGATTACATAAGCTACATGCATTATTTTGCAATTAAAATACATAACAGACAGCGACGTTGTCAAGACTACGGAAAGGCACGTCGTTTTCCGTTGTGAAGTAACTCAGGCTTCATCGAAGTTCCATTGAAGGCGTTAAAGACCAGGACAACGCATAGCAAGATGCTTCACCCCGTGCACTAGAGTTAAGCGGATTCGCCGAGACCAAAATTGTCGTTACCAACTTCCTCTTATATTTAACACGTCCAAGTTTTGATCCTTCAGAAGAAAGCAGCATTTGTTAAAATTGGAAATGCGGCACAAATAAACAAGCTTAATCTATACGAGAACCAGGATGACAGAGTATTTGAAGCTCACCTCGTTTAACCAATCTCTGAGCTTCAACATCGTCGGCAGCCTCAAAGCAACTCGCAAACAGCAGAGGTTTTGTACTTTATAATTGCTAGTTATAATCAACCTTCTCGGAGCCGTAAAACTGATTGATCACGGCCACTCTAACTCTCATAAAGTGGAAGAGATTGTTTACAACAGAGCCACTGAAACTTATCAGCTTCTCTGCAACAATCATTGCATGTTTTCCTTCATTGGTTCAAATAAAGTCCCCCAACAACTTCCACAGCGAAATCAATTATTTATCTCAGTAGTTTTCTCTCCAACTACTTGACATCAATTCCTGTTTCCCAATAGCAACCTTGGCTTCTAAACCACCTGCAAGTAACCAAACAATCAATAATTACCCTATGTTTACAACAGGGGCAAGATAACACCGTTTCCAAGTTCCTTCGCATCAATTTATAACGATACAAAAACTTTTTCCACTGATAATTCAGAAGATTACCCTGTTCAATACAAACCCAAGAAAACAGGGTCATGCTTGACTATTGGTTCTCTGTGTCAAACATATGTTCATAGCAGCAATTGTTGTTTAGGCTGCTGGCCTATTGAGAGTTAAAGGACACTCATAAGTTGCAACTGATGTCATCGACGGTGATGAACCAACTGATAGGAGGTCCTACAATTTTTTTTTAGCATTTGTAATTATCGCACCGGTGAGACTGCTGCTAACGTTTCCTGCAAATAGAAGCATAGGCACGGTTAATCGACCGCCAAGTACGAAGTTCAAAGCATGAGGATTAAATCCTCAGTTTGACGGGAAAATCTGACATTTACTGAAAGGAAATCGACATCAGGCCCGACATCAGGTTTTTAGATGTGGAACAAGACTCTCACGAGGTATGCCGGGGGTAGAAATAGTCCATAAGTCAGGGCACATAAGTTCTTTCTTAGTGGTCCAGCCCCGCTGATACGACTCGAACATATCTTCACCTGCAGATTGACACAACAACTCCATTTAACCCACAAAGCAGCTGTACAAATCGCATGGTAACAGAATGAGGAAATATAGATAACTAGGATGATATTACAAGCGAAATTACCTTGGAATGGCACTTTAGCCGTCACCATGATGCTGATGATCCTCATAAGTTGGAAACTAATCACTGCTGCACTTGTCTTAAAATCAAGGTTATGTTTCAGACAATACTCAACATAGAATCCCGGGACAATGGCATGAAGAAATATGAAGGATTGTATACTGATCCTTCCACTGTATCGTCTAATTCTATTTCATCAAGTTCAATGAACAATTTCCTTGAACAAGAACATGTTGTCTTTACTGACGGAAGAGCCTCACAGTCTCTCCAATCAAATTGGCAGATTACTTTTGAGGACAATACAAGAGATTTCCCAAGTGGAGCTTTACTCAATCGTTGACTTCGGAATTTGAATCTGATTATCCCACTGAACTAATGGGAAAAGAAACTAATAATTCAAGTCCAGACCCGTTTTATTTTAATTGTGAAGCAAAATGGCAGCCTGTGCAGCAAAACATGTCAAATGAGCATGCACAATCTCAGGATGCACCGAAATCTGACCTTGAAACTCATGGTGAACCCAGTGTCAACTATTCCTTGAACATGAAGCGCGTTTTTATGAATCCAGAAGAAAGCCTGATTAAGGTTGATAGCTTCTATAGGTGGATGTCTACGGCATTTACATTGGTGGATGATCCGCACACGCAGTCTTCCCCTGGTATTCCATGAGGCACAGATGAATGTGGGAATGTGATAGATGATACCTCATTGAACCTTTCCCTATCTCAAGACCAGCTGATTAGCATACGTGATTTTTCACCTAAATGGGCTTATGCTGAATCAGAAATTCAGCTCTACTGAAATGATGCTTCATTTGCAACTGGAAGATAATGAAGAGCCAACAGGAAAGATGGATATATCGAAATACATGTTTAAGATGCATATGTTTCCCAGGCAGGTTAAGGAAAAGTTGTTCTCATGGCTTCTTCACAAAGTAACTGAAACTGGTAAAGGACCTCATGTGATTGATAAGGATGGGCAAAATTGCTCTTCAAACACGATCAAACAAAATAAACTGGATATGGAAGGTTCATCAATCACTGGTCCACAACAAAGGAACAACAATTAGACAGTAATTAAATTTTCCAAATTGAATTTGACAAAGCCATGAATTATTTCCAAAACAGCTTTTAGACATGTCGATTTAAATTAGGAAAGAATTTCCTCAAGCATTGAAGGACTGAAATTGAAATACCCTATAAAAAGAAGAAGAATTGAGATGAACAAAGAGAGAAAAACACACAAAACCCCCCATCGTATTCAAACCCAGAAATTCCACATTTACCAAAAACAAACAACAAACCCGAAACCCCTCAAAAGATCCCAATTCGTAAAAAAACCTAAAGGATTGAGAAGAGGAAAATCAAGGGAAACTTCTCTGTTATCTTCCTCCATCGAACTCGCATTCAAATGGTCAAAGCTCGCACGAAACCACCACAAAACCGCCGGCGAGCCATCTCCGTTGTTCACCAGGGGTAAAGACTTACTCGATTGACATTTCTTTTACATAATTAATGTTTTGTTTTGGCGTTTTGACAGGTTTTATGAGGCTTGAGAAACTGAACGAACTCAAGAGAAGACGAAAGCGAGAGAGAGACGGAGGAGATTGACGGAAAAGAGGGTTTTCGATTTGGGGATTTGGGAATGAGCTGAGATTAGGGTTTCCTTTTCTTTTTTTTGTTAATTGTAATTCGGTTATGAATAATCACACACATCACCACTAATCACAACACACACCACTAATCTGCCATTAACCTCTCATTAACCCTTTAATTAATCTTTTAATTAACCTAATCACCTACCACATAATTAACTAATTAACCATTATAACTTTTATTAATAAATCCTTAATATACCTTTCTATCTAATATAATTACCCTTTTTGTTAAACATAATCTAATCATTTTATTTAAAACAACTTATAAATCTTTTTTCTAAATCAACTCTTTTTTTTAAGATAACTCATAAAACTAATCCAACCTTTTTCCTTTTAAATTAATCAACTTTTAATTTATCTAATTAATCTAATTTAATCTAATTCACACAATTAGCCTTTTTATTTTATTTTCAACTTAGCACTTTTTTTTATAATAACTTAATAACATTATTCACATTTTGTTAATGATTAAATATTTTAATATAAACACCCCTTTTTTTAATTTAAATTAACTTTTGTCTCTTATGATAATATCTAAAAAACCATTTTTATTTAATAAATCCTATGTAAAATCAATCCACATCCAAAACGTTTTTGCTAATAAAATTAAATTAACTCTTTTAAAAATCAACTCCATCAATTAATCTAACTTTTTATTAAAATCAATAAACAACATTTTTCATAAAATTAATTTCCTTATAAAATAATCATAACTTCCTAAAATCAAATTCACCTAAAAAAATCAAAGTCTCACTAAAGTAAACTCAACTTCTCCTAAAACCCAGTAATCAATCTCTCGAAATTAATCGGTTTCACATATAAAGCCAATTCAACCTCACGCTCAAAATCAACTTAATCAATCAAACATCGTAAGACTCGATCTAATCGTGCACCCCACGACACATTCACCTACACCTTAGCGCTTTCATGCGTGTGTATGGCTTTACATTTTCGCAATTTATTTATTGCAAATTACATTGTCAATTTATATTTCCGCACTGCATTCCGTCCAAAGGAAAAACCTACACATGAGTCAACAATTGTGTGTAGTGCATCTCATTTGCATCATTCTCCCACATGATCCTTGATCCCATTCAAGTTGATCTTTAGGATAGATACTACCCCATAGGAAGGACTGTTCTTTACCCTTTACAACATAGAAACAAACAATCAACTCAACATACAATATTCAAACACAATAGCGAAATAGACGTTAATCATCTTAAGCGAGATAGAACCTCCACCCCACAACAATACAATCAATACCGTAGGGATTTTGCCTTAAGGGAGATAGAGGCGTACTCGTCGATCAATATCCGAGTACTTGAGTCCTTCTCTTAAGACGATGCAAAGACTATTTCCCTACAATTTGTGGCGGTTAAATCTCTCTTAAAATGATAACTCGTCTTTTCTCCTAAAATCAATCAATTAACTACCCTAAACCCGTAGGAACTTTGACCACAGTCAAAAATCTCCTCAAACCCTTTAGGGGAACTACAAATACTCTGATTCCACTCCCGTAGGATATGTAGGCATAAGATGCGATATCTTATCGAGTATACTTAGAAATAAACCACTAGAGTCTTTTAATCCCTTAAACAGATAAACACATAGCAATAAACAAACATAAAACAAGAGGTTCCTGTAGAGTACTACAGAAATTTAGGATGCTATTACCTTCCCTAAGTTTAACCAACCCCCGAACCTATAACTCTCTAAACCTTGCATTTGCATTGCATTATGGGAATTTCGATATTTATCCCTTCCTTTGGACAAATCAAAGATCGGTTGCAAATTGAATTGAAGATTCAAACTAATCAATAGTTTGGTATCCAAATTTCACCGCGACATACGGCAGACAATGTGATGTTGGGAATGTTGCAGGTGAATAATGACTTCTTGGATACAATTAGAAAGAACCAGAAGTTGGATGTGAAGTTAGTAGATTTGATGACTGGAGCAGGAAATGATTCTGATAGTGGTTTTAAATTGGATGGTACAAGTGTGTTGAGATTTAGAGGCAGAATTTGTGTGCCGGATAATGAGGAACTGAAAGAGTTAATATTGAGTGAAGGACATCGTAGTAATCTGAGTATCCATCCGAGAGCTACAAAGATGTATCATGATTTAAAGAAGTTATTTTGGTGGTTTGGTATGAAAAGAGACATAGCTCAGTTTGTTTATGCCTATTTGACGTGTCAAAAGTCGAAGGTAGAGCACCAGAGACCTTCTGGATTTATGCAACCATTGGACGTTCCAGTTTGGAAATGAGATTGTATAACTATGGATTTTGTTACTGGTTTGCCGAGTACGGCGAGAGGATTTGATGCTATATGGGTGATTGTGGATCGACTTACGAAGTCTGCACATTTTGTGCCGATTAATATTAGTTTCCCGTTGACAAAGCTAGCAGAGAATTATGATTCAAACTAATTAATAGTTTGATATCCTATTTCCTCCGTAACAGAAAATATTTTCTGTTGCGGTTAGAATATGATATCAAATTATTAATTAATTTGAATCGCATCTTTAGTTCACAACCGCTCTTTGATTTATCCGAAGGAAAAGGTCAAAAGAGGAAAACCTAATTTTGCATCGTAAAGACAATGCGGGGGGAGATCTAGGTAAGGGGTTGGTTAAGCTCAGGGAAGGTACTAGCACCCTAAACTTCTGTAGTACTCTACAGGAACCTTTTGTTTATTGTATGCTTTTTTTTTATATTTTATTATCTGTTTTAATATATATTGAGCTAAGGGATAGAGTGACCTAAAGACCTAAGGGTTAGTCCTAAGTTTACTCGGCAAGACGTCGCGTCTTGTGCCTACATATTCTGACGGGAATGGATTCAGAGTAATTGTAGTTCCCCTCGAAAGGGAGGTTAGAAACGTCTTGACTGTGGTCAAGGTTTCATTGGAGAGTAAGCGTTCATAGGGAAGCGCCTACGTGGAGTCTTGAAACTCCTATTTCTACGTTGAAATTTTTAATTGAAATTAGGGTTAAATTAAATATTCCACGGCGGGAAACCCTAAAACAGAGTACGGAGACTCTTTGACCTAATGCTAGGGTAAATGGTATTTTCGTCCACAGCGGGACACCTAGGCGATTAGGGTTTTGAAATGGTCAAACGTTAGGGTTATTGACTCGGCGGTCAAACGACTAGACCTAATCCTTCGGAAGGAACATAACGCTAAATCATGCAAAACATGGCAAAATATTATATGGCAGAAATAAAGTGCGGAAAGTAAAGAAAGCGTCGCGACGATCACTCGCGTAAATTACAAATCCCAAAAAAAATGCAAAATAAAATAAACCGCGACCATGGCCTCGCGTAAATTACATCCATGGAACAAATTACAAATATGATAACGAAATATTTAATTAATAATAATCGGAGACCGACTAAAACCTAGCGGAAAACAAATAGAGAACGTTAGTGAAAAAAAAGTTAGGCGAAAATCAATGACAAATAATAAAGCAATTAATAATGAAAGAAAGAAAATGCAATTTGGAAATTTATTATTTTATTAATTTTGAAAAAAATTATTTTTAATTTCTGAAAAAAGAAATTTAATCTTAATTTTGAAACAAATGGTTTTTAATAAAAATGTTTTAGTTTTAATTTTTTTTTAAAAAGGATTCAATTTAAATTTTTTTAAAAAAAGAAGTTTTAGTTTTAATAAAAAAACAGTTTTAATTTTTTTTATTATAAGAACAGAGTTTTAAAACAAGGTTTAACTAGCAAATATTTTTTTAATTAAACTAACCATTTATTATGACATAATTACAATTTAAAGAAAATCAGAATAATAATAATAATAATAAGAAAAATAAAAAAAGGGAAAAATAAAAAATATAAGGGAAAAAGTAGACTTCACGCTCAAGCATTTCAATCTTTAGGTTTTTAGAAACCACATCTTCTTCTTCATCACGATGGCGGCGTCGTTGCAGCTCCTTTGAGCTTTGCTCCATTCTTGCATGGCCGAAAACGATTTCTCTCCTTCTTCTTCGGTTTGTTCCATCTGAAAACAACAGAAAAACTTTTTTATTGACAAAAAGAACTGCTCACCTCGTTCGGGGTTCAAAGCGGTTCACAGTGGTTTTGCGCCGTTTGGTGGATTTGCTGACGCTTTCCTCTTCTGATAAGTCGTGAGAACGACCGTCGTTTTTTCCTTCTTTGTGCTCTCTCCTTTTTCTCAAATGCAACTCATGTTTATATAGGTAACAAATTAGGGTTAACTCTAACCTAATGCCCACTTTAAAGCCCAACTTAAAGAATTAGTCAAAACTAAAACAAATTAAAACAAACTTAAAACCCTATTTATTTACTAAACATTAAAAATATTATAAAAAGAATAAAATCTTTTCTAATATTTTTAATTTTATAATTTTCGATGTTTTTATGAATAATATGAAAAAAAGTGAAAAAATAATATTTTTTAAAAAATAATTTAAATAAAATACGAAAATAATAATTAAATAATAAAAAAAACTATTTTTGTTATTTTTTTTTATGAAAATAGAAAACTTAGAATAAAAATAAAAGAAAAACAAAAAGTGAAGAAGGTGGGATTCGAACTCTCGACCTCTCACACTCACAACTACTTACACACGGTCTCTTGCCAATTGTGCCATTTTATTCATTCGAAATAAAGTGGCACTAGAAACTATGTAAAGGTAGGACAAATTTGGGGTGCAACAGATGCCCCTATTTAAATAGCTTCACCGGATGATTTGAGCAGCGGAGACTCGACAAATCGCGGTGAAAGGGATTTAAATACAGATAACCGAAAATTTGGCCCTTAGATGCAGTGATATGCAATGATATGGACAAAATAACACGAACTATAATGCTGTCAATGCCATGAATCTAATATGATGCGTATGATGAAAATGAAAAAATGCACGGATGCAGACAAAACAATGTCACAGGGGACGGCGCAACGAAGAATTGCACTGGGGAAGAAGACACGCGGTGGTGACAAGGTAACATAGGATCCACACGGAGACAGGACCAGGTAAACGACATACGCTAGAGTTTTCGGGACATTCCTTGAAGAGATCGAGCGGGATCTTCAGGACTCACCGGAAAACATATAGGGAGAGACAAACATCAGAAAATTTCGAAAGAACGTCGAAAAGGAGACACGTCGTATCTGGAAGAACGTTAGATAGACATGACACGAAATAGTCGATGGGTGCCAAGTAAACTGGACTTTGTCCACAAGGTAAGACGCGGATAAAACACGACCTCGGGGAGAAAAATGCAAATGGGGATAAAACACCCATGCTGCCAAGTAACTAAATTCGTCCACAAGGTAAGACGCGGATAAAACACGACCTCGGGGAGAAAAATGCAAATGGGGATAAAGCACCCATGATGCCAAGTAAATAAATTCGTCCACGAGGTAATACGCGGGTAAAACACGACCTCGGGGAGAAAATGCAAATGGGGATAAAACACCCATGATGCCAAGTAAATAAATTTGTCCACAAGGTAAGACGCGGGTAAAACACGACCTCGGGAGAAAAAGCAAATGGGGATAAAACATCCATGATGCCAGGTAAATTGGACTTCGTCCACGAGGTAATACGCGGGTAAAACACGACCTCGGGAGAAGAAGCAAATGGGGATAAAACACCCATGATGCCAGGTAAATTGGACTTCGTCCACGAGGTAATACGCGGGTAAAACACGACCTCGGGAGAAGAAGCAAATGGGGATAAAACACCCATGATGCCAGGTAAATTGGACTTCGTCCACGAGGTAATACGCGGGTAAAACACGACCTCGGGAGAAAAAGCAAATGGGGATAAAACACCCATGATATGCACATGTGTATAAATCATGCTATGATAGATGATCAAATGACAATGCAGATGTCAATGACAAGGCTCGACTCTGTTGGTAAGATGACAAGACTGGAGAACTGATTCCTCAACCCGAAGATCACTGCCACTTGCTAAATTGTAATCAGGTTGATGGTCCTCGTAGGAAAGATGGAAAGCCGCTTGGAGATCTTTCAAGTAAACTGCCCCAGATTAAATTGTCCATTACAGATGAACTGATAATTGCTTCAGCTTGTCTGATTCTGAAAATGACTGTTTTACTGTACCCTCGAAAGGTTTGCCCCAGTCCGAGTCTTGAAAACCTCATGGATAAACCAGATCTGAGAAGACTTTGCCCCTGATAGGATCACTTGACCAAGTTTCTCGATTGTTTGAAATTTCCTTAGAGGAAAGCCAGTTTACAAACAAAAATATTCATACAAACATGGTAATGCAAATTTCATGCAACTTTTGAAATCAAAATTATTTTTGAAAGGTGAAAAATAAATGAGTCATCGATTAGAACGCGGCGGTCCAGGATGCTCAAAGTTTAATACAGGTATACGGCCAAAATAAATGATTCACAAAGATCTTTAGGAGTCAGCTTATGCAACCTTGTTGTAGCATGCTTTCAAAATATCCTTGTTTCAATTAGGTCTTTTGAGGGTTATAACGTGGCCTGGTTCACGGTTTATGAAACAAAGGATAAAGGCTCAAAATTTGTTTGTTCCCACCCAATCTACGTGATAATCTTCAGTCCTACGCTCAGTTAACTCATATTATGCATTCAGGTTCCTATAGGTTAGGAATTGCACTGATGGTCGTAATGATGGTTCAGAAGTCAATGGACCTATGAAAAGCAGCCACTACCTCCTTATGATATTTGGTCATTTTGACATTGAGGATTTTCAGGGTAAGGATTTAAAGATCTCCTCTTTTTATTATCCTTAACTTTTGCCTGAACTGTTTCTTTTTATGAAGATTACAGTCAGCAGGATGCCCCAGTTTTGCCTAAGTCTCCTTCATAGGTTTTGACTTATCGGGCTTTTCTTTTGATTTTTTTTGAAAGGAAGTGACTGCCTAGCTTAATGATCACGGTGAACCATCATCGACTTCTGATTGAAAAACATCTTCAACATTTACTTGCTGTGTGCGAAGGAAAATTGTGAGTGCGACCTTTGTATGAAAGGTGTATTGTATGAACACACAACCAAGTTAACTGAGAACTACCCATGCCCTAGGTTAAGATTGCGGGTTTTTTGTAAAGAAAGAAACTCCAACTTCTAAGCTCGAAGGGGGTGACAAGGGGATAACTTCCTTATTTCTCCAGTGTTTGGGGATCGAAACAATGCCTTACATCGTCAACAAAGTTTGATTGAAAGCATACTGACAGCAGTTATGGGTATAACGTTTTCGTCATCCTCCCTCCAATCTTTGCATACCAAAAATTTGGACAAAAATAAATATTTGAAAGATAAAGCATAGAGATGAAAATAATAGATAAAATGAATTAATTCAAAAGTTGTAATGCTCATTTCATTAATATAAAAGTACAAACATCGTTCAAAAGCAAACAACTAATAAAATAAGGAAAATACAAACAATGAGAAACAAAAGCCTGGTCATGCCTGCTTTCAACTCATCAATCTCCATTCGGACCTCCGCATTATGTTCCTCTTGTTCTGACATTTGGCGTCTATAGTTAGCTCTAGTCTAATATCTGTGTCGAGGAATCAGCTTGACGACTCAATGGAACACTGGGAGATAAAGACAACTGGACATGAGAAACCCGGGGACAGATGCCATGCAAGACATGAGGCTAATGCAATGTAATAGTTCCAAGAACTTCAACGGTCGATTGTAAACATTTCTTTTTTAGGAAGGTTGGAAACGGTTTTAAACTTTGAAATGTAGGACTTTTGAATTCGCAAAGGACGGTTGAATTCCTTGAAACTAGGAATGATGTTTTATGAATGTCATGCACAAATACACACAAACAACAAAGTCCTAGGTTAGAGGAACAATGAATGGAGTTAAGGTCTACCCTTCCCAAAAGGTATGTACTATGGGGTAGTTTTACCTGCAGAACAAGGTTCTAAAGCGGTGCCCAAAGTCATCAATCCATCTTTCGGATATTATCAACTTTCCGACTGACTCGGGGGTCGATAATATTCTCAAGAGAACCTCATTTGAGTGTAGTATCGCGTAGCAATTATTGTAGGAATACTCCCACATAGTTCCCGCACTACGTCCTATATAAGGCCAAGGTGGTGTTAAGGTACTACGGTCCCCAGTATCACAGACTCCAATTGAAAATAGTAAAAGTTTTCACGACTGCACTCGATCAACCGAACCATTTTCGATAGGGTCTCAACTGAGCGGTGATTCTCGAGTTGACTTGGTCGGGACTCACTCCCGGCAAGCCTCGTCGAATATCTCACCTTCCTATAATAAGGTCACTCAAGTCCGGGTTAGGACTTATCTCACAATAACAGGTATCCCCACAAGGTACAATGATATATAAAAATAATTAATAAAATATCATACAATAAACAAAATAGGGGTAACCCTTAAAAATTAGGAGGGTCCCCAGTGAAGTCGCCATTTTCTGTTGCGGTTAGAATATGATATCAAATTATTAATTAATTTGAATCGCATCTTTAGTTCACAACCACTCTTTGATTTATCCGAAGGATTAGGTCTAGCCGTTTGACCGCCGAGTCAATAACCCTAACGTTTGACCATTTCAAAACCCTAATCGCCTAGGTGTCCCGCTGTGGACGACAATACCCTTTACCCTAGCATTAGGTCAAAGAGTCGCCGTACTCTGTTTTAGGGTTTCCCGCCGTGGAATATTTAATTTAACCCTAATTTCAATTAATAATTTCAACGTAAAAATAGGAGTTTCAAGACTCCACGTAGGCGCTTCCCTATGAACGCTTACTCCCCAATGAAACCTTGACCACAGTCAAGACGTTTCTAACCTCCCTTTCGAGGGGAACTACAATTACTCTGATTCCATTCCCGTCAGGATATGTAGGCACAAGATGCGACGTCTTGCCGAGTAAAATTAGGACTAACCCTTAGGTCTTTAGGTCACTCTATCCCTTAGCTCAATATATATTAAAGCAGATAATAAAATATAAAAAAAAGCATACAATAAACAAAAGGTTCCTGTAGAGTACTACAGAAGTTTAGGGTGCTAGTACCTTCCCTAAGCTTAACCAACCCCTTACCTAGATCTCTCCGCGGATTGTCTTTATGATGCAAAATTAGGTTTTCCTCTTTTGACCTTTTCCTTCGGATAAATCAAAGAGTGGTTGTGAACTAAAGATGCGATTCAAATTAATTAATAATTTGATATCATATTCTAACCGCAACACCATTGATTGAGTTCACGTACAACAATAGTCACCATTCTAGTATCAGAATGGCCCCACTTGAGGCTTTGTATGGAAGGAGGTATAGGACTTCTTTGTGTTGGTATGAGACTGGTGAGAATGTGGTGCTTGGACCAGAAATTGTACATCAAACTACTGAGACGATTCAGATGATTCGTGAGAAAATGAAGGCGTCTTAGAGTAGACAGAAAAGTTACCACGATAACCGAAGGAAAGAATTGGAACTCAGTGAAGGTGATCACGTATTCCTCAGAGTTAACCCGATGACTGGTGTGGGTCGTGCGTCGAAGTCCAAGAAGCTGGATCCTAAGTTTATTGGACCGTATCAAATTTTGCAAAGAGTTGGTGATGTGGCTTACAGGGTGGCGTTGCCGCCTGAATTGTCGAATTTGCATGATGTGTTTCGTGTGTCGCAATTGCGAAAGTATGTTTCGGATCCATTTCATGTGATTCTGAGAGATGAGGTGCAAGTCCAAGAGAATCTTACTGTTGAGACGATGCCGTTGAGGATCGAAGACCGTAAGATGAAACAGCTCCGAGGGAAGGAGATACCGTTAGTGAAAGTATCTTGGGGAGGTGCTGCAGGAGGCAGTGTGACATGGGAATTGGAAAGCAGGATGCGAGAAGCGTATCCGAAATTGTTTCCATCAGGTAATTTTTGAGGATGAAAATAATTAAAGTGGGAGAGAGTTGTAACACCCATTTTTAATTATTAAGTTTTTTTGGTGTTTATTGTATTTTGGGGTACCCTTATATGGGAGTGTGCCTGAGAGCGTTGGGTGGGTGTCCTTAAGTTATATGAGCTATTTAATAAAAGGTGGAATTTAATAATAATATAATATAATATGATATTGGTGGTAATATAATGATTAATAGTATTATTGGTCTTATTATTATTATTATTATTATTAATATTACTATTATTATTATTATTATTATTATTATTATTATTATTATTATTAGTTATTATTATTATTGGGATTAAATAATTAAAATAAGAAAATTGAGGGGTCAGTGTGTTTTACGATACATTTGGAAGTTAGATAAAGTGGAGAGAAAGGAGAAGTGAGAACACGATAAGCGATTATGAGGGGAAGAGCAAGAGAAAGGAGAACAAGGCTAGAGCGATCAATTGGTAGGGGATTCTTCATCAATCGAAGATACAATCGAGGTAAGGGGGAAGAAACTGATTGGGATGGTATATACATGAACTGGGTAGAGGGGATTCCTTAACCCCGTAGGTATTCTGATAAATATGTTGAATTGTTGCTATGATGTTAAATATTGTTTATTTTTGATGAATTGTGTATATATAATGATATGTGATGATTTGTTGTTGCCCTTGATGTGTGGGTGTTGATGTTGATGTGGATTGGGCAAGTTATGAGTAACTCTGAGAGTGCCGGTAAAGTATCTGATGTTGGTATTAGGGTAAGAATTATAGGTTGATTGGCAAGTAGGATGTTATGGTCTGTAATACTGATAGAATTAGGAGATAGAAGTAGCATATTAGGCTTGGAATTGACTGAGATAACACTGTAGAACAATGGATATTTTAGGGTATCACAGCATTCGCAGGGTTTCGCCTGGCGAGTGTTGGCAAAGGTTAGCGAGGGTTCGCCTGGCGAGTGTTAGCGAGCAGTGGCGAGTAATTCCAAATAAACTCCCAGACCTAAAGAGTATAAAGTTCGCCTGGTGAATGTGGCCAGCGACGCTTCGCCAGCAGGTTCTCCTGGCGAGCCATAGCGAGCATTCGCTGCGGGGCTTCGCCTGGCGAATGTAATGGCAGAATGTGGTTTTGTGCCGTTTTTCCTTGTGCATTAGCCTTGTAGGATCCCTTTGATCATGATAAGTGTAGGGATGTTGATTGAATGATGGAAATTATGTATTTGGTGATAGGAAGTGAATTCCTTAATACTTTATGTAAGTATTTGATTGATTGGTGTATGATATATCTATGTATATGTGATGTATGGTGGTGTGACCTGAGAATCATATGCACAATGTATGCTTGTGTAAATTTGTGTGCATTTGGTGTCATGCGTATTATGAAGTGTTGGTGGAATGAGTCATTGCTCGATGGAGTGTTTGTGATCCATTCGTATTCCTTTGAGTGGGGAATTGGTGGGGACGGATCATGGCCAAGGGTGGGTGTATGTGATCTATCCGGGTTCACATGGAATGAACCAATGAGTCGGTACCACATGCATGGTGTTGCGTTACATATTTGCATTATGATGTATTATGTTGATCGGTGGACTATATGCCGTGTTTGGTGAATGTTGGGTGATAATTGATATGACTGTTGTAGTTACTACCTTTACTTCATGTATGTAATTAGCGATATATTTTGATCATGTTTTTTCACCCCTTTGCTGTTGTTGTGGTCTGTGCTTCTTCGGAAGTGCAGATAATCCAGGTACTTAGCTAGCTTGGATTTGTGGTGTGCCAGTCGAGTCTTAGGATGCTCTGATACGTAGCACGGGACTTGGGTGTTTTATTTGTTTTGGTTGAACTTATTTCTTTTCCTGTGACGTATCATGAATTTGATGTATTTCATTATATGAATAATTTCCGCTATATTTTGGTGAAAACATTTTAATGAAGGATGTGTTGGATTTGATTATGTGATATCCCACTTGGGAGGTGAACAACTCTAATGTTTATTTATAATGTTTATATTTTAATTGATTTGGGAAGTGGGGTGTTACAATAATCAGTACCAACAATCTCATGTTGCTTGGCAACGATACTATCAGCGCCAAAATAAGAAGTGGTTTCGCAACAATGCTCCTCGTCACCTAGTTCTTATGTCGTACAATCAGCTTTTGCCACATTTGATTCAAAAATCATTGGTGGAGCCCAAGACTCTCAAGCCGGTGCTGGAGCCATACCCTCATGGGTATGATCCCAATGTACAATATGGATATCATGGAGGATCCGTAGGGCACTCAACTGAAGATTGCATACCCCTTCGAGCAAAAGTGCAACAATTGATTGACGAAAAGTACATATCCTTTTCGGAAGGAAAGTTGGTGATGCACGTCAACCTCTCAACTGTTTAAGTTTGAAGACTTCAAGGGTCTTCTCCTCATTCATGTCATTTTTAATTTTTGTACTGCGTTGTTCGTTTGTATTTTTCACTGTCTGTTAATGCTCTGTTTGCATGTAAAACTTGTTTGTTTTTGAATGATGATAATAATGCAATGAGTATGTTTCTCTTGAAGTAATCCATTCGTGTTCACTCATATATATATATATATATATATATATATATATATATATATATATATATATATATATATATATATATATATATATATATATATATATATATATATATATATATATATATATATATATATATATATATATATATATATATATATATATATATATATATATATATATATATATATATATATATATATATATATATATATATATATATATATATATATATATATATATATTTGTGTGTGTGTGTGTGTGCATTACAATACCACCTTTCTTGCTTAAACTCCTTGAGGGAGGATGATGTAGCGAAAACGCAAACTTTCTGGTTGTATGCTTTTGGATAAAACCCTACTAATGATGTACATGCATTGTTTCAAATTCCTAAACACCGAAGATATAAGGATTGAAAATTTTGGCAAGCATACGATGGATGTTATTCCCAAAGTTATAACATACACTGTGACATTGACTACTGTACTGACTAATAACACTGTAATTAAAAGCAGTAAATAAGACAATAATTGTTCACCCAGTTCAGTGTCAACAACACTTACATCTGGAGGTTACCAAGCCAGGGAGGAATTTCACTATTAGCAGAATTAATTCAGAGTCAAACAACACATTTTGCACTCCTCACTTAAAACCTACCCAATGACACTTCAGCCTAGAGACACTCTAGACTTGAGTGTTCCCACTCACTCCCCCTCAATCGCACCACAGTGATATATAACTCACAATTACAAAAACAATATGAAGAGACACTTCATACACACCTTGATCTTGCTTCACAACTTTGATCAAGGTACACACACTCTTGCTTCACAGCTTTGAGTGAGACACAGCTTAGAATCTACCTAACCAATGCAATCATCCAACAGAAAATTGCTTGGAGTACAAGTATTCCTAAGAATCAATTCACACGTGAAGACTAGCCTTCTTCACTCACAAGGAATCTCAATTAGCATTCTCTATTCTTCTGTCAAAAGCTGCTGTTCAGGATTGCTTCTTCTGATATTTATAGCAGTTGTCAGTCCTTTTGGGCTTGGTGCATAAATTAGGTTTTATTCATAACAAACCTATTTCCAATGATCTGCATGCTTGCCACTTAATTTAGGGATATTTTATTTCGCCTTGGGCTTTTAAAAAGTCTCCTGGTATCCAGCTTGAGCTCCTATTATGTTTCCTGGTTTATAGCTACCAGAAAAACAAACTTGCGCTTGATGTCATACGACCCAAGTCATAACATTGGGTATGACATCCAGCTTAACTTGCTTTTAGCTAAGTCAACTTACCCTGCACAGACCATATTATGTATACACTAACATTAGTCATGACATACATACATGCTCTAGTGTTTTGCCACAAAATGCAGCCAATCAAGAGCACTTACAAACTCCCCCTTTGACAAATTTTTGGCTAAAACACTTTGTCATCATATCAGAGATTTACACAACAGAAGACTTATGATGCAGGAAATTTACTAGCTCGAACCACTCTGAGTCCTCACAGTTAGCTCTCACTGTTATAGCTCACCTTGTTAACCATCTGTTAGTTACCACTACAGATGTCACTCTTTGCTGAGTGAGTAACACATAGACTTACTCCCCCTCAACTGATACATCTTTATCAGTTGAACACTTCTCCTGCACACCCTGCAGTCAGATATACAAACATTCTAAAGTCTTCTGAAGTCATACATACCAGTGCTGCTCCCTCTGAAAGGATGCACACTACTCTTATTCTGCTCATAACTTGCAGACACACTCATACACTCCTAGACACCTTCTATGATCACACAGTATAGCAACTTCAGCACAAACTAGGAAATTCCTAGTACTAACAGGCATTCTTACATAAGCACAAGCTAGGAATCTACACACATAGCATCAGTTCATTACTAACAACACTAGCAGCTGTTATCACACATGCATCTTCAGCATCACCTGTAGTTATACCTGCAATTATGCAAGTCTAATATTGTCTAACATTGTATGCACAATGCCACATATGCCCAAGCATTGTTCTGCCAGCTCTTATCACTTGTTCTTCCACCTGCTCTTCCACCTGCTATTTTCTATTATCTCTTTCCATCTCCCCCTTTTTAGCCACAAATTAGGATCCTACTAAATACTTAGCATAGATCATACATTATAACAATATAGTTATTAGGGGTTACATTACAGTACAACTACTCTTTGAATAGCATCACAAATTCAGGTTATACAAAAAAATAACCTAGAAAGAAATAGCAGCAGTAACATCTCATTTTGAGTCATCAATCTTCTTCTTCAGTTGAGCTAGACCTGTCCTCCTCAGTTTCTGCAGTGCCTACTTCTTCATCATCAGTGCCTTCGTCTGAGCTGTCAGTAGCATCTTCTGAGCCAACTCCTTGACCATCATCTTCCCTGGAATCCTTAGCTAGTTTAGCATCCTCATTTTGCTCCAGAGCTGTTAGCAGCTTCTCAAAAGTTTGCTTCCTTGCATCCAGTTCTCTGCAGGTTTCTCTGATTATTGCCATCACTTCAGCTTTGCTGGTTTTGAGGCCCCTTTTGGATGTCTCAAAGGATGTCATGGCAATATCTGGAACATGAGTTCCTTGAAATAGCTTATGATGGAAAGCTAAGGGAGTTTCTCTTTTGCTTGCTACATCACTGTTCTTGAGGATATTTGGAAATTGTGCTAGCATAATTCCGCAAATGAGTGAAGGAAATGCTATGGGTCCTTTTATGCTATAACTGCCAGCATGCCTCATGGTTTGATAAAAGATGTAGGTTCCATAATCCATTTTGGTCTTGGTTCCCACAAAATAGATAACCCTCCCTAGGATGGTGGCCACTGATGATTTGTGATTAGTTGGCACCTAGTTTGCAGCACCAATCTTGTGTAGCAAGGCATATTTCATACTTAGCTTGCCGGCAGCAAGCTTCCCTTTTGATGGCCACTTTCTGAATTGATTCCCAGTAATCACTTGGCATATTTTATTATCAGGGATGGTTAACTCAGGCTAAGCCTCATTTGTTCTTTCAAGGAAGTTGTTGATGGTGGTGGGAGTGAAGATGACACAATTTCCTCTAACAAAGACTTTCCCAAACTCAGTAGTCTTTCTATCAGCACATTTATCAGATAAATTAACTATAAATTCTTTGACCAGAATTTCATAGCATTGGGAGAACAGGGTTACAGTTTTTATCAAGCCAGCATCACAGATAAGGGCCATAATCTCCTTGTTTTCAAGAACATTTTGTGCAAGCTCTCTCTCCAGGGCCAACCTCTTCTGGTAGACATACTTCCACCTAATAACACCTGAGGGATAGTGAAAGGAGATGTTGTCAATGGGCACCTCAGGAACCTTTTCAGCCAGTTTTCTCTTTGAGGGTTTCTTCTTAGGTTGGATGTCAGTGACATCTTCAGCAACATCAGACTCAGTCTCTGATTCAGTACCAGACTCAACCTTCCTCTTCTTGGTGACTACTTTTCTCCAGCCTTTGGGAGGTCCAACTTGTCTTCTTTTAGTTCTAGGCTTCTTTGTGGGAGTGTCGTGTTCAGTCGTCTTCTTTGTGAGGCTGTCTTACTCAACAACCTGTTCAACTGCCTTTTTCTTGGGGGGACCTTGATCAGCCACATTTTTACCTTTCCTTGTCATAAGCCTTTTGGCTATGCCAGGATTGATTTTTTCTATTAGATCATTATCATAATATTCACCAATGTCCACCAACTCAACATTCTTGGTGCCTTGCACATCATCACCTCCACTATCAGAGACTACACCCTTGTTCTTCTCTTCTGATGTATGATCTTTCAAGGTTCCAACATTGGGCATATCATCACTTTGATCATGCACAGTTGGACCAGACCCCTCATTGCTAGGTGGAATGGGTATGTTCAGAGCCCTAGCTACCATGCCAGCAATGATGTTGTAGGTTTTCTTGGCTCCATCATCATTAATATCAGAAGTGTAGGAGTAGGAGTTTTACCTGAGACAATGTCTTTGGACCTTCTTGCATGTTGGCTCCTTGGGTTCTTTACTAGAACTCCTTTTGGAGTTATCATGTGTAGGGTTGCTATTTCAAGCACTGAGTTAGGTTTGCTTGACTCAGTTCCTACCTCAGACTTGTTAGTGGATATTCTCTTTGAGGTAGAGGATTTTGATGAATGTTGAGACATTGCACAAAACGTTGATCGTGTGGAAAGGAGTTTTCGTTTCTTGGAGGATGTAGGGAAGATGAACAGTTTGATCGTGAACCAAGTGGTGTAGGAGTTTGATGTGTAGGGGCTCAATAGATGATATGGCAAATGAGGAGGGAACTTAATGTTTTGACCAATCAGTAAATGATTGAATTTTAAATTATAATTCCCTATTCCCATTAGTTGCTATAACTCACCATTACTCAAAGGCCTCAATTTTTGTAGATCATTTATAAATTTATGGTTCTTGACACTTCTTGCACCAATAACAACCCTATTTATTGCATAATCATCAGGTATTGCACAAATCCCTTGCCATTTACACAAGTTGCCCCTGAGCATGCCTCCCTTGAACTCACCAGGACTTGGTTGAATGGTGCGCTGGATGTCACAGAACAAGGTCATGATATCCGGAGTAACATTGCTTCCTTTAGGCAGGGTAGCATCCATGGACTTCATCAGGTTCCAGTATAGCCTATCTATCTTTCCCTGATGACCAATATTTGGGTATCCCTTGGCTTGCTTCCCCACATGAATTTTCTTACATCCTGTCCTTCATTCTGAAGCATACTTTGAAGATCTTCTTGCTGATGTGTTGGACCTTCTATTTTGTCTGTCTTTCACCAGCCATAATTTGTCCTTGGTTTCCTTTTTATCCAAGTTATTGAGGATACTTCTGGGCTCCCACAAGTAGCAATTATTCATTGCTCTAGATCCCCTCATTTCTTCCTCACCTTATTCATTGACAACCACACACTTATCCTTTGAAAAGTGGAGTTTTAAACCTTGGTCACATAGCTGACTTATGCTTATTAGGTTAATAGTCAGTCCTTTAACCAGCAAGACATCCTTCAATTTTGGAGCTTTAAGACTATCAAGTTGTCCAACACCTGTGATTTTTCCTCTAGCTCCATCACCAAAGATTACATGACTGGATGTATGAGGGTTGATTTTTGTCAAGTGATCCTCAATTCCAATCATATGTCTGGAGCAACCGCTGTCAAAGTACCAATCCTCTTGGGTTGGCATCCTTAGAGAAGTGTGAGCTGCTAAGGCCATATTCTTGGCAATCCAATGTCTCTACTTGTTAGGGGCACCCTTCTTAGTTTTTGCTTGATGTTGCCTTTTGACATGAGCTCTCTGTTCAGATTTCCCTTGATGAGGGTGACTAGGAAATCCATGCAGCCAGAAACACACAGATTTGATATGACCATGTTTTCCACAGTGGTAACATCTATACCCTTGGAATCTACTTTTGACTTGATTCCAGTTTCTCTTAGTTGGATGTTGTGACATTTGTTGTGACATCCCTTTTAACTTCTGGATCTCAGGTTGTAATCTCTTGAGTTTCAGCACAGGATTTTGTTTATCAACAAATCCTAGTCCAGACCTATCTCCTGAGATTTGTCCAATCTGAAGGATTTCCTCTAGGTTGTTAGTCCCAGAATTGAGCATCCTTATGGATTTTTTCATTTGATCCTTTTTACCTTTCAACTCATTTACTTCACTTCTGAGTGTGTTTATTGTGGCTAGATGCTCTCTCTTTTCAGCTTCTAACTCTTTGATGATTTTCTTCTATTGCTCTCCTTGCTGATACAGTTATGTGCTTCCTCAAAAGTCAATTCCTCTTCACTAGAGTCATCATCAGAGATACACACACTGTTAAGGGCAGTGACATATTTAGCTGACTCCTCTTCTGATCCACTGTTAGAATCTCCATCTGACCAAGTAACAGTTAAGCTTTTTCCCTTCTTTTTGAGGTATGTGGGGCATTCCTTTCTGATATGACCATATCCCTCACACTCATGACACTGTACTCCTCTGCTTTGGCTGACTTTATCTTCAGATTTCTCTTTATCAGAAGGCATGCTTTTGGTATAAGGTTTATACCTAGCATCTATACTTTTGACTAGTTTGTTGAACTGTCTTCCTAGCAAGGCAATTGCTTCAGACAGATTCTCCTCCTTTTCACCATCTTCTTCATCTGAATCAACAGTGTTTGAGACAAGAGCTATGCTTTTGTTCTTTTTCTCCACAGCCTGATCACTCATTCCCATTTCAAAGGTTTGAAGGGAACTAATGAGTTCATCCACTTTCATGTGGCATATGTCTTGGGCTTCTTCAATGGCTGTTACTTTCATAGCAAATATTTTAGATAGCGACCTTAGAATCTTTCTTACAAGCTTCTCTTCAGTCATCTTTTCTCCCAGAGCTCCTGAGGTGTTTGCAAGTTCAAGAACATTCATGTAAAACTCATGAATGGTCTCATCTTCCTTCATTCTCAGACCTTCAAATTTGGTGGTCAGCATTTGAAGTCTTGACATTTTGACCTTGGAAGTTCCTTCATGAGTAGTTCTGAGAGTGTCCCAAACATCCTTTGCTAGTTCACAGTGGTGTACCAGTCTAAAGATGTTTTTGTCTATACCATTGAAGAGTGCATTCAATACTTTAGAGTTCCCAAGAGCTAAGGCCTCTTGCTCTTCGTTCCATTCCTCTTCAGGAATTAACACATCTACTCCATCCTTGTCAGTCTTCACAGGATGTTTCCAGCCAGAGTTTGCATCTCTCCAAACCTTGTTGTCTAATGATTTTAGGAATGCAATCATCCTAGGTTTCCAATAATCATAATTAGAACCATCCAGAATTGGAGGTCTATTAGTGAATCATGTATACTTATCCATAGTACCAGAATTTATTTCCCTAGATCTCACCCAGAATAAACAGGAAGGGTGCCTGCTCTGATGCCAATTGAAAATTCTAGCAAGCACACGATGGATATTATTCCCAAAGTTATAACATCCACTGTGACATTGACTACTGTACTGACTAATAACACTGTAAGTCAAAGCAGTAAATAACACAATAATTGTTCATCCAGTTCAGTGTCAACAACACCTATATCTGGGGGCTACCAAGCCAGGGAGGAATTTCACTATTAGCAGAATTAATTCAGAGTCAAACAACATAGTTTGCACTCCTCACTTATGTCGCTTCCGCGAAAATAAGGTGCCGGCAAAACAGAAGAGTCGCCACCTTTCGTTATTTATCCCTCAGAGCGGGAAAGGAAACAATCGGAAAAACCTGACGAAAAGGTATAAGACAAGGTCATCGCAACCGTTGTCTGGGTTCGGGAGTCGGTTACGCAAGGGGAAGGTATTAGCACCCCTCACGTCCGTCGTACTCGACGGGATCCACGCTTGTTGTGTTTACTGGACGGGTTGGTTTATCTATCTACCTATCAAGGCTGGCTTAAACAGAAAAGAAAATGACTCGGCAAAGCGTCGCGCTTTATGCCTACGTATTCTCATCAGAGAATGAGAAATCAGAGTCAACGTAGTTCGACCTACGACGGGTTACAGGGAAGGTGGCTCGCCAATACATCAGTATTGTGCCTACGTACTCTCAACAGGTATGAGAGATCAGAGCTTACGTAGTTCGGGCTACTACGGATTACGGGGATTCAGATTCATCTGTTTTATCGAGTATGGTTAAACAGCAGTTCCAGCAGTTAGGGACAAAGCCTGTTTGCATTGGCGCTGAAGTTTAACGACACTCTTTTCTTCAGAAAAGCTTCCTTTGAATTATGGGCCCACGGGGCAAAAAGGTTTGAAGTTTTTTTTCTGTCTTTTACGGAAGAAGTGTTTTTTATTTGTGTTTGCAATTTCAATCGCACTAAAGACTATGACCTGAGAGTGAATGCGTCGCATGTCATCCAAAGGGTGCCATACTAAACATCCAGACTGTTGGAAAGAAACTCTCCAACAATCCTTTCTCATCTAGCTTAAGGCTCGTAACGTACGAAAGAAACCATTCATGATTACTGTGTTTTAATCTGTTTTGAGATGAGAAGAGAGATGGGGACAACTAAAGGGAGACTATCAAGTCCTACTGTTGTCATGCCAAGGATTCATCCTATGGTTGAGGTTTGAAACAGGGAACTCCTAGAAGTTATCATGCATAGATTTCAACCTAAAGTTCTATCATCACTTCCTTATCAAAGGAAGTGAGAGTCCTAAGGGATCATGTCAATGATAAACAGAAACAGATAAAGTGTCAGCTTAAAGAGTAGACAATAAACGACTGTAAAATGCATGCAATGCAAGTGAGGGAGGAAATGTGTGTGGGGCAGCAGCCTCCACAAGCTCATCTCAACCTCAAGCCAGATATGAATAACTATAATCATACAGAGAAAAACAACATGCTATCAAGCAAAATACAGTAAACTGCAATCATACAGAGGAAGTAAAATGCCATCAATCAAATAACAAACCACATAGGCAAGGGAGCTGGGCTCTACCGAATACCCGCAAGCAAAGCCATACAGTAACAATACAAGCAGAGGGAGCAACTCAACCTCTAGTGCAATCATGCTCCTAGATTAAAGTCAGTCTAGACATGAACTTATTCTAATGCATCAAGCAAATCAAATAAGGCACAACAATACAGAAAAGAAAACAGACAAAAAAAGAAAGCAGATCAACAACTCCCTCTTTCACTTCTAAGCCTCAGCTCTTCTGACAGCAAGCCAGTCATCAGACTTCAATCACCCTTCAAGGCTATCATCTTTCATGACAAATATCAATTTGCTTCTCCAGGTTTCAACCCCTCAACATAAGCTTCAACTTATCCTCCTTCTCCAAGCTTCAGCTCCTTATTCAATTCCACCTTCAGGCTTCACTCTCAACTACAAGTATCAACTTGATTCCTTCAGGATCTTCAAGCATCAATGCAAAATATCAACTTATCTTTTATTCCTCAAGCCTCAGCTCCACACTCAATCTCAATTGAGTCCTCTTCATAAGTATCCACTTAGTCTTCAAGCTTCAGCTCTCTTTGCTTCACCAGTATCAACTAACTTCTCCTCACCTACAAGCTTCAGCTTCTCAGAGTAGTCTTCAATCACATGGAAGTGTCAACTTCATCCTTCAGTCTTTAAGCTTCAGCTCTTCATTTAATATCCATTGGGTCTTCAAGTATCAACTTGCTCTTCTTGCTCTTCAAGCTTCAGCTGCAATGGCAATGCTCAAGGGATCATCCTCTTCCACACTCTTCAATGAAGTCCTCATCTTCAAACTCAAGTCCAACATCTTTCAAGATACTCAAACCAGAATACAATTGATTGAACAGAATGAGAGGGAATGATAAACAGCTTACTGACAACCAAAGGAAGCCTGTAAGGGTTCATCATTATGAGAGACTGATTCCCTCAAAGTTCTACTTCCCAGATAAAGCCACTCATCCTTCCAAAGGAGGGATGTGAACATCTGAGAAGGACTTTTAGTCATTGGGAGGAATGGAAGCACAAGAGGCTTTCCATGTTTGTGAAAGAAATCATTCTAACTACAAGGCTCTCCCTATGTCCTATCTCCTAATCTTCATCAGACACCTTCAGGCACCACCAAATCCAAAGCTCCAAGCAACCTCAAGCATCTTCCTCTTGTCTTCAACTTGTCTTCAATCTCAATCAAAGGCAAACCAAGCACAAACCCTAATCTAAGGGAACTAAATGAGCTAAACTAGTTGAATTAGTAATTTAGGATCACCTAAAACCTAGTACTAAAGTTAGTCCTAACTAAAATACTAGAATCAATTGTAAAATCCTACAAAAATTACTATGGGAACCTAGGTCAATCATGACTCTACCACATTAGTTTCAAAGATCAAACCATCAACTTAGACCTAGAACTAAATTCTACATCCTAAGGTATCAAACCTAAAACCCTAAAATGAAGCATCTAAATATCAATCTAGAAAGCACACCTATTTTCATCACAAAAATGTGAGAAACATTCTATGGGATCATACATGTCTAACCTAATCACACACAAAAAAATAGGCCAAGAATCATCACTATGAGATCACACAAAATTCTACAAAAATATGCATCAAACATAAACATTTTAATATCAATTAAAATACAAAATTCCGTTTAAATCAGAAATTATATGAAATGAAAATATCTTTTCTCTAAAAAATAATATACTCAATCATGAGTAATATGCAAAAAGAATGGGATTAATTGGATTAACATTCAATTAGTTATGAATTTTACAAAAACCATGAATTAAATGGAAATTAAATGAAAATCAAATGAAAATAATGAAGCGCGCGGTGTAAATAGCAGTCAGATTCAGTTCAAAACATGGGTTGGGCTTGCTGGGGGGTGTGGATAACACTTATTTTACTAAGCCCAAATGCCTGAATTAATGAAACGCAGCGTTTCCTTTAGAAATCCTTCACAGGTCAGAATTAAAACGTGGCCCTTGGATCTTCTCCCAGTCAATGGTCAAAACATGATTCAATGGTGAGAACTTCATCTTCTCCATTTCAAAGCTTTGAGCTTCGCGCCCAGCTCCGGCCACCGCCGGTGGAGCTCCGATCGTCCCCTTCAACCCTAGTTCCTCCTAGAGGCCTCCAATCCAAGAGGTCAAAACATGAAACACACTCCAAATCTTGCCACGAACTCAATCATACCATTAGTTTCTTCTGAAACCCCAAGAATCAACATCTCCCAATCTCAACCGAAAATGGTGATCTTCCTATTTTGTCTCTAATTCAATAATTAACCATCTGAAAACCATCCCAGGCCATTCTACAACTAATCTAGCACCTTAATTCAACCTAATTCTACCTAAATCATGCTATAGGAAGAAGGTTACAAACCTGGAAATTCTTGAATAACAGATGCACGAAATCTTCACTTCAAGCTCTCAAATCTTCTGGACACGATCACTGAACTTCCTCCTTGCTTCTGTATGCAAAAGATTCAATGGAAAGTGCTTCAATCTTGAAACACGATGAAGAGTTGCAGGTGCTGAAAATCCCTTGCTCCCACACGATCTAGCCACCAATTCTTCTTGGAAATGATCTGGAATCAATCCTTGATACTCATGGAAGAAGAACCAATCAAGAAAATGGAAAGAAATGGAGGAATTTGGTGAAACCGATTGCACTTGCAAGCTATGAAAACTCAATCTCAAATTATGCTCAAACCTTCAATGATCACCAACCTATGCCATGGATTCATTCTACTCAATATATAGATGGAGTTTGGATGATCTAGAACCCTCTAGATCCTTCCAATGAGATTTTGAATCACTTATCATGCCATGCTCAATTCTGTTTGCAGCTTGAAATTCATCTCAATCTCCTTCAATTTCTCCCCTAGTGACATTTTGGAAGGGTTTAGCTTGCTAAGTTCTTTGCCCATGCCTCAATTTTAAGTTATGCATATGTTACTTAATATGCAAGCAAGTGTTTTCCAAAGCAAGTCCATGATTTAGACCTCAAATCAAAAATGTGGCTAAACCATTGTTTTCAAAATGTTTTCTAGAGTCAAAATGATATATTACATGCCATGGTTTGGATGTGTAGGTTGAAAATATCAATTTCCAACTATGGCTTATTTAACTTATGCCTTCATTTTAGGTCATTTTTACAACTTTGAGCTACAAGCCTTTCCATCATCTCATGACCTCCCTACTAGTCTTAAAACATAATTTTAAGCAAGTTTTATGTTGAAGAGTTTCCCATTTGAAGCTTGGAAATAGGAGTTATGGCCTTATACTTGAAATGACCTGTAATCTCCAAATGACCAAAATGCCCTTGACTTGTCAAAGCCATAACTTGAGTTCTACAAATCCTATCAAGGACTTCTAGTACTATCTAGAAAGCTAAGGAGATAAGGAACAACATTCATGTTGACCAAAAGTTCATAGGAATCATCCTTCTTGGGCAAAAGTTGGATGCAAGTTGGGTAACTTTCAAGGCCCCAGATTCACATACCTCAGATGACCTATAACTTGTCAGAGTCATAACTTGAGTTCTATAACTCCTATCAAGGACTTCTAGTACTCAAATTAAAGCTAAGAACAAGCTCTACAACATTCATGTTGGGGGCAAGATGAGATGACAATCACATCTTGGGCTAAACTTCCTTGAAGATAGGGGTCAAACTAGGGAATTTTACACTGTCAAGCCTTAGAAACCCTAGCTTGAAACTTCTCAAACTCTTCAATCATGATGAGTTGACCTTGGAATCATCCTTATAACATCTCAACGCATCAATCCATGATCACATGGCTCTTGAATTAGGTCTCAACCCTCTCCAAATCATCAGTTGACCTAGGGTTGACCCAGTCAAACCCTAACTGCACCACTCATGGCTGAGTCTTCTTAACCTTGCACAGTGACCTGTCTAGGCTCCATGATGGCTTTCAAGACATCTCATAAGCTCTCTCAAGGCTTCAAGTCCACATTCATGGCTTCAGAATCATCTGAGGAGCTCCCACAACTCTCAAGTTAGGAGACCTACACACTTGGCTTCAACCACTCTCTCTAAGGATCTTTTGACTTCTATGACAAAGATATCTACCCTTGAACACTTGAATAAACTTCTTGGCTAGCTTCATAGTCTTGGATAGCTCTTAATTGGTAGTCATACCTCTTGATCTCCTGCATACATGTCAATGAAATGCAAATGATAATGCTAATGTGAATGAAATGAAATATAAGCTAGGTAAAGAAATGTTGGTCAAATTTTGGGGTGCAACAGCTGCCCCTATTCAAGCGGCTTGGACCTGACTGGGTGAGAAGCGAACGACACTCAACCAATCAAGGTACGAGACGGTTGAATACTGATAAACCCGAAAATTTGCCAACTGCACAAGTACACGGTACTCTGATGGGAACAAATCTTCGAAAACTGAAATATTAGTTGCACGACAACTAGCTGGGGAATTGGTCACACGGTAACCGGTGATACATGGTCGATCATGCCGTCGGGCATCAAGATTCCTCGGGACTTATCAGGTCAACAAACAAGTTAATCATGCCGTCGGGCATTCAAAGAAAACTTTCGGCCATCAACCGGACTTCATCAGTAAGTCGGGAATAGAATTCCCAGTCAATCATGAACCAAATGGGGATATCCAACCCTCTACCATCAGGCACTCCGCATCAGCTGAGAGAACTGCTTCGTCAATACGATTGGACTTCAATCATCAAGTCTTCAAGGGAAGTTTCAACTTCGCTGCTCAGAAACCTGTCGGGGATGACAGATCTCCGCTGGGGATTCTGGAGAACTATCACGTCACTCTGCTTCGAGGGTCCAGAAATAATTCTGGGTGAATCATCTCTGCTGAGGAAATCAAGAATCATCTTGAACAAATAACTCCGTGGGGACTTCAAGAATCATCCTGAACCAATAACTCTGCTGGAGATTTCAGGAATCACCCTGAGCAAACACTCTGCCGGGGACTCTAAGCGTCAACTTGAGCAACCCACTCTGGCGACTTCACTGGGGATTCCAAGAATCATCTTGGGCAAACGACTTTGCTGGGGAATTCAAGAATCATCTTGAGCAAGCGACTCTGGAGGGGCACCTGCAAAACAAGAACGGTAACGACCTAGCTCATGTTTAGTATGCATATGCTTCGGTAATGGTGCAATCTTGCAAAATGCTACGGCCCCGTCAGCAAAATAAATGCCGAAGGGAGAGTCCCCCTGTCAAGGAGGAAGAACCACTCTGGTGGAGAAAAGGTCACGCCGATCTCAATCGGACTCTGCGGGGAAGTGAACTTCGGTTGACTGCTGCAGGGGAACGAAGCTCTACGAGAACCTGGACCTGCTGAGGAGAGCGATGTCAATCGCGGAAATGAACTGCACGGCCTTCACGGCTACCTCCCTGGAGATAACGGCTCCGGTGGTGACACACAGCGTCAGCTATTCAACACTCTACTGGGGAAAACCAATCATGGTCCCAACTGCTTCCAAGGCCTCGACTCTCTTGGGGACTTGCAAACTCGGTTGGGGAAGAAGAAATCGTCCTGCCTCGGGGGAGAGTACGACTCTGCGGGGGGTTTCAATTCCGTTAGAGACTTCAGTCTGGAGCTATCAATCGCCGCATACTTCAGCGTATGACTCAGCTGGGGAGATGTCGTTCCTTCAGGATACATCTGATTGGGGAGAGAATATTCTCTGCTTGGGGAAACATATCAATGCTTACGACCTCATGTTCAGACTCCATGGGGAGAGGATGCTGAATTTTGATGGAGAAGGAGGAATCATCCTGCTTGGGGACGCGTACTGCGTACCGTCTGGAATATGCTACACCTGTAACAACACAAACAAACAGACAAGATGTCCTTCTCAAAGGGACCTATCAAGGTTATCATCCTGTGACAATGTTTAAGTAATTCATTGTTTCAACAATCAGTGGCCTAGGCCAGTAAGTTTATGTATGCGCATTTTGTCAAAAACATCGGCGTTCTTTTTCGCAAACAAAACAGATACATGCTAAACAGACAAGCAAAATTGCTAAATAGTATACATTTTATTGATAACGAACCCCTGAATGGGTAAAAATGTTTTACAACAGAGGCAAGCTCCTAGAATGAGGAAGCCGTGCGGAAATAAAACATAAATATACATCAGTATATACAAATGTCGGCAATGAGGCGTAGACGAACACCATGAGTTGATCCCTCTATGACCCACTCGACTTTGATACTTCTCCGACGCTTCAGCTTCAGAAGAGATTGATTCAGATAAACGGCCATCAGGTCCTCCAAACCACTAAACAATGAAAGTCCACACGCAGAACGCAGTCATTTGCTTTTTCAAATCCCTAACTTTTGTGTGAACCGCCCTTTGCGGGTTTTCAGTTCACCGGGATACCCTTTTTTTCCAAATTCGCCCATCTGGGTTTTCGACTTTGCGGGTGTACATTCTTTTCAATTTGTATCCCTAATTTTTGCCCGAACCTTTTTCCTTTTTTATGGTTCGCCGAGATGCCCCATTTTTTCCTGGACTCTCTTTTTACTGTCCAGCGGGTCACTTTCAAGCAAAGTATTTTTTAACTGCGTCCATGTTTACCGGGGATGCAAAATCTTCACCATCTATCGTGGATAACAACAACACTCCTCCCGAGAAGACCTTGCTGACGACGTACGGACCTTCGTAATTGGGAGTCCACTTGCCTCGGTGATCGGAGTGTGGAGGAAGAATCTTCTTCAGGACGAGATCACCCGTCTGAAAGCTTCTAGGACGCACCTTCTTATTATAAGCTTTCTTCATTCGGCTTTGGTACAGACGACCCTGCGCAATCGATGCTAACCTTTTCTCGTCCATCAGGCTGAGTTGGTTCAGTCGGTTCATAATCCATTCTGCCTCGTCGAGTTTCACATCAACCAAAACTTGCAAAGAAGGGATCTCCACTTCTAACGGTAGAACAACTTCCATACCGTACACTAAGGAGAAAGGAGTTGCCCCGGTTGACGTACGTACCGTCGTACGATAACCGTGTAGTGCGAATGGCAACATCTCGTGCCAATCTTTGTAGGTCACAACCATCTTCTGAACAATCTTCTTAATGTTCTTATTGGCTGCTTCAACGGCGCCATTCATCTTCGGCCGGTAAGGAGATGAGTTGTGGTGTTCAATCTTGAAACTCTGGCACAACTCCCTCATCATCTTGTTATTCAGATTCGAACCATTATCAGTAATGATCCGCTCGGGAATTCCGTAACGACAGATGATATCCCTCTTTATGAATTTAGCCACCACCTGCTTGGTCACATTAGCGTACGAGGCTGCCTCCACCCACATGGTGAAGTAGTCGATAGCTACTAGAATGAAGCGATGACCATTAGATGCAGTAGGCTCGATCTTGCCTATCATGTCGATGCCCCACATGGAGAACGGCCACGGGGAGGACATGACATTCAACGGGCACGGAGGCACATGAACTTTATCAGCATAAACCTGGCATTTATGACATCTCTTCGCGAATTTAAAGCAATCTGATTCCATCGTCAGCCAGTAATATCCTGCTCTCAGGATCTTTCTCATCATAGCATGCCCGCCGGCGTGCATACCAAATGTGCCTTCATGGACTTCTTCCATGAGCATATTCGCCTCTTTCTCATCTACACATCTGAGTAGCATGAGATCGTGGTTTCTTTTATACAAAACTCCATCAGGATTGAGATAAAAATTCCCAGACAACCTCCTCAGAGTCTTCTTATCGTGGGTTGACGCTCCCTCAGGATACTCCTTAGTCATAAGGAAGGTTTGGATATCATGGAACCATGGCTTGCCGTCGGCGGCCTCCTCGATCGCAAAGACGAATACAGGTCTATCAAGACGAGAAAGGACAATTCTTGGAGCTTCATTCCAAAAATTGACTTTATACATCGAAGCCAATGTGGCTAAGGCATCAGCCATCTGTTTTTCGGCCCTAGGCACATGATGGAGTTCCACTCGATCAAAGAATGGAAGTAGCCTTCTGGCATAGTTCATGTACGACACCAAATTCGATTGACGAGTCTCCCACTCCCCTTTAATCTAGTTAATCACAAGCGCCGAGTCACCATATACGTCCAGGTTCTTAATTCTCAAATCAACTGCCTCTTCTAGACCCATGATGCATGCTTCGTACTCCGCTTCATTGTTGGTGACTGGAAACGTCAGTCTCGCAGTGAACGGGATGTGGGATCCGTGGGGAGTCGTGATGATCACCCCAATACCACTTCCGTAAGAATTAACCTCCCCGTCAAATATCAATTTCCACTGGGATTTCCTATCTGGCCCCTCGTCGGGCAACGACTCATCGCAATCCTTCGCTTTGAAAAACATGATGTCCTCATCAGGGAATTCAAATTTCATCGGCTGGTAATCTTCGATCGGCTGTTCGGCAAGGTAATCAGACAATACGCTTCCCTTGATGGCCTTCTAGGAAACGTACTGAATGTCATATTCCGTCAACACCATTTTCCATCTGGCAATCCTGCCCGAAAGTGCTTGCTTCTCGAAGACGTACTTAATCGGATCCATCTTCGAAATTAGCATAGTGGTGTGATTGAGCATGTACTGTCGTAAATGTTTGGCAGCCCAGGCTAGTGCACAACACGTCTTCTCCAGCATCGAGTAACGAGATTCACAGTCTGTGAACTTCTTACTCAAATAGTAAATGGCATGCTCCTTTCTGCCCGTCTCGTCGTGCTGACCGAGAACACACCTCATACTATTTTCAAGAACTGTCAAGTACATGATTAAGGGCCGTCTAGCCACGAGGGGTATCAAGATTGGAGGTTCCTGCAGATACTGCTTTATCTTGTCGAATGCCTTCTGGCAATCCTCGTTCCAGATAATCGCCTGATCTTTCTTTAGTAGTTTGAACATCGGTCCACATGTGGCCGTGAGCTGAGAAATAAACCTTGCAATGTAGTTTATTCTGCCCAGGAAACCACGAACTTCTTTTTTTGTTTTCGGCACTGGCATTTCTTGTATTGCTTTTATTTTCGCAGGATCAACCTCGATGCCTCTTTCACTCACGATAAACCCCAGTAACTTTCCGGACCGTACTCCAAAAGTACATTTGTTAGGATTTAGCCTCAACCTGAACTTCCTAAGCCTCTCAAAAAGCTTCAGCAAATTGACCAGATGTCCCTCCTCCGTTTGGGACTTCGCAATCATGTCATCAACATAGACTTCAATCTCATGATGAATCATATCATGAAACAAAGTTACCATCGCTCGTTGGTAAGTGGCCCCTGCGTTCTTCAGACCGAAAGGCATTACCTTGTAGCAAAATGTTCCCCAGGGAGTGATAAACGTAGTTTTCTCCATGTCCTCCAGTGCCATCTTGATCTGATTGTAACCGGAGAAGCCATCCATGAACAAAAACACAGAGAACTGCGCTGTCTTGTCGACCAACACATCAATATGAGGCAGCGGGAAATCATCTTTGGGGCTCTCCCTATTCAAATCCCGATAATCGACGCACATTCGTACCTTACCGTCCTTCTTCGGTACATGCACTATGTTGGCGACCCACGGAGGGTAAGTAGTGACTGCTAAGAAACCAGCATCGAGCTGTTTCTGCACTTCTTCTTTGATCTTAACGGCCATGTCTGGTCGTGTCCTCCTAAGCTTCTGCTTAACGGGAGGACAATCTTCTCGCAACGGCAAGTGGTGGACCACAATGTCAGTATCAAGTCCGGGCATATCTTCGTATGACCAAGCAAAGACGTCACTATACTCTCTTAGCATCTCGACCAATCTCTGCTTGCCATCACTCTGCAATGCAGCCCCTATCCTGACGTTCCTGACGAGTTCTTCAGAACCCAGATTCACGATCTCGATTTCCTCCTCATGAGGCAGAATAACTTTCTCTTCTTGTTTCAACAAGCGGGCCAACTCTTCGGGGAGGTCTTCGTCTTCATCAATCCCTTCTTCGGCTTGATAGATCGGGCAATCAAAGTCGAAGTGAGTCGTAGAAGGTCCAGAGTCGATGTCATCTGTTATGTGGATCCTGCAATAACAATGGTTAAGTTTAAAATAAGGATGTGCAGGTTAGCACAAACCCCATTGCCATTTTATTGTTTTTCAAAAAAAATATAAAACAGGAATAACAGAGATCACAATATTTAAATACGAAGAAAACGCCTTTGATTTATTACAAAATACATGTACATAATCCACAAGGCCCTGACAATAAAACCACTATGCCCCGGGTATGACATAGGGTTGTACAATGATTGGAAAAAAAGTAAATCATTACTCTTCGCTTGTCATCTGGATGATATCCTTGACGGACCAATTGTTGAGGCCCTCGCCTGGCTTGCTTGGCTGGATCCAAGAGTCGAGGTCACAGTCGCTATCTCCGCTGTCTTCAGACACTGCGTTGATGCTTTCGAAAATCACCCCGCCACTGGTAAACTGGATCGGCCCTTTACCCCGAGACGCACTGCTAGAAGAAGAAGAAGCTTTAGTTCCAAGAGAATATCCCAACCCAAACTTGTCTTGCTTGTTAGGTATCTCCAAAATTCTCCCCCAGCCTAGGGTAGATCCGGCTTGGACAACGGCCTGGGCTTCCTTGAAAGAAGAGAGAGTCATCTCTGGCTTTTCAGTGACTACAAGAGCTACGTCCTTGACTTTAACAGCTTCGAACGCTTGGCATAAGGTTTCGTGGATTTCCCCATCCATTTAAACATACTTGAAGGACGACAAATGGCTCACCATTATGTCTTCCTCGCCACAAACGGTCACGATGCTACCTCCGACAGCATATTTGAGTTTCTGGTGCAACGTGGAGGTCACGGCTCCAGCAGCATGGATCCACGGCCGACCTAAGAGACAGCTGTAGGCAGGCATGATATCCATAATATAAAATACCGCATCGAATGTTTCCGGACCGACTTGGATTGGCAGGGTCACCTCCCTGAAAACATGGCGTTTGGTTCCATCGAACGCTTTCACAACCAGATCACTGGGTGTGCAAATCACTCCACGCGTATCCACCTTCATTAATGCCTTCTTCGGAAGAACATTAAGCGACGAACCCGTGTCCACCAACACGTGCGACATAATCGTGCCCCTACACTCTATCGAGATGTGCAGAGCGCTATTGTGGTTCCTCCCTTTTGGCGTCAGCTCTAGGGTCAGTGAACCCTAACCCATTTCCAGCATTCACGTGGGCCACGACCTCCTCTAGCTGATTTACCGATATTTCCTACGGTACATATGCGGTGTTCAACACCTTCAGCAGCGCATTGCGGTGTGCTTCAGAACACAGCAACAAGTTCAGGATGGAAATCTTCGAAGGTGTCTGATGGAGATGATCCATAATCTTGTAGTCACTCTTTTTAATTAACCGCATAAACTCCTCGGCGTCTTTAACAAGTAAGTCTTTTTCTTCCCCATGCGGGATCTCTTCAACGACTTTACTTTTACCTTTATCAGTTGCGTCAGCTCTGACCGCTTTGTCTGCCGCGACCTCAGGTGGTGCAAATACTATTCCGCTGCGAGTAATACCACTGATTCCCATAAGGTTCTCCACAGACGACCCAAACGGTTCTAGCTCCAACTTCTGCCCGTTGCAGTAGACTTCAGCCCCATAATGCCATGGGATAGCATTAGTGCTTTCGAAGGGTATCGGCCCAGCTTTGGTGATAGTAATTGTGGGCGGTCTGGGCGCAGAAATAGTTATCGTCTGGCGAGGGATGGTGATGGTGGCAACCTCATCCCCTTGCTTCAGCATTATCTCTCCCGATCCACATTCGGCCCTCCGGCTAAACTGTAAAATCCCTTCAGTCATCAGACTTTGAATTCCTTCTACCAACTGTTCACATCCATCAGAACGTGTCGCACAAACCATACACAGCTCTCCGCAACCTGGAAAGAAACCTCTTTTCATCAACTTAGCTTTAACGAAGCTAAGCAGCGTCTTCAGATCTCTGACGTCAGTCAACAAGTCCGAACTCTCGTCTTCGATAATGGCGTTCACTCCACCTCCCCTATGATTCGGCAAAGGGTTTTTCGTAACATTTGGCACATTATCGGAGAAGTTGATGATCTTAGCGTCCACCATGTCCTGCACCTTATGCTTGAAGGCTTTGCAGTTCTCTATTGTGTGGCCTGGTGCCCCTGAGTGAAACTCACAAGTTGCATTCGCGTCGTACCCTGGCGGAGGTGCCCCTGTCAAGGGAGCTAGCGTTCTCTTCTGGATCAACTGTAGCTGAAGCAAAGTCTGCAATAGTTGCGCATACGACATGGGCGGTGTCTCGAGGTGACGGCTCGACAGAGGTGCCCGATTTTGATACTTTCTGTATCCTAGTTGATTTGGTTGTTGTTGTTGCTGCTGCTGTGGCTGTTGAACTGCCAGGATAGTTACGCTGGCCACCTGTTGGTGAGGGCCTTTACCCTTCCTTCGAGCATTGGTCACAGCGCTCGTTTCTCCTTCCCGTCTTTTGCCAGCATAAGGTTTCTTTCCGCCTCCTCCAGCTGAGGATGACTCACCTTGAATTTTCCCAAGTTTGATCCCATTTTCAATGTGCTCACCCGTGATAATGAGATCTGAGAAGGTTCCAGACATGCCGCTGACCAATTTCTCATAGTAAACCCCCGGGAGGGTAGCTACGAACATCTGCACAAGCTCACGTTCAACCATTGGCGGCTGAACCCTGGCTGCCACTTCACGCCACCGCTGGGCGTATTCCTTGAACCCTTCATTGTTCCTCTGCGACAGATTCTGCAGTTGGACTCGGTTCGGAGCCAAGTTGCTATTATATTGGTAGTGGTGCACAAATGCTTCAGCAAGGTCCTTCCACGTGCGCACACTAGTAGGCTCTAGACTCATGTACCATTCGAGGGATGGCCCGGAAAGACTGTCCTGAAAGAAGTGCATCAGCAACTTCTCGTCCTCGGAATGAGCGGACATTTTTCTGTAATATGATCTCAGGTGAACGCGAGGGCAAGTGGTGCCCTTGTATTTTTCAAAGTCAGGCACCTTGAACTTGGGAGGCACCTTAAAATCAGCAATCAGTCCCAACTTGGACATATCAACGCCCAGGGTGTTCTGATTCTCGATATTTCTCATCTTATCCTCGAGTGCTTTGAACCTTAGACGTGCTTCAGCATTCAGCTCTCCTTCAGCACCTCTCTGAGAGAACACATCGTCCTGGCGGTCTTCTGACCACGGCTGAGGCCCAAACAGAATCCCAACACCTGCATTGCCGTTGCCCAGCCCGACATTGACATTAGCTTCTAGACTCCCATTACCGACGCCCGTCGTATTGTCGTTGAGTCCCATGTTAGCTATTACGTTGCCGTTGGCACTGCCATTCCCCCCGGTCACGGGGACGCCATTCTGTGGAGTTTTAACTGGTGGAGGGGTAGGCACAGTCCCACCATGGAGTATGTCGTTGCTATCGACCCTTGAGATCAGAGGCTGAACCAAGGTTCTAAGATGATCCTGGCCATTGGCGACCGCTTGCATGAGCTCCATGAAGCGATCCATTCTTTCGCGGAGTTCCTGAACATTAGTTTGCACTTGCTCCATGATCCTGGTTTAATTAGCTCTGGTCGGATAGCGGTGAATAGGTCTCTGATCAATCCTGGAACCACCTGAAACAACCTGGAAATACAAAAGGGTTAGGAAAAAACGACAAAGTGCTCGTTGTGCAAATGCTTCATGCACATGCAAACGTGGGTCTGTGCGTTAGGGAGATCTCCCCCGATCCTAGTGCCTGAGTGCCAGTGCTGATAATAAGAAGTCCGCGTCCAGTCATGGAAATAACATCTCATATATAAAGAAAGCCCATCAAGGCAGTACACAACATCAACGAGTACAAGATGAATCAAAGCGTGACCTCAGCCAACAAGCCTGGTGATGGTCAGCATACAACAACGATCAAAACAAAAGGAATACAAATAGTCAAGTACGGCCACGGGCGCGAAGCTCTTCTAACAACCCCTTCGTTTCTGGATGATCAGGCTGAGTGAGTAACCTCTCGACGAGTAACTCTCTCTGCACAAAGGTGTATTGAAGACCTTCGATCGAATCTTCCCATGCTCCTTCGCCGAAACAGTCTTCTAACTTCCGCTTCTTGGACTCAAACGTCAATTTGCGCTCCTTCAGGTTAGCGAGAGCCCTGTTGAGCTGGCCTTCGGCGGCGTACCTGCGTGCGGTTTCTTCATTAAATCTCTTCTCACTAGCCTTCACCTGGGCTTTCAGCTTGGAGATCTGTTGCATCAGCTTATCCTCCCGCTCTTTCCTGGTGGCTAGGGAAGCCTTCCAGTGCTAGTTGAACTTGGATATCCTCTGATACGCTTCGTCCAAGTGCTGCTTCTTCGTAGCCAGTACGTCGTTGACAGCTTTGAAGTCCTGACCCATGCGCTCACGCTCAGCTATCTGCTTAGTCAAGTCTGTCCCCAGCCGGTTCACCAGCTCTGTTTGCCTCTTGAAGGAATGAACGGCTTCGTTTCTCTCGCTCCGGAGCTGAGCCAACTCTTTCTCCAGTTCTTCATTCGCCCGCTTCAATTCATCTCGCTCAGCTAACACCTGATTATGCTGCTGAATGGGCATAGTAGTAGGCTCTTCAATCATTGGAGGGCTTTCCGGCTTGGCAGGAAGAAACGACATCCCTATAGCATTTGCTCTGGCTCTGATCCACGCCACATACGGAGGGTAGGCTTTATTATTACTTCTTCCCAGCAATGGTTTTCCCCTCTTACTGATACCATTCCAAGCACGCTGAAGCTTGGATAATAGATCCCCCTCTAGAAGAACAGTGAGGTACAGAGATTCCTGCACCTCTTCATCCTTCGGTGGAGCTCTCAAAGCATACGCGAACTGTCGGACCAACAAAGACAGATTATAGTTTATGCAACCCTTCCTGCCTATCAGAGGCACGTTTGGAAACCCGCTGCAGCTGAAGATAATCTCGGTGCCCAACCTATCTCTATCAAACCAGTCAATATCCTCCGCAGATAGACTCATCAAACGCTCGGACCACTCAGCTGTGGCTGCAGACGAAACAAAGGGACCCCTCTTGGGCAGATGACTATCAAGCCATTTATAAAGCAAGGGTACACAGCATGAGACATTCTTGCCCCTTCTGTTCTCGTTTTTGTAGTGGATGGAATGGTAGACATCTCCTATCAAGGTAGGGACTGGATTCCCTGATGCAAAGATGCGGAAGGCGTCGAAGTCCACAAAGTCGGGCATATTGGGGAACAAAATGATGCCATATATGCACAGAGCGAGAATGGCGTTGAACACGACCCAACATCCGTCTTTGGTGCACTGCTGAGCCTTTCCCACTAAGAACTGCAAGGAGAAATCGGGAACCTTGTTCCAACTAGACAATATCAACTCGGAGGCATCCAGATGAAGTGAAGGAGCTAGACTAGCCAGATCAGGCTCAGCGTCCATATGAACAAAAGGCATCTGCCTCTTGATAGGCACACCTAACAAATCAGCATATTCCTCTAGCGTGGGCGCGAGAACAAAATCATGGAAAGTAAAGCATCTCAACGGAGGATCGTAGAACTGCAGCAGAGCGTGCAACCCATTCAACTCGAACGCAGAAGGTTTACGAACCAAACTAAGCAATCTGCCGTAAGACTTTCTGAACTTATCTCTCACAGAATTATCTGCTAAAGCAATCAAACCAGTCAGCTGAACAACATCAAGAGTGGGGAGCTTGTAAGCCACGGTCTTCCTCAGAGAACCCATAACAATACAATAGGAGGCAAGAAATCCTGGATCGGGGAAAACGGTACCTGTAACACAGATACACGTTAATGAAATGCAAATGAGTATGCAAAGCGATGTAAAACGCAATCATGCAGCAGGAGATCAAGGCAACTGTGCTGTGGAGATTCTGTATCAACAAAACCATGACGCTGCTCTATCAAGAACAACCACTATCCCTGATAAGAAGAAAACCCTAGTATTGGACCACAAATCTGCTCTGTCAAGAACACACACATATAGGACCATAAGTCTGCTCTGTCAAGAACAGACACATATAGGACCATAAGTCTGCTCTGTCAAGAACAACCATCTGATAATAAGGACCTCTGGTACATGACCATAAATCTGCTCTGTCAAGAACAAACATACACATCTGCTGATGAGATCCTCAGATCCAATCATAAACCTGCTCTGTCAAGAACAAACATATATCTGATGATGAGAACCTCCGGTATCAACAAAACTGATTCACTGTCAAGAAAACCAGGTAGTCTGAAGGTCAAAGTTTCCTACAATAAACCCAAACCTGCTCACAGGTATGGACCTAAACTGACTCAAGTTCGGCATCCTATGAGTTCATCAGTGTCACAGACATTCAAGAGGGGTGATACGATACCCAGAAGGTGTGGCATCACCAGCTCATGAAGCGGCCTCACTCGGCTGAATCACAAATGATCGGTCCCTAGAGTCGACAATCCTCCAAACCAACAACCCCCTCAATCCAAAGGGTTGAAAAAGAAGCCAACCGGGAGAACCTCGTCTGAGCGTGGATTTCATGAGACACTAGTGCCTGCCAAGCAAGCACGCGCCCACTAATTTCCACAACTAATGCTATGTTCACTCAAGCCTGGGTCTGGCTTCTCACTCATCAGAATGCCCCTCCCACAACAGCATAGATAATCATATCATATTGAAAATAAAATGCGGGAAATGAAAATGCGATAAATAAACACAACCAAACAAGTAATCATACAAGCTCTAGGATTGACTCTCGCAGGGGACGCTGGATCCCCAAACTGACTCGCATTCGGGACGTTGGATCCCAGGAAATTATCAAGTCCCCAGCAGAGCCTCCAGCTGTCGCTTCCGCGAAAATAAGGTGCCGGCAAAACAGAAGAGTCTCCACCTTTCGTTATTTATCCCTCAGAGCGGGAAAGGAAACGATCAGAAAAACCTGACGAAAAGGTATAAGACAAGGTCATCGCAATCGTTGTCTGGGTTCGGGAGTCGGTTACACAAGGGGAAGGTATTAGCACCTCTCACGTCCGTCATACTCGACAGGATCCACGCTTGTTGTGTTTACTGGACGGGTTGGTTTATCTATCTACCTATCAAGGCTGGCTTAAACAGAAAAGAAAATGACTCGGCAAAGCGTCGCGCTTTATGCCTACGTATTCTCATCAGAGAATGAGAAATCAGAGTCAACGTAGTTCGACCTACGACGGGTTACGGGGAAGGTGGCTCGCCAATACATCAGTATTGTGCCTACGTACTCTCAACAGGTATGAGAGATCAGAGGTTACGTAGTTCGGGCTACTATGGATTACGGGGATTCAGATTCATCTGTTTTATCGAGTAGGGTTAAACAGCAGTTCTAGCAGTTAGGGACAAAGCCTGTTTGCATTGGCGCTGAAGTTTAACGACACTCTTTTCTTCAGAAAAGCTTCCTTTGAATTATGGGCCCACGGGGCAAAAAGGTTTGAAGTTTGTTTTCTGTCTTTTACGGAAAAAGTGTTTTTTATTTGTGTTTGCAATTTCAATCGCACTAAAGACTATGACCTGAGAGTGAATGCGTCGCATGTTGTTGCACCCCAAAATTTGACCAACATTTATTTATCCATCAAGTGTTTGAAAGTCGATGCCTTCATCAGAAAGTTCAAGAGATCCTCAGAAGAATTGGTTGAAACCAGAGTTGTGTGCCTCCTAACTTGAGAGTTGTGGGTGCTCCTCAGATGATTCTAAGACTTTGAGAATGAACTTGAAGCTTTGAGAAATCCTATGAGATGTCTTGAAAGCCATCATGAAGCCCAGAGAGGTCATTATGCAAGAATTCAGAAGATTCAACCATGAATGATAGAATTAGGGTTTGACTGGGTCAATCCTAGGTCAGCTGAAGATTTGGAGAAGGTTGAGACCTAATCCAAGGGCCATGAGATCATGGAATGATGTATGGAGATGTTATAAAGATGATTCCTAGACCAACTCATCATGATTGAGGAGTTTGAGAAGTTTCAAGTCAGGGTTTCCAAGGATTGTCAGTGAAAAAACCCTAGTTTGATCCCTATCTTCCAGGCAGTTTTAGCTCAAGATGTGATTGACATATCATATTCCCCACAACATGAATGTTGTAGAGCTTGTTCTTAGCTTTAATTTGAGTGGTAGAAGTCCTTGATAGGAGTTGCAGAGCTCAAGTTATGGTTTTGACAAATTACAGGTCATCTGAGGTGTGTGAATCTGGGTCCTTGAAAGTCACCCAACTTGCAGACAACTTTTGCCCTAGTAGGATGATTCCTATGATCTATTGGTCAACATTAATGTTGAAGATCATCCTCTTATCTTTCTAGAGAGTACTAGAAGTCCTTTATAGGATTTGTAGAACTCAACTTATGGTTTGAACAAGACAGGGGTATTTTGGTCATTTGGAAGTTACAGGTCATTTTAAGCAAAGGCCATATCTCCTATTTCCAAGCCTCAAATGAAAAAACTCAAAACATCAAAGTTGTTAAAAATGGCATTTTAAGCCTAGAAAATTGGTCATGATTTGTTGGAAAAGCTTGTAGCAAGGATTTACAAGATTGGGTGAAAATGACCTAAAAATGACTTATAAGTTAAATGGATCCAAGTTGGAAATTGGTTTGGGAGATGTACAAATCCAAAATAGGTCATCCAATATGTCATTTTGAATCCAAACATCATTTTAAAAACAATGGTTCAAATAGATTTTTGATTTGAGGTCTTAAAATGGGGGTTACTTCGTAAAGTTCATGCTTGCATATTAAGGAACCCATGAGAAACCTCACATAAGGCAAAACCAAGCTTGTTTTTTCACTCATTCCCTTTCAATATCTCTTGTAAGGAGACTTTGTCACAAAATGACAAGGCTTAAGGCATGATATGAGATATACCACATGTCATTAAAAGAGAAATTCCATGACTTTCCATTACTTTCTAGATGATTCTAGAAGCTCCTAGATGATTCTATGGATGATTATAAATTGAGAGGCTCACAATGTGGTCAAGGTTGGTGATGGTTAATGGTAAGTGGTGAAGGTAAGTGCAAAAGAGCCAAATTCTTCCACTTTGCAAAACCCTAACAAACTCTCTTTCTCCTTCATTTTCCATTTGATTCTTCTCCACAAACCTTTCATTCTGATCATGATGAACAATGGCATACCAAATTAGAGGAAGATCCATGGAGATTTGAAGCTTTGGTGAAGAATTTGCAAGAAAAGCAAATTGATATCAAACTCAAGATTCAAGCAATATACATCAAAGTTTTTGCATACAGAACTCAAAGCATTCATCAAGGATCAATATTGGAGAGTAGCAAGCATTGAAGTGAGGTGCAAGTGCCATTACCATCATCATCTTGCAGGTTTGCAAAAGCTTGCGAATCTCATTATTTATGCATTTCTAGATCATGTGGTTAGGATATTTACGACTAGAGACCATAGGTTATCATTCCTGGAAAGTTTGAGCATGTTCTATGGAGTTTGAGATTTTGACATGTTGCTTTAATCACCAAGAACTCGCTGGATATTGAGTAATAATCTAGGTGCTATAGATAAGAGTCATCAGGGCCATGAGTAGATTAAATTAGCATCAAGAAACTGGAAGAATATTGAAGTGAAATTTTGGGCATCCATGGAGGTGGTGTTATCGGGTTGGCAATTTGGAAGTGTATTAGTGGGAACTAGGACCATAGCCGTGTAGAGCTTGAGAAACTGAGCAAAATTGCTCTTTACAGCACTGCATTTAGTGGAGAGATGAGAGAGAACCGAGAGGGGGAAGATGTACGTGTGAAGCTGGTTCATGGCATTGCTTGCACAAACCCTAATGCAGGTTTGGAGAAGACGAGCTGTCCATCGTTGGATCATCCCTGGATATTTGACTCCTTCATTCCATCTGAAGGCTGTGATTCAAATGAGAAAACGGAGGGAAGCCTTTAAGCAATACGCTGCCGTTTCATTTAAATGGAGATCCTGGGCTTCAGAAATTCTCGCTACTCGCACCCCACCCAGATGGCCCAATTGTAATAACGCGTTGAATGGTTGCTATTCGTACCGTCTCCGTTTTATTTTTCTTTTCCATTTTTCTGTTGATTTCCTGAGCGCGCCTGGGCTTAACTCAGTTTCTATTTGCACCCCAGGTTCTCAACCCATCTGAACATGAACTGGGCGCTTCTTCTTTTCTCACCCCCCATCCCCTTTAATTCAATTTCTTTTATTCTTAATTTCCTTTACTTTCTTGCATTTCATAAAAATCATATAAAAATGAAAAATGATTGTTTTTTAATGCTTGTTTTTTCTATATGTTCATAAGTTTGTCTAGAAAAATATCAATAAATAAAATTGGCATTTTATTTTCTTTTAATATTTTTAGCATATTTTTCATGTAAATAGCTTTTAAGTAGTTTTAAGTAGATACTCAATTTTGTAGAATTTCTTTTAGGACCTTCCCTTAGGCTTTTTGAGCCATTCTTTTTGGCATAGTTATATATTGAATCATAGTTTCCCATAGGATTTAATTCATGATTTTTAGGTTAAAATTTGATTAGTTTGTTTAGGCTAGCATTAGCATAACAAAATTAGGGTTTTATTCAACATAAGTAGACTTAACAATTTTGTTTTGGGTTTTTAGGTCAAGATTAGAGTATGGGGAATATATGGGTTAAGGGTAGGTATGTATAGAATCCCCTAGAATTTTACTAGAATATTATATAGTATTTTAATATTTTTAATTGATTTTTGAATGCATGATGTTGTGTGTTGCTGAAGGGCATAGTTTGTATTGTTTTGCTTTCTTTTCTTCTCCTTTGAGTGTGTGAGCCTTGAAGATTGAGTTGAAGACCTTGTGGATCATCATTGAAGACTTTAAAGACCTTGAAGAGGAGCTTAGTTTTAGCTTTTATTTGTTCTGTTTATAGGATCATAAGTACATAGGTAGAGCTTTAGATAGAATAATTCCATTCAATAAACAAGGAGTGTCTTGTTCACCTCCTTCCTTCTCTATGATATAAAGTCCCTTAAGGGTATTCACCTCTCTCCTTTGGAGGGATTAGTGACCTTGCCCTATGAGGTAGAACTTTGAGAGAGCCTTTCCTTTTGATGTTAAGTCCTTAATGGCATCCTTTGGAAGTCAGTGAGCACTCTAACATCCTCACCTCATCTTGTTGATTGAATCTTGTTTGTTGGAGCATTTGGGTTGTGGAAGATAAAGAAAGAAATGAAGAGTATTGAAGATTTGCATTGAAGTTGTTTGCTTTGAAGAAGAAGATGATAAAAGATTTGATTGAAGATCTAAAAGCCATTGAAGATAGAAGCTGAAGCTTTGAAGAGGATGATTCCTTGGAGATTGTTGAAGTCTGAAGACTTTGTGAAGATCCAGTTGACACTTGGGTTAGAAGCTGAAGCTTTGAAGAGGATGAATCCTTGAAGACTGCCATTCCAGCTGAAGCTTGAAGAGCATGAAGATCAAGTTGATACTTGAAGATCCCTGAAGATGGTGAAGCCTGAAGGTGGAGCTGATCAAAGAAGCTGAAGCTTAAGGGAGAAGATGAGTTGATACTCATGTTGTAGGGTTGATACCTGGAAAGCAGTTGATGATTGAAGTCTGAAGACTGAGTTGCTGCCGGAGGAGCTGAAGCTTTCTTCTGTTTTTCTTTTCTGTATTGTGTGTTTTGTTTGATTTGTCTGTTGCATTAGATTAAGTTCATCTAGAATAAGTTCAGTCTAGGAGCATGATTGCATTAGAGGTTGAGTTGCTCCCTCTGCTTGTATTGTTATTGCGTGGCTTTGCTTGCGGGTATTCGGTAGAGCCCTGCTCCCTTGCCCATGTGGTTTGTTTGCCTGATGGCATTCCATTTCTTTTATCTGTATGATTGCAGTTTACTGTTTATTGCTTGATAGCATGTTGTTTATTTTTTAGTATGATTACTGTTATTTCATGACTGGCTTGAGGTCGAGACGAGCTTGTGGAGGCTGAAGCCCCACACACATTTCCTCCCTCACTTGCACTGCATGCATTTTACTGTTAAGCTAATGCTTTGTCTGTTTTGGTGTATCATTGACATGATCCCTTAGGACTCTCATTTCCTTTGATAAGGATTTGATGATAGACTTTTAGGTTGAAACCTACGCATGACAACTTCTAGGAGTTCCCTGTTCAAACCTCAACCATAGGATGAATCCATGGCATGATAACAGTAGGACTTGATAGTCTCCCTCCTAGTTGGGCCTGTTCTCTTCTCATCTCAAAACAGTTTAAGATATAGTAATCATGAATGATTTCTTTCGTACGTTACGAGCCTTAAGCTATCTGAGAAAGGATTGTGGGAGAGCTTCTTTTCCACAGTCTGAATGTTTAGTATGGTACCCTTTGGGTGACATGCGACGCATTCACTCTCAGGTCATAGTCTCTAGTGCGGTTGAAATCGCAAACACAATAAAAAACACTTCTTTCAGGAGATAACCCGTAGTTTCCCGAACTACGTTTGCTCTGATCTTCCATACAGTGTGAGAGTACATAGGCATAGGATGCGATATCCTAGCGAGCAACCTTCCCCCGTAATCCTTCGTAGGCCGAACTACGTTGACTCTGATTTCTCATTCTCTGATGAGAATACGTAGGCATAAAGTGTGACGCTTTGCCGAGTCATTTTTCTTTTCTTTTTCAGCCAGCCTTGATAGGTAGATAGATTATAACCAACCCGTCCAAGTAAACAAACAAGCGTGGATCCCGTCGAGTACGACGGACGTGAGGGGTGCTAATACCTTCCCCTTGCGTAACCGACTCCCGAACCCAGACAATGGTTGCGATGACCTTGTCTTACCCTTTTTCGTCAGGTTTTTCCGATCGTTTCCTTTCACGCTCTGAGGGATAAATAACGAAAGGTGGCGAATCTTCTGTCATGCCGGCACCTTATTTTCGCGCAAGCGACAGCTGGCGACTCTGCTGGGGAGATTCTCTTCCCTATGCATTTGGGATCCAACGTCCCTTAAGAGAGTCAATCCTAACGTTTGTGTGTTTACCTGTTGGGTTGCGTTTATTTATCGTTTTTTACTTCTCGCACTTTATTTCCCGCATGTTATTTTCAGTATAATATGATTATTTGTGCTGTTGTGGGATGAGAGTTCTGATGAGTGAGAAGCCAGACCCAGGCTTGAGTGCACCATAGACTTAGAGTGGAAATTAGTGGGCGCGTGCTTGCTTTGCAGGCACTAGTGTCTCATGAAATCCATGCTCAGATGAGGTTCATCCGGTTGGCTTCACTTTTAACCCTTTGGGTCGAGACGGTTGCTGGTTTGGTGGATTGTCGACTCTGGGGACCGATCATTTGTGATTCAGCTAAGTGAGGCCTCTTCAAGACTTGATGATGCCACTCCTTTTGGGAATCGTATCGTCAGTTTTGAAAGTCTGTGACGCTGATGAACGCATAGGATGTCGTACCTTGAGTCAGTTTAGGTCCATACCTGTGAGCGGGATTGGGTTTATTGCAGGAAACTTTGACCTTCAGACTACCTGGTTTTCTTGACAGTGAATCAGTTATGTTGGTACCAGGGTTCTCAGTTGTAGATTTGTCTGTTCTTGATAGAGCAGGTTTTGATCAGAGGATCTTAGTATCAGGTGTATGTCTGTTCTTGATAGAGCAGGTTTTGATCAGAGTATTGTCATCAGTGGTTTGTTCTTGATAGGGCAGATTTTGAGTGGGGTCTGAAGATCTCGTCAGCAGATGTTGTTTGTTCTTGATAGAGCAGATTTTGAGTGGGATCTGAAGATCTCATCAGCAGCTGTATGTTTGTTCTTGATAGGGCAGATTTTTGATTTGGGGTCTGAAGACTTCATCAGCAGATATTTCTTGATCATACACCCGGGGTCCTTATTATCAGACATTTGTTCTTGACAGGGCAGAATTTTGATCTTACATGGTCCTATCAGATGGTCGTTCTTAGCAGATCAGATTGGTGGTCTTACACCGGGGTTTTCTTCTCATCAGTGATTGTTGATACCGAATCTCCACAGCAGTTACCGGGATATATTATTGCATGACTGCATTTTGCATTAGTTCACATATTCATGTTTGCATTCCATTAGCATATGTCTGTGCTGCAGGCGCATTTCGTACCCTGATTCTGGTGTCCCGAGCAATATGAGATATTTTCTTCCATGAATGGATCCAGTCTTATCACTGCATTGACACTATGTTGGCCCGTTGACACCAGAATTAGGGGTGATCTCCTAAACGTACAGACACCCATGGCATTAGCATAATTTATCTTGCATGACAGAAGTCGGGGCTTGTCTTCTAACCCTTGTGTTTGCAGGTTTGACTCAGAATCGAGCAACTCAGACTAATGGAGGAGGTACAAGCTGAACTGGGGAAAATCCAAAGCCAATTGGGGCAGGTCATGAATGACATACAGGCAGTGCGTCTGGACCAGCAGGTACTCAGAGAAGAGAATCAGCAGCTGCAGAATCAGTTGAGCTTTCTCATGGGAGTGGTGAGAAGTATGCTAAAAAAGGAGAGTGGTCAAGCACCCAAGGAGGAAACCAAAATTCTTCCCCCATTGCCGTCAGTGCCACCTGTGCTGAAGCCAAATGGACCTCATAGATCCTCTACACAGCATGAAGCTCGAGACCTGTCTCGCCAGCAGCCGCGCCAGACATCTCAGAATAACCCTGAAGGTCATAATCAAAAGAAGAAGCTGCTTGATAGAGCTATGGACCCAATACCTGTGAGTTATGCCCAGCTGTTGCCACTGTTGGTTCAGAACCGTGTTCTCAAGCTTCGGACCTCGGGTCCACCAGGTGACGTGTCACCAGACGTTGATCTCAACACGCATTGTGATTTCCACTCAGGAGCATCAGGGCACCATGTTGAAACATGTAAGGCTCTCAAGAATAAGATTCAAGACCTTATTGACTCAAGGACAATTAGGCTTGTGTCGGGCGGCATGAGAGCATCGGGAAAGTTCATCCCGTACCCTGCAGAAGAGGTGAATGATTCCACTCCTTTGCCTGAAGCTGAGAAAGATCTTGAATATGTCCCGCGACCTTTGGTGACCACATCGCCTCGCTCGCAGTTTCTACCTGGATCAAGCTCAAGGACGCCAGCGCCTAAACAAGGGACATTGCCACTCAGAAACGACGACCTCTTGGGCCGAAAGAATACCAGCACCAGGATCAAAAGAGACCTCGCAACCACTTAGAACGAAGGAATGCTTCTTTCCACCCAGTGCCTGTGCCGTATAGCCAGATTCTTCCACAGTTGATTCAGAATTCTTTGGTGGAACCGAAAGCTCTCAAGCCCGTGCCAGAGCCTTACCCTCCAGGGTACAATCCTCATGCTCAGTGCGGTTACCATGGTGGATCTCCGGGGCATTCAACTGAAGATTGCAAGGCTTTCCAGGCGAAAGTGCAACAATTGATCGACCAAGGGTGTATTTCCTTTCCGGATGGAGTTTTGGTTGTGCGTGACAACCTCTCAGCCGTCTGAGCTCGCAGATTCAGAGGGTTATTTCCAGAAGCCAGTGGTCCAGACAGGCAGACATCCTCAGCATTGGCAGTCCTCGGACTTTTTACCATTTGCATTTGTAGTTTCTCTTCTGTTAGTTACTACTTGCTGTTAAACATTGTATGTTTCAAATGGTAATATTAATAAAGTGACTATGCATTTTTTCTGAACTAATCATGTCGTTGTCACTCATTTACTGCATTGCACTGACACTTGCATTTTCTTACTCCACTTTATCACTATAATTAGCAATGAGTGGAGGGAGGATGATGAAACCGAATACTCATAACCAATGATCGTATTGCTTTCAGATAAAACCTTGTCGATGACGTATAAGGCATTGTTTCAAATCTCTAAACACCGGAGAGATAAGGAAGAGAATCCCTTGTTAACCACTTCGAGCCGAGAAGTAGGAGTTTCTTTCGGACTTTTAAACCCTCACATCTTAACCCGGGGCTGGGTAGTTGTCAGTTAGCTTGATCGAGCGTTCAAGTCTTATAGAGGAGTGTTGTCCTTCGAGGACCAGTCACATCATATTCCTCTCCAGAGGTCGTACCTCATCAACCACAATGGTTAAACCTCACCAATCAGGAGTGAGATGGTTATAATCCTTTTGGAGCAATCAAGACAGCCAGCGTCACACGACTTGTTCCAAGAAAAAGAAAAAGAAATAAAAAAGCCCGCTAAGTAAAAAAGAAAAGCTAGAAAGCAAATACTTAGGCAAAAATCAGGGCATCCCGCTGGACTTCAAAAGAAAAAAATCGAAAAGAACTCAAAAGGAGTCAGTCCAGGCAAAAATTAGGGAATCAAAACAAAAGAATGAAAAAGAAAGGATATAAAAGAAAAATCCTCGAACAAGGACGAAGTCGTGTAGACACAGACGCCGAAAACGAAAAAGGAGTAACTGTCACTCCGAAACACCTTGTGAATCCTTTAACCAGTTGTTCCCAATGTTCAACATACCTCTCGAAGAGGCGAGCGCTCGACCCAAGTTAACTGAACTTTAGGATCGGAGATCATCACGTAGAAGGGGTGGGTACAAATCATAATTTGAGCCGAATATCCTTTGTTTCACGAACCGTGAACCCGACCACGATACAACCCTTAAAAGGCCTAATTGAGGCAGGGTTTATTCTAAAAACGCATTACGATAAGGTTGAGTAACCTGACTCCTTCATAATTTGCTAATCATATCCTTATTGTATTTTTCACTGATCACATCAGCACTACGTTTGAACTCTTTGGTTCATTCGTCACTCACTAGCATGACACGTAAATGAGTGACAGTACAACATTTTTTCAAAATCTGCATGAACACTGCATTAAAATTACCATTCGTGAATAGACAATTTTAATTGCAGGTCAGTAGCTGATGCGGAGGAACTTCAACAGGGAATAGTCAATCAGGACTGAATCGTCAGAGGTCTGGATCAGAATGGTATGCTGCGAAGCCCTGTGAATCTGGGGCATTGACTTCCTGTGAGTTTGGAATCGGTTTGTCTGAGGACAAGTCCCGGAGCATCAGTTGATTATGGGGCAGTTTATGCCAGAAGCGGTTGATCGGAAGTGAATCTTCTCGAGACCCAATCAGGGGCAGTTATCCAGAATTCTTGCGATTTGAGGGCAGATCCCTCTAGTGTTCAATCAGAGCATGTTGAGTCGCTCATCGCTCGTTCAGGGGAAAACTACTTCAGAGATATTGAAGCCGACCATGCTGAGAGTTGATTAGTGGAGGATGAATCCTTCCGTTGTGCAGGTGTTGGGGCAAGCCCTCTGAAGATTGTCTTGTTGCCAGCTGCTTTCGGTTCAGAAGGAATCATTCCCAAAAGTCGGATTGGGGCAAGTTGAATTGCGCTGGGGCAAGTTGTTCAAATGAGTTTGTTCACCCTAGCAAGAGTTGAGTATCGGGGAATCGTGTCATTACCCTGCCAAAACCTGAACCTTCTGAAGAAGCCTTGCGGTCATTGGATTGTTATCCTACAGCCTAACCTGTTACTTGGCTCCATGATTGGTAGCCTGTATTCCCCGTGTTGACGTTGTTGAACCAGGATCGTTTCTCAGCAGAGATGTACGGTTTGAGGTTGTTCCCCCTGTACAGTTGGAGACTGCAGCAAATTGAGATGGCGTTTATCCCTTATCAGATTAGGGTCAAGATTACCCTCAGCATACCAGGATTGATATCACCGAGGCAGGGCGAGTCCTCCTTCTCCAGGAGAGTTCAGTGGTCTCTCCTCCGCAGAATCTGAACGCAGAATAGTGAGCATTGATATGTCTCCCCAGGCAGAGAGGATTCTTGTCCCCAAGCACACGCATCCTGAAGGAACGTCACCTCATCAGCTGAGTCGAGGGCCAAGGCTCATGCCCCCAGCACCGGGTCACAAGTGCAGGTTTCGTAGGAAATTGTTCGTACGCCGAAGTATGCAGTAACTGATGGTGCCAGACTGAAGTCTCCCGCGGAATTGAAATTCCCTACCAGAGCCGTATTCTCTCCCGAAGTCGGATGATTCCCTCTTCCCCAGTAGAGTGTTGGAACAACTGATGTTGTATTCCCCTGCAGAAGTGTACTCTCCCCCGAAGTCAGATGATTCTTTCTTCCCCAGCGAAATTGAAATTCCTCATCAGAGTCGTACTCTCCAGTGAAGTAGAATGATTTCTCTCCCCGGCTGAGTCCGCAAGAGAGTTGAATCCTCGGAAGAAGTTGGGACCATGAGTGGATTTTCCCTAGCAGAGTACTGAACAGCTGATGCCATATTTCCCCAGAGTCGCACTCTCTCTAGTGAAGCAGAATGACTTCTCCTTCCTCAGCCGAGTTTGCAGATGTCCAAGAGATCCGAATCCCGGGAAGGTGATCAGATCATGATTGGTTTTTTTTCCCCAGTGGAGTGTTGAGCAGTTGAAGTTGTTTCCCCACAGAGTGGTTATCCCCAGAAGAGTAGCCGAGACGGCCACGCAGTTTATTCTCGCGATTGATATCAGCAGGTTCGGGTTCTCGTAAAGCTTCGTTCCCTGTAGTAATCAACTGAAGTTGTTTCCCCTGCAGCAGTCAACCGAAGATCAATTCCCCAGACGGAGTCCGATTGATATTGGCGTGTCCACGTTCTCCTCAGCAGGATGATTCCTCTATCGGAGTAGTTCTTTCTCCTTGACATGGGGATTTCCCCCTCGGCATTTATTTTGCCGACGGGATCGCATCATTGTGCATGATTGCATAGCATTTAGCATAAACGCATAGCATTTCCACCGTGTGGGGCATGGCGCCGAAGCATATGCATCATAAACATGATCTAGGTTATTATCATTCTTGTCTTACAGGTGTTCAGCCGAAGGATCAGTTGCTCGGGATGATTCCTGACATTCTCCCCCAACGAAGTCGTTTGCTCAAGATGATTTTTGAGAACCCCGACGAAGTCTTCAGTTCGAGATGATTCTCGAATCCCTCAGCAGGGCCATTTGCTCAAGATGATTTGTGGGATCCCCAGCGCAGTCTCCCGAGTTGTTTGCTTAAGATGATTCTTGAGCTCCCCAGTAGCGTCCCCGGCGAAGATCGCCCAGGACAATGCCTGAAACTCCAAGAGAGCCGAGCCCTTGGAAGCTGCTCAAGTTGTGATTGGTTTGTCCCTAGCAAGAGTTGCCCAGGATAATTCCTGGAATCCCCAACGGAGTAGGGGTCTTTTCCCCAGCAGGTGATTGGCACTTCCCCAGCAGCAGGCAGGTAGATTAATATCCCCAGCCGAGCACAGCCATGAGTGGTAGATGAAATGTTTCCCCAAGCGGATCCTGAAGGATTGTCCAGCAAGCAAAAGTTTGTTTATCCCCGTGAGTTTGAGGACTTAATGACATGAGTGTCTTGTAGCCTGAAGGCTATGTTCCCTAGAAGGGTCGTTCCTCAGAGAGCCGTTCAGAGCATTTATCGCTTTCCCCGTGCAGAGTATAGCAGAGGATAGTGTGTTGATCAGCCTGATGTGATGTGTTCTTCGGAGGAGCCCGTCATCCTCAAGTGTAAGTCCAGATGAGATCGGCAGAAAATGCAGCTCCCTTGAAGGGTAGCTCTTCCTCAGCTTAAGGGTTACTCTCCCCGAGTGGATGGTTCCTCTTCCCATCATTTATTTTGCTGGGGCATTTCCTTGCATGATTGCATAACATTTACTCAAAAGCGTAGCATTCCGTTTCGCGCGGAGCATTACGCCCATTTTTCCAGCATTGCATATGAAGCATGAACCAGGTGGGTACCTTGCTCTCGAGCAGAAGTACTTGCTCCCCAGTAAAGTTGGTAGGGATCGTCTGAGTGAACTCTTTCGTTATTCTCCAGCAGTTGTTGAAGTCGTTTGGGTGAACTCTCTCGTCTTTCTGCAGCAAAGTCTACAAGGTTGTTTGGGTGAACCCTTCTTCCTTTTCCCCAGTGAGTCGTCAGGATTGTTTAGGTGAACCCTTATTCCTCTCTCCTCAACAGAGTTGTTAACCTGGTGATTATGTCCGGTGACCCGGCATGTTTGCTTTTATTTAGCAACGACTTGACAGGATGTCAAGAGAATAGCAGCGTGATATGTTTGCTCCAACAGTGATGTCTAATCTGAAGATTGACTTCGTAAACGCCTGAAGGCAATATCAGAAAGTTCCTGTGGATTCAGATTTCCTTGTTGATGAATCAACGTGTGTCTGAAGACAAGGTTCCAAAGTTTGTAGATATAACAAGGTGATCCGTGTTGGCCTGAAGACCAAGTCAGTTGTCCTGAGGTGATGATTGATTGCGATCAAGTGAATAGTGTTTCTTCCGACTGAAGTCGAAGATGTTTCTCCAGCTGAAGCGGAGTTTTCCTGAAGGCAAAGTGTTTGAATCCCCGAAGAGTCATGAATGGCTCAGGATACCATTTCTCTGACTGAAGTCACAAATTTCCCAAGCTGAAGCGAAGGTGCCTGAAGGCAAGGTTATCCCTAAGGTCATGAATGACCTAGGATTCATTTTTCGGACTGAAGGCCGAATTATATCCCTGACTGAAGTCACGGATGCTCTATAGCAGAGGTGGAGTTGCCTGAAGGCAGATCCATGTATCCTTGAAGGCCAAGGACCATTTCTTCAGACTGAAGTCGAAGATACCTCCTACAGAGTTGCCGACGGGCAAAGTTTACATCCTTGAAGGTCAAGGATGTTTATCTTCAGAAATACTGGAAGATCTGTTCTAGCTGAAGCTGGAATCGTCGACGGGCAAGGTTTATATCCTTGGAGGCCAAGGATACCATCTTCAGGAGTACCTGAAGATCTTTTCTAGCTGAAGCTGGAAGTGGCCAGGGGCCAGGGTTTTATATATCTTTAATGTTGGAGTTCTACGGTGGGCTCAGTATGCAGTAGTATTTGGATGTTCGTCATGGTTCTGAGGGTGAACCCCAGATCAGAGTGTGCTTGGTTGAGTCTCTCATCCCCAGCAGAGTAGCTCCAAATACGCAAGTGTACCTTTTGTTCCATTTACCAGGGGTGAACCCCAGGTCAAAGTTATTTTGTCAGATTTAGTTCTCCAAGCGGTGAGGTTGGGTATTTTGATTGTCCGACGGCGATACCAGGTGGTTTAGTCTTCCAGCGGTAATGTTGGGTGTTGTGGTTGTCTGAAGGCAATATCAGAAGAAGTTAACGTGGATAGCCGACGGCGATGCGATCAGTATTTCTCCAGCTAGTTGTCGTGCAGCTAGTATTGCAGTATTCGAAGATTTGTTCCCCGCAGAGTATCGTGTGCTCGTGCAGTTGGCAAATTTTCGGGTTTACCGGTATTCAATCGTCTCGCACCTTGATTGGCTGAGAGCCGTTCGCTTCTCACCCAGTCAGGTTCAAGCCGTTTGAATAGGGGCAGCTGTTGCACCCCAAAATTTGACCAACATTTATTTATCCATCAAGTGTTTGAAAGTCGATGCCTTCATCAAAAAGTTCAAGAGATCCTCAGAAGAATTGGTTGAAACCAGAGTTGTGTGCCTCCTAACTTGAGAGTTGTGGGTGCTCCTCAGATGATTCTAAGACTTTGAGAATGAACTTGAAGCTTTGAGAAAGCCTATGAGATGTCTTGAAAGCCATCATGAAGCCCAGAGAGGTCATTATGCAAGAATTCAGAAGATTCAACCATGAATGGTAGAATTAGGGTTTGACTGGGTCAATCCTAGGTCAGCTGAAGATTTGGAGAAGGTTGAGACCTAATCCAAGGGCCATGAGATCATGGAATGATGTATGGAGATGTTATAAATATGATTCCTAGACCAACTCATCATGATTGAGGAGTTTGAGAAGTTTCAAGTCAGGGTTTCCAAGGATTGTTAGTGAAAAAACCCTAGTTTGATCCCTATCTTCCAGGCAGTTTTAGCTCAAGATGTGATTGACATCTCATCTTCCCCACAACATGAATGTTGTAGAGCTTGTTCTTAGCTTTAATTTGAGTGGTAGAAGTCCTTGATAGGAGTTGCAGAGCTCAAGTTATGGTTTTGACAAATTACAGGTCATCTGAGGTGTGTGAATCTGGGTCCTTGAAAGTCACCCAACTTGCAGACAACTTTTGCCCTAGTAGGATGATTCCTATGATCTCTTGGTCAACATTAATGTTGAAGAGCATCCTCTTAGCTTTCCAGAGAGTACTAGAAGTCCTTGATAGGATTTGTAGAACTCAACTTATGGTTTGAACAAGACAGGGGTATTTTGGTCATTTGGAAGTTACAGGTCATTTTAAGCAAAGGCCATATCTCCTATTTCCAAGCCTCAAATGAAAAAACTCAAAACATCAGAGTTGTTAAAAATGGCATTTTAAGCCTAGAAAATTGGTCATGATTTGTTGGAAAAGCCTGTAGCAAGGATTTACAAGATTGGGTGAAAATGACCTAAAAATGACTTATAAGTTAAATGGATCCAAGTTGGAAATTGGTTTGGGAGATGTACAAATCCAAAATAGGTCATCCAATATGTCATTTTGAATCCAAACATCATTTTAAAAACAATGGTTCAAATAGATTTTTGATTTGAGGTCTTAAAATGGGGGTTACTTTGTAAAGTTCATGCTTGCATATTAAGGAACCCATGAGAAACCTCACATAAGGCAAAACCAAGCTTGTTTTTTCACTCATTCCCTTTCAATATCTCTTGTAAGGAGACTTTGGCACAAAATGACAAGGCTTAAGGCATGATATGAGATATACCACATGTCATTAAAAGAGAAATTCCATGACTTTCCATTACTTTCTAGATGAATCTAGAAGCTCCTAGATGATTCTATGGATGATTATAAATTGAGAGGCTCACAATGTGGTCAAGGTTGGTGATGGTTAATGGTAAGTGGTGAAGGTAAGTGCAAAAGAGCCAAATTCTTCCACTTTGCAAAACCCTAACAAACTCTTTTTCTCCTTCATTTTCCATTTGATTCTTCTCCACAAACCTTTCATTCTGATCATGATGAACAATGGCATACCAAATTAGAGGAAGATCCATGGAGATTTGAAGCTTTGGTGAAGAATTTGCAAGAAAAGCAAATTGATATCAAACTCAAGATTCAAGGAATATACATCAAAGTTTTTGCGTACAGAACTCAAAGCATTCATCAAGGATCAATATTGGAGAGTAGCAAGCATTGAAGTGAGGTGCAAGTGCCATTACCATCATCATCTTGCAGGTTTGCAAAAGCTTGCGAATCTCATTATTTATGCATTTCTAGATCATGTGGTTAGGATATTTACGACTAGAGACCATAGGTTATCATTCCTGGAAAGTTTGAGCATGTTCTATGGAGTTTGAGATTTTGACATGTTGCTTTAATCACCAAGAACTCGCTGGATATTGAGTAATAATCTAGGTGCTATAGATAAGAGTCATCAGGGCCATGAGTAGATTAAATTAGCATCAAGAAACTGGAAGAATATTGAAGTGAAATTTTGGGCATCCATGGAGGTGGTGTTATCGGGTTGGCAATTTGGAAGTGTATAGTGGGAACTAGGACCATAGCCGTGTAGAGCTTGAGAAACTGAGCAAAATTGCTCTTTACAGCACTGCATTTAGTGGAGAGATGAGAGAGAACCGTGAGGGGGAAGATGTACGTGTGAAGCTGGTTCATGGCATTGCTTGCACAAACCCTAATGGAGGTTTGGAGAAGACGAGCTGTCCATCGTTGGATCATCCCTGGATATTTGACTCCTTCGTTCCATCTGACGGTTGTGATTCAAACGAGAAAACGGAGGGAAGCCTTTAAGCAATACGCTGCCGTTTCATTTAAATGGAGATCCTGGGCCTCAGAAATTCTCGCTACTCGCACCCCACCCAGATGGCCCAATTGGAATAACGCGTTGAATGGTTGCTATTCGTACCGTCTCCGTTTTATTTTTCTTTTCCATTTTTCTGTTGATTTCCTGAGTGTGCCTGGGCTTAACTCAGTTTCTATTTGCACCCCAGGTTCTCAGCCCATCTGAACATGAACTGGGCGCTTCTTCTTTTCTCACCCCCCATCCCCTTTAATTCAATTTCTTTTATTCTTAATTTCCTTTACTTTCTTGCATTTTATAAAAATCATATAAAAATGAAAAATGATTGTTTTTTAATGCTTGTTTTTTCTATATGTTCATAAGTTTGTCTAGAAAAATATCAATAAATAAAATTGGCATTTTATTTTCTTTTAATATTTTTAGCATATTTTTCATGTAAATAGCTTTTAAGTAGTTTTAAGTAGATACTCAATTTTGTAGAATTTCTTTTAGGACCTTCCCTTAGGCTTTTTGAGCCATTCTTTTTGGCATAGTTATATATTGAATCATAGTTTCCCATAGGATTTAATTCATGATTTTTAGGTTAAAATTTGATTAGTTTGTTTAGGCTAGCATTAGCATAACAAAATTAGGGTTTTATTCAACATAAGTAGACTTAACAATTTTGTTTTGGGTTTTTAGGTCAAGATTAGAGTATGGGGAATATATGGGTTAAGGGTAGGTATGTATAGAATCCCCTAGAATTTTACTAGAATATTATATAGTATTTTAATATTTTTAATTGATTTTTGAATGCATGATGTTGTGTGTTGCTGAAGGGCATAGTTTGTATTGTTTTGCTTTCTTTTCTTCTCCTTTGAGTGTGTGAGCCTTGAAGATTGAGTTGAAGACCTTGTGGATCATCATTGAAGACTTTAAAGACCTTGAAGAGTAGCTTAGTTTTAGCTTTTATTTGTTCTGTTTATAGGATCATAAGTACATAGGTAGAGCTTTAGATAGAATAATTCCATTCAATAAACAAGGAGTGTCTTGTTCACCTCCTTCCTTCTCTATGATATAAAGTCCCTTAAGGTATTCACCTCTCTTCTTTGGAGGGATTAGTGACCTTGCCCTATGAGGTAGAACTTTGAGAGAGCCTTTCCTTTTGATGTTAAGTCCTTAATGGCATCCTTTGGAAGTCAGTGAGCACTCTAACATCCTCACCTCATCTTGTTGATTGAATCTTGTTTGTTGGAGCATTTGGGTTGTGGAAGATAAAGAAAGCAATGAAGAGTATTGAAGATTTGCATTGAAGTTGTTTGCTTTGAAGAAGAAGATGATAAAAGATTTGATTGAAGATCTAAAAGCCATTGAAGATAGAAGCTGAAGCTTTGAAGAGGATGATTCCTTGGAGATTGTTGAAGTCTGAAGACTTTGTGAAGATCCAGTTGACACTTGGGTTAGAAGATGAAGCTTTGAAGAGGATGAATCCTTGAAGACTGCCATTCCAGCTGAAGCTTGAAGAGCATGAAGATCAAGTTGATACTTGAAGATCCCTAAAGATGGTGAAGCCTGAAGGTGGAGCTGATCAAAGAAGCTGAAGCTTAAGGGAGAAGATGAGTTGATACTCATGTTGTAGGGTTGATACCTGGAAAGCAGTTGATGATTGAAGTCTGAAGAGTGAGTTTCTGCCGGAGGAGCTGAAGCTTTCTTCTGTTTTTCTTTTCTGTATTGTGTGTTTTGTTTGATTTGTCTGTTGCATTAGATTAAGTTCATCTAGAATAAGTTCAGTCTAGGAGCATGATTGCATTAGAGGTTGAGTTGCTCCCTCTGCTTGTATTGTTATTGCGTGGCTTTGCTTGTGGGTATTCGGTAGAGCCCTGCTCCCTTGCCCATGTGGTTTGTTTGCCTGATGGCATTCCATTTCTTTTATCTGTATGATTGCAGTTTACTGTTTATTGCTTGATAGCATGTTGTTTATTTTTCAGTATGATTACTGTTATTTCATGACTGGATTGAGGTCGAGACGAGCTTGTGGAGGCTGAAGCCCCACACACATTTCCTCCCTCACTTGCACTGCATGCATTTTACTGTTAAGCTGATGCTTTGTCTGTTTTGGTGTATCATTGACATGATCCCTTAGGACTCTCATTTCCTTTGATAAGGATTTGATGATAGACTTTTAGGTTGAAACCTACGCATGACAACTTCTAGGAGTTCCCTGTTCAAACCTCAACCATAGGATGAATCCATGGCATGATAACAGTAGGACTTGATAGTCTCCCTCCTAGTTGGGCCTGTTCTCTTCTCATCTCAAAACAGTTTAAGATACAGTAATCATGAATGATTTCTTTCGTACGTTACGAGCCTTAAGCTATCTGAGAAAGGATTGTGGGAGAGCTTCTTTTCCACAGTCTGAATGTTTAGTATGGTACCCTTTGGGTGACATGCGACGCATTCACTCTCAGGTCATAGTCTCTAGTGTGGTTGAAATCGCAAACACAATAAAAAACACTTCTTTCAGGAGATAACCCGTAGTTTCCCGAACTACATTTGCTCTGATTTTCCATACAGTGTGAGAGTACATAGGCATAGGATGCGATATCCTAGCGAGCAACCTTCCCCCGTAATCCTTCGTAGGCCGAACTACGTTGACTCTGATTTCTCATTCTCTGATGAGAATACGTAGGCATAAAGTGCGACGCTTTGCCGAGTCATTTTTCTTTTCTTTTTCAGCCAGCCTTGATAGGTAGATAGATTATAACCAACCCGTCCAAGTAAACAAACAAGCGTGGATCCCGTCGAGTACGACGGACGTGAGGGGTGCTAATACCTTCCCCTTGCGTAACCGACTCTCGAACCCAGACAATGGTTGCGATGACCTTGTCTTACCCTTTTTCGTCAGGTTTTTCCGATTGTTTCCTTTCCCGCTCTGAGGGATAAATAACGAAAGGTGGCGACTCTTCTGTCATGCCGGCACCTTATTTTCGCGCAAGCGACACATGTCACCCAAAGGGTGCCATACTAAACATCCAGACTGTTGGAAAGAAACTCTCCAACAATCCTTTCTCAGCTAGCTTAAGGCTCGTAACGTACGAAAGAAACCATTCATGATTACTGTGTTTTAATCTGTTTTGAGATGAGAAGAAAGATGGGGACAACTAAAGGGAGACTATCAAGTCCTACTGTTGTCATGCCAAGGATTCATCCTATGGTTGAGGTTTGAAATAGGGAACTCCTAGAAGTTATCATGCATAGATTTCAACCTAAAGTTCTATCATCACTTCCTTATCAAAGGAAGTGAGAGTCCTAAGGGATCATGTCAATGATAAACAGAAACAGATAAAGCGTCAGCTTAAACAGTAGACAATAAACGACTGTAAAATGCATGCAATGCAAGTGAGGGAGGAAATGTGTGTGGGGCAGCAGCCTCCACAAGCTCATATCAACCTCAAGCCAGATATGAATAACTGTAATCATACAGAGAAAAACAACATGCTATCAAGCAAAATACAGTAAACTGCAATCATACAGAGGAAGTAAAATGCCATCAAGCAAATAACAAACCACATAGGCAAGGGAGCTGGGCTCTACCGAATACCCGCAAGCAAAGCCATACAGTAACAATACAAGCAGAGGGAGCAACTCAACCTCTAGTGCAATCATGCTCCTAGATTAAAGTCAGTCTAGACATGAACTTATTCTAATGCATCAAGCAAATCAAACAAGGCACAGCAATACAAAAAAGAAAACAGACAAAAAAAGAAAGCAGATCAACAACTCCCTCTTTCACTTCTAAGCCTCAGCTCTTCTGACAGCAAGCCAGTCTTCAGACTTCAATCACCCTTCAAGGCTATCATCTTTCATGACAAATATCAATTTGCTTCTCCAGGTTTCAACCTCTCAACATAAGCTTCAACTTATCCTCCTTCTCCAAGCTTCAGCTCCTTATTCAATTCCACCTTCAGGCTTCACTCTCAACTACAAGTATCAACTTGATTCCTTCAGGATCTTCAAGCATCAATGCAAAATATCAACTTATCTTTTATTCCTCAAGCCTCAGCTCCACACTCAATCTCAATTGAGTCCTCTTCATAAGTATCAACTTAGTCTTCAAGCTTCAGCTCTCTTTGCTTCACCAGTATCAACTAGCTTCTCCTCACCTACAAGCTTCAGCTTCTCAGAGTAGTCTTCAATCACATGGAAGTGTCAACTTCATCCTTCAGTCTTTAAGCTTCAGCTCTTCATTCAATATCCATTGGGTCTTCAAGTATCAACTTGCTCTTCTTGCTCTTCAAGCTTCAGCTGCAATGGCAATGCTCAAGGGATCATCCTCTTCCACACTCTTCAGTGAAGTCCTCATCTTCAAACTCAAGTCCAACATCTTTCAAGATACTCAAACCAGAATACAATTGATTGAACAGAATGAGAGGGAATGATAAACAACTTACTGACAACCAAAGGAAGCCTGTAAGGGTTCATCATTATGAGAGACTGATTCCCTCAAAGTTCTACTTCCCAGATAAAGCCACTCATCCTTCCAAAGGAGGGATGTGAATATCTGAGAAGGACTTTTAGTCATTGGGAGGAATGGAAGCACAAGAGTCTTTCCATGTTTGTGAAAGAAATCATTCTAACTACAAGGCTCTCCCTATGTCCTATCTCCTAATCTTTATCAGACACCTTCAGGCACCACCAAATCCAAAGCTCCAAGCAACCTCAAGCCACCTCAAGCATCTTCCTCTTGTCTTAAACTTGTCTTCAATCTCAATCAAAGGCAAACCAAGCACAAACCCTAATCTAAGGGAACTAAATGAGCTAAACTAGTTGAATTAGTAATTTAGGATCACCTAAAACCTAGTACTAAAGTTAGTCCTAACTAAAATACTAGAATCAATTGTAAAATCCTACAAAAATTACTATGGGAACCGAGGTTAATCATGACTCTACCACATTAGTTTCAAAGATCAAACCATCAACTTAGACCTAGAACTAAATTCTACATCCTAAGGTATCAAACCTAAAACCCTAAAAGGAAGCATCTAAATATCAATCTAGAAAGCACACCTATTTTCATCACAAAAATGTGAGAAAAATTCTATGGTATCATACATGTCTAACCTAATCACACACAAAAAAATAGGCCAAGAATCATCACTATGAGATCACACAAAATTCTACAAAAATATGCATCAAACATAAACATTTTAATATCAAATAAAATACAAAATTCCAATTAAATCAGAAATTATATGAAATGAAAATATTTTTTCTCTAAAAAATAATATACTCAATCATGAGTAATATGCAAAAAGAATGGGATTAATTGGATTAATATTCAATTAGTTATGAATTTTACAAAAACCATGAATTAAATGGAAATTAAATGAAAATCAAATGAAAATAATGAAGCGCGCGGTGTAAATAGCAGTCAGATTCAGTTCAAAACATGGGTTGGGCTTGCTGGGGGGTGTGGATAACACTTATTTTACTAAGCCCAAATGCCTGAATTAATGAAACGCAACGTTTCCTTTAGAAATCCTTCACAAGTCAGAATTAAAACGTGGCCCTTGGATCTTCTCCCAGTCAATGGTCAAAACATGATCCAATGGTGAGAACTTCATCTTCTCCATTTCAAAGCTCTGAGCTTCGCGCCCAGCTCCGGCCACCGTCGGTGGAGCTCCAATCATCCCCTTCAACCCTAGTTCCTCCTAGAGGCCTCCAATCCAAGAGGTCAAAACATGAAACACACTCCAAATCTTGCCACGAACTCAATCATACCATTAGTTTCTTCTGAAACCCCAAGAATCAACATCTCCCAATCTCAACCGAAAATGGTGATCTTCCTATTTTGTCTCTAATTCAACAATTAACCATCTGAAAACCATCCTAGGCCATTCTACAACTAATCTAGCACCTTAATTCAACCTAATTCTACCTAAATCATGTTATAGGAAGAAGGTTACAAACCTGGAAATTCTTGAATAACAGATGCACGAAATCTTCACTTCAAGCTCTCAAATCTTCTAGACACGATCACTGAACTTCCTCCTTGCTTCTGTATGCAAAAGATTCAATGGAAAGTGCTTCAATCTTGAAACACGATGAAGAGTTGCAGGTGCTGAAAATCCCTTGCTCCCACATGATCTAGCCACCAATTCTTCTTGGAAATGATCTGGAATCAATCCTTGATACTCATAGAAGAAGAACCAATCAAGAAAATGGAAAGAAATGGAGGAATTTGGTGAAACCGATTGCACTTGCAAGCTATGAAAACTCAATCTCAAACTATGCTCAAACCTTCAATGATCACCAACCTCTGCCATGGATTCATTCTACTCAATATATAGATGGAGTTTGGATGATCTAGAACCCTCTAGATCCTTCCAATGAGATTTTACACTTCTCATGTCATGAGATTTTGAATCACTTATCATGCCATGCTCAATTCTGTTTGCAGCTTGAAATTCATCTCAATCTCCTTCAATTTCTCCCCTAGTGACATTTTGGAAGGGTTTAGCTTGCTAAGTTCTTTGCCCATGCCTCAATTTTAAGTTATGCATATGTTACTTAATATGCAAGCAAGTGTTTTCCAAAGCAAGTCCATGATTTAGACCTCAAATCAAAAATGTGGCTAAACCATTGTTTTCAAAATGTTTTCTAGAGTCAAAATGATATATTACATGCCATGGTTTGGATGTGTAGGTTGAAAATATCAATTTCCAACTTTGGCTTATTTAACTTATGCCTTCATTTTAGGTCATTTTTACAACTTTGAGCTACAAGAATTTCCATCATCTCATGACCTCCCTACTAGTCTTAAAATATAATTTTAAGCAAGTTTTATGTTGAAGAGTTTCCCATTTGAAGCTTGGAAATAGGAGTTATGGCCTTATACTTGAAATGACCTATAATCTCCAAATGACCAAAATGCCCTTGACTTGTCAAAGCCATAACTTAAGTTCTACAAATCCTATCAAGGACTTCTAGTACTCTCTAGAAAGCTAAGGAGATAAGGAACAACATTCATTTTGACCAAAAGTTCATAGGAATCATCCTTCTTGGGCAAACGTTGGATGCAAGTTGGGTAACTTTCAAGGCCCCATATTCACATACCTCAGATGACCTGTAACTTGTCAGAGTCATAACTTGAGTTCTATAAATCCTATCAAGGACTTATAGTACTCAAATTAAAGCTAAGAACAAGATCTACAACATTCATGTTGGGGGAAAGATGAGATGACAATCATATCTTGGGCTAAACTGCCTTGAAGATAGGGGTCAAACTAGGGAATTTTACACTGTCAAGCCTTAGAAACCCTAGCTTGAAACTTCTCAAACTCTTCAATCATGATGATTTGACCTTGGAATCATTCTTATAACATCTCAATGCATCAATAAATGATCACATGGCTCTTGAATTAGGTCTCAACCCTCTCCAAATCATCAGTTGACCTAGGGTTGACCCAGTCAAACCCTAACTGCACCACTCATGGCTGAGTCTTCTTAACCTTGCACAATGACCTGTCTAGGCTCCATGATGGCTTTCAATACATCTCATAAGCTCTCTCAAGGCTTCAAGTCCACATTCATGGCTTCAGAATCATCTGAGGAGCTCCCACAACTCTCAAGTTAGGAGACCTACACACTTGGCTTCAACCACTCTCTCTGAGGATCTTTTGACTTCTCTGACAAAAATATCTACCCTTGAACACTTGAATAACCTTCTTTGCTAGCTTCATAGTCTTGGATAGCTCTTAATTGGTAGTCATACCTCTTGATCTCCTGCATACATGTCAATGAAATGCAAATGATAATGCTAATGTGAATGAAATGAAACATAAGCTAGGTAAAGAAATGTTGGTCAAATTTTGGGGTGCAACAACTTAAAACATACCCAATGACACTTCAGCCTAGAGACACTATAGACCAGAGTATTCCCACTCGCTCCCCCTCAATCACACCACAGTGATATATAACTCACAATTACAAAAAAAATATGAAGAGACACTTCATACACACCTTGATCTTGCTTCACAGCTTTGATCAAGGCACACATACTCTTGCTTCACAGCTTTGAGTCAGACACAACTTAGAATCTACCTAACCAATGCAATAATCCAACGGACAATTGCTTGGAGTACAAGTATTCCTAAGACTCAATTCACACGTGAAGACTAGCCTTCTTCACTCACAAGGACACTCAATTAGCACTCTCTATTCTTCTGTCAAGAGCTGTTGTTCAGGATTTCTTCTTCTGATATTTATAGCAGTTGTCAGTCCTTTTAGGCCTTGGTGCATAAATTAGGTTTTATTCATAACAAACCTATTTCCAATGATCTGCACGCTTGCCACTTAATTCAGGGATATTTTAGTTCGCCTAAGGCTTCTAAAAAGTCTCTTGATATCCAGCTTGAGCTCCTATTATGTTTCCTGGTTTATAGCTACCAGAAAAACAAACCTGCACTTGATGTCATACGACCCAAGTCATGACATTGGGTATGACATCCAACTTAACTTGCTTTTAGCTAAGTCAACTTACCCTGCACAGACCATATTATGTATGCACTAACATTAGTCATGACATACATACATGCTCTAGTGTTTTACACAAAATGCAGCCAATCAAGATCACTTACAAGGATGATAATCCCTTGTCAACCCCTTTGAACCTAGTAGTAGGAGTTTCTTTCTGAAAACAAAAAACCCTCAATCTTAACCTGGGGCAGGTAGGTGTCAGTTAATTTGACCGAGCGTCCAAGCTGCAAAAGGAGTGTTCCCGTTCGAGGATCAATCACACTTATAGAGGTCGTACCTAAAAGACTTACAATGGTTAAACCTCATCAACCAAGGAGTGAGACAGTCACAATCCTTTCAACAAGTTAGACAAGTCGGTGTCACACGATTTGTTCTCAAAAAAATGGAGGAGAAAAGAACAGAAGGAAGAAAAAATAAAAAGCCCGCTAAGTCAATAACTTGAAAACAAGTGGCTTAGGAAAAAATAGGGCATCCCGTTGGACTTCAAAATCAAAAGATGTACTCAAAAGAGTCAGTCCAGGGAAAAATAGGGAAATATCAAAAAAATAACAAAGAACAAGTCGTGTGATTCCATACACCAAAGACGAAAAGCGAGTGACTGTCACTCCAAAAACTTGTGGTTTCCTTGACCATCACTCCTGTCATTCAACCTTTGTGTGGTGAGCGCTTGTGTCGAATTAGATGAATATAGGACGGGAGAACATCAAGGAGAATGGGCGGGTTAAAATAAACTTTGAGACTTATACCCTTTCTTTTAAAACGTGAACCAGGCTATGTTAAAACTCTCAAAAGTCCTAATTGAGGCAGGCTTTATTTTTAAGGCGTACTTCAACTAGATAGCGTTTCTGACTCCCTTGAGTTGTGCTAAAAGACTTTGTTGGTATTGCATGCGCATGGTTTCATTTCAAAAAATCAGTATTGCATTTTAACTAGTGACTTGTTCACCAAGTTTGGCAATATCTTTTCAACAAAAACTTCAAGTGTAGCATGTGCCTTGCATTAGAATTTTCATTCTCAGAATAAACATTTTATGCTTGCATACATGTATTTGAATTCAATGAGGTTTATGTCAGTCAAGAAGTCTTATCCTGTCAAGAGGAAATTCCTGGACAAATATGTTGAGGAGCGTGAGGTTAATGAGTCCAGTTGGAAGATGCCAATCTGGTGCAGTGGCGTCAAGAAGTTCCCCTAAAGTACGGTTGATACGGGGAATTTATGTCGAGAAGTCTCCCTAAGGATCGATTAATCTGGGGCAATCAGGTCGAGATTCGATAAATCTCTCGAAGGTTAGAGGCACTCCTTCACAGATTAGCCAATCAGGGGCAAAGTTATTTCGAAGGCTCATTTTGAAACAGATCATTTCAAGAGCACAAAGTCTCCTGCAAGCTGGCATATTTGTTCATTCCCCCAACAGAGAAGTGAGGCTGACATCATCCCCTAATGGAGTGGGTATCATCTTGGGTTATTATTTTTTCTCTCCCCGCTGATGTCGCCTGTGGTCAGTCAGTTTCCTCGACAGGTCCCAGCCTGATCATTCTTCTTTCCTTAGAAGTTGTTTGTTGTTCCTGCTGTCCTGCAGAATGGAAGTTTGGTTGGGATATTAAGCAGAGTTGTGATCCCAGAGACATTTCAGTTTGTCATCCCCAGCGGAGTTGGCTTCATCTCTTCAGCATTTATTTTGCTGGAGTGGTTCTTGGCACATCCAGCTTTCCCCAAGAGCCTGAGCCTGCATCTGCATTTCTGTATATAGTTATAATCTTTGCATTTCATCCTCAAATGCATAGCATTTCCATTTCATATGGAGCATTACACCATAGAAAAATTCAAACATATGCATGCGAAGCATAATCCATTTTTTGTTAGCCTTCTGTGGCAACCTGAATCACTCTTAAATCAAGACAGTGGCATATCTCCAGCAGCCTGGTTCAGTCAACTCATCTGCTTGCTTTCTTTTGGGTTTCAGATTATACGTCGGTCATACTTTGTCCATCAACCCTCTGATGATGACATCCCCAACAGGTTTTCTTCCCGTCTATCATTAGACGGTGTGAGCTTTGGATACAACAGGTTTTCTTCCCGTCTATCATTAGAAGATGTTAGCTTTGGATACAGTGTTTTCTTCCCGTCTATCATTAGATGATGTGGGCTTTGGATATGATGTTTCTTCCCATCTATCATTAGGCGATGTGAGTTTTAGAGATGTTATTTCTTCCCGTCTATCATTAGGCGATGTGAGTTTTGGAGATGTTATTTCTTCCCGTCTATCATTAGACGATGTGAGTTTTAGAGTAGGTTTTCTCTCTGTCTATCATTAGACGATGTGAGTTTTTGGATATTGATTTCTTCCCGTCTATCATTAGGCGATGTGAGTTTTGGAGATGTTATTTCTTCCTGTCTATCATTAGGAGATGTGATATTTTGGATATTGTTTTCTTCCCGTCTATCATTAGACGATGTAAGTGTTGGATATGTTATTTCTTCCCGTCTATCATTAGAAGATGTGAGTTTTGGATATGGTTTGTTTCCCGTCTATCATTTGACGATGTGATATTTGGATATGGTGTTCTTTCCGACGATGTATGACCGGGTTCCAGTTGCATACATCCCAATCAGACTGCAAATTTCTGGGTTCTTTTGTATTCAATCACCTTCTACCTTGAATGTCTGAAAGCGGTTGCTTTTCATCCCTTCAAGTCCAAGCTGTTTGAATAGGGCAGTTGTTTCACCCTAAAATTTGCCCACCCTTTTTCCTAACTTTCACTGGCTTTTGCTTCGTTTTCATCTGCATATCATTTAGGTAGATCATTTCTCGCATACTGCTAGTGTTATCAGCCAGATTGAATTTATCAGGATTTCAGCCGCTTTGTTCGCATATTCAGACGATTTAAACCAATTCAAATGATGAGCTCCATGTTGAAATCGAGCGAAAGTTGCTCTCTTCCTGATGATTCAGTCTGTGCTGATTATTTTGGTGCATTTTGGTGTTCGCCCTTTTACCGTTTTTATTTCGCTGCATTTTTTTGTGTGATGTAATTCCTATTGTTGCTTTAATTTCTTTTTATAGATTTAGAATTTTTTTTTATAGATATTTGTTTAGAATTAAATAGATTTTATTAGATTTTTAGTTGTGTAGGAATTAGAAATTAGACTCTTTTATTTAGATTTAGAAATTAAGTTTTTATTCTAATTAGAAATAGTTGTTTTTAATAGAAAATAGAATTTTATTTGTTTTTAGAAATAGAACTTTAATTAGTTTTCTCTTTTTAGAAATAGTTTTTTAAATAGAATTTCATGATAGAAATATTTTTTTTTTAGTTAAAAAATAGTTTTAGAATATATTAACTAATAGGATTAAAAATAGTTTTTAGAATTAGAATTTTATTATTAGAACATCATTTTAATTAAGATAGATTTGTTTTCTTTTAATTGATTGGTTAGATTAGATTGTTTTTTATTAGGATTAGATTAGACTTTAGTTATTAATTAGTTAGAATTTAATTAGGATTAAAATATAGTTATTAATTAATAGTTAGTATTTAATTAGGAGTTATACAACATTTATTCCTTAACAACAAATTAAGTCACATTTATTAAATTAATCAGCAAGTCAAAGTAGTTGTGCCATGTGTCGAACAGTGGGTATATAACCCGGGTATATAACACACTGTTCATTTTCTTCTTCCTGCGAGCATCCGAAAACCCTAACCCTTGTTACTATTCCTCTTCTCCTCAGTGAAACCCGGCCGCCGCACCATCTCCTCCACCATTTTCTCGCCTTCTTCACTCAAACATAACCAACAACCATTTCTGAAACCTCACAACAACCGCAACAAACTTCAAACCATTGAAACCCATTTTCGAAAAGCTTCAATAACACCATTTTCGAACCCACGACCTCCATCAAAACCTGCTTCTACAACCACTTCATCATCAACAACACACCAGATTTCCTAAAATCCATTAGTGAAAATCAAAACCTCTTCCAAAACCCAGTCGTAACAACTAAACCCTTTCCAAATTCGGCGAAATCTCAAACCCTTTCACTCACTTTCATCTTCAAACACTCACCAAATTCGCCAGAAACCTCTACTTGTAAATCCCCTTTACAACGCCCAGACTCCCTCAATCTCCCATCCATCTTCTTCATCCGAACAAACCGAAACTACCCACCTTCTTCTCTGAAACAAACCACTACGCAAACCCTCATCAACCCATTTCAGAACCAACGCAAACTCAACCCGTCACCATAACCCAACTACCGGAAACCACTTCAACAAAAATTCATCATCTTCAACACATTCCAAAACAGGTTCAAAAAATAGAATAAAGATGAGAAGAATGATTTTAGACAGGAGAGGAGAGATTGGATCCATTCGGCCATGTATAGACAAGAAGAGGAAGTTTATTTGCTGTTTTATTTTTATTTTTATTCAGTTTATTATTTGATTTGGGCTTTCAAAGCCCATATAGACATGTGGAATGCGCACCCCTGTTTATTTTGTATCCCCCCCCCTTTTTCTTCTTTTTATTTAAAATGTAAACTATTTTAGTTTTTAAAAGAAAAATATTTTTAATATATATTCATATTAGAATTTTGTATATAATTTCATCTTTTAGAGTTTTAATATATTTTCTTAGAAGTTAAATTTTAATATTTTTATTTGAGGATTTATTTTCATATTTCCTCTTTTGGGTCGATGAAGATACCTCTATTATTTTTCTGTCAATCTATTAATGAGAAACGGTAGATCCGAGACCAATTTTCTCTTCTCCTTTTCATTTTCGACTTTATTTCATCTTTATTTCACTTTGATCATTTTTTTGGTCGATGACGAGACTTCCGTAAACCGTTACCAGTCAAACTATTGATGAATAATTTTGGATCCGGGACTACCTCCTGTCTGTCCTTATTTCTTCTTTTCGATTTTATTTTGACTTTCCTCGATCGATGAAGTCTTGTATTCGTAAGCATCATATTATCGAAGTCGATAACCTTCCCGATTTTAAATCTATGGAAAATGACCATTTGGGTCATTTTCTCTTTCGGATCACGATAGGCTACCTTTGATTAATCGATATTATATATGCGATTAAGACGAGATCCCACTGTTTTTGGTCCGTGCGACACGATTAAATCAGAGAATGATACTCAATATCATTTCTCTATCTTGTCTAGAGCATAGATGTCAATCAAGCGACCTCCAATAGTTTGACTTCCCTCATAAGTCGAGCTACGACGGTTTAGCATCATATTGGTCCTGATTCGATTCACTTACACCTTTCAGACCGTTTTCAAACCATAACCACGATGAGTGTTGTGAGTTCTAAGCGTTAGATGCGTAGGAAATGATGAGTGGGGAGCCTCTTTTCACGTTGTCTAGAGTGTTTAACGTACGCCCTTTGGGAGATATGCGATGCATTTGCTCCTACGTCTTAGGATTTAGCATAGTGCGTCCCGATCCGGTTCCATTTCGTTTAGCTGTTCCAGGCCTAGGACCCTTTTCTCTCGCCTCCGTGCGACCGAGACTCCTTTTCTCTCGCCTCCGTGCAATCGAGACTCCTTTTCTCTCGCCTCCATGCAATTGAGACTCCTTTTCTCTCACCTCCGTGCGATCGAGACTCCTTTTCTCTCGCCCTCATGCAAATCGAGACCCCCTTTTCTCTTGTCCCCATGCAATCGAGACCCGTTTTTCCGTAGTTGGCCGAACTACGACTGCTCTGATTCTTCATTCCCTAATGAAGATATGTAGGCACGAGGATCCCTATCCTTGACGACCACACTAACAACTAACTTCCCCTTTTCTCTTACCCCCGTGCAATCGAGACCAACTTGTTATCCAGACCCCTTTTCTATCGCCCCAGTGCGATTGAGACCTTTCCTGTAGTTTCCAAACTATGATTGCTCTGATTTCTTATACCAAATGAGGATACATAGGCACACAACGCGATGTCTTGGCAAGCAACCGCCCCCGTAGTTTCCCGAACTAAGTTGACTTTGACGTTCCCAATGCACGAGGGAATACGTAGGCATAGGGCGGCGATGTCCTATCGTGTCAGTTCTTTCTTTCACCCTTGTCGCTACTGCGAAAATCGGCGCCGGCTGAACAGAAGATTCGCCATCGTGCGTTATTTATCCCAACGGAGGGAAAGGAAACGCTCGAAGTAAACCTCACAAAAAACGGGGAAAAGGTATGGTCATCGCAACCAAAACCTGGGTTCGGGAGTCGGTTACGCAAGGGGAAGGTATTAGCACCCCTCACGTCCATCGTACTCGATGGGATCCACGCTTGCTTGGTTTGTATGGATTACACTTCTATCTAAACTAAAGGATGAGGTCTGAAAAGAAAATAAAATGTGACTCGGCAAAGCATCGCACTTTATGCCTACGTATTCCCGTCTGGAACGAGAAATCAGAGTCAACGTAGTTTGCCTAACTACGGGGGAAGTGGGTGAAGGTTGCTCGCTAGGATATCGCATCCTATGCCTACGTACTTCCACACTGCATGGAAGATCAGAGCAAACGTAGTTCGGGCTATGCACGACACAATCTGTTCAAGTGTCTTTTATGAAAAATCTCACCTCAAACAAGGGTTTTCTTATTATCGGTCCCTGAAGGACAAAAAGGTTGATGTTTGTTCAAATCTAGAAGAAGTGAATTAACTTCTGTTATCACCTTTATTAATGTTTTTCTGTTGTTTTGAAGAAAGAAGAGATGACACTCTACAAATCCTAGGGTTAAAAAGGGGAATAAAATCTACCCTAATATTATCATGCATGGGTTAACTCCTAATGTCTACCATGCTCCTCTCTTGCGCAGAGAGAAACAGAGATCCTAAGGGAGTAGACGGAAACAGAAACAGCAGATATATACAATAAAGCAGTAAAATGCATGGATGCAGCAATACAAGCGAGGCAAGGGAGTCCCACTCAACCTCGAACCTAGAAAACAATAGGCAAAAGTGAACAGGATTCACTCTCAACCCAACAAGTTACACAGCAAACAATACAGTCTGGGAAATTCACACAATACATCAAGAAATAAAACAGCTAAAAGCTAAACAGCAAAACAGTCTTCATCAGCATCAACAACTATCTTCAGGCAAGCATCAGCTATCCACAAGCTTCAAGCAGACATCAGTCTTTCATCTTCAGTCTCCCAGTGGTTTTTCTTCAAGTCCTACTCTCCAAGCTGAGGAATCAATCACAAGAGTGAACTGGGTGTTAAGCAATTAGTTGACCACCAAGGGTGGCAAACAGACTTCTATCAACACAAAGAATATTTCTCTCAAGAGTTCTATCTCTTAGACACTATCACCAAGCCTTCAAAAGGAAGGGGGTGAGTGTCTTAGAGAGACTCTGCATCACAGAGAAGAATGGAGGTAATCAAGACCTTCCATGTTTGAGAGTCAAGTTTGCTACTCTAGAGCTCTGCCTAACTCTTAGATCCTACAAACTTCAACAGCTGCCAGCAAGAGACACTCCTCATCAACTCTGGAAGTTGGCCTTCAGTCTCTGATCTTCAAATGGGCTTCATCATCTCAGGTCTTCAGCTCTCCCCAAGTCCCAAACAAACCCAATACCTCACACAGACAAAATAATAACCCTAAAGAGGGCACACCACACAATCAATCAAATATAAGCAATATACTAATAGCAGTAGGGGAATCCTAACATTTTCTAAGGGATCTATCTTATACCCATAACCCCTATAGTCCCATACCCCAAAAATCAAATGAAAATTCCTAAAAGAATTAATCTATTTCACCTATGTTCACTTAAAACCCTAATTTCATCACTCTAATCTCACCTAATCAAATCACCTAAGATTAAATTCTAAAATCATGAATTAAATCCTATATACAAGTTGAAGTCCTAAACTAATCACTCTAAAAAGAATGAACCCTAAATCTAAAGGGAACTAATAGAACTAAAATCAACAAATTTAAGTATCAAGCTAAACTTAATAAAATGCTATTTAAAAGAAAAATGCATGAAAAATATTAAAACAAAATAAAATGCCATTTTTATTATTTAATATTTTTCTTAACAAAATTATTGATCTACCACAAAAAGAACCAATTAAAAAGAAGCTTTTTTCAATTTTTTATGATTTTTTAAAAGATCAAAGAAAAATAAAGAAAATAAAATCACAAAATATGAATTAAAAGGGGAGGGGGTGTCAGAAGCAAGCTCGCCCAGTTATATTCTCCAGATGGGCCACAAAGGGGAGGCGCGGATATCAATTGGCGCAAGGCCCAGTTAGCATCAGAAAACGAATTAAAAAAACAAAAGAAAAAGACAAATTCTCGGTGCAAATAGCATCTATTTCAAGCGTATTTCCAATGGGCTTATCAAAAGGGGGTGGGGATATGAATCTGAATCCAGGCCCAGAGGTGCGTTTAAGTGAAACGCATCGTTTCACGCTGAGTCAATTCCCTCCATTTTTCTCTTCAAATCTGGACCACACGATTAGGTTGACAAGTCAATTAATTGGAACGATCTAACGGCCAGTGTATCGTCTTCTCCAATCAAACCTAGGGTTTGCAGAAATCCATGTCCATGCACGAATCTTCAAGTCCTTCGTGCTCTCTCCTCAGGCCACGAAACCCTACACCATAAAGAGCAAAGTTGCTCTATTCTTTCCCATAAACACCATGGTGCCCTTAGTTTGGATTAAAACCAACTCCATAATGAAACCCGATAGATGGAACCTCATGACATACCAACTGCACTCATCAATGGAACCTCACAAAACTTACAAATTCTTGTACTAATGTGCTCTCCATATTGCACTGATTATTCTGAACTAATACACCATGATTAACATCCCCTAAACTAAGATTTCTTGATCATCAAAGTTTCAACACCCTGCCATTAAACCTCATAGAACCTTCTCAATCTTTCAGAAACTAGTCATCTAACCTAACCTAACATCCTTACACTAATAATCTAACCTAACAACACCTAATTAGGGAGATATAGGAGAAATCACCAACCTTCTATTCTTGTTGGAACAGATGAGAAAGAGCTCGATTCAACACTTGCAAGCTTTCACCAATGGTCCTTAGATGATGCTAGGGTTTCTGTTTGCAAAAGGTTGGAAGAAGAATGCTTGGATTGTGAGATTTGAATCTGAGATGGATCTTTGCAATTTCAATCTTAGAGCTTCAATCTTCCATGGATGTGCCTCTGAGCTTGTTTGTTTCCACTCACAATCTTCAATGGATGATGGATGAAGAAAAAGAATGATCAGAATTGGTGTAAATTGGAGAATTTCACACTTTCTTACAATGGAAGCAACAATGGCATTATCTCTTTTATCTCCCTCTTTTCACCAACCCCTTGCACCAATGATTAACACTCCTTATATAGATGATGATGGACAGATCTAGAAGTTTCTAGATTGATCTAGGAAAGTGTAGAATGTGGTGGAAAGTTCATGAAATTCTCATGTGATGATATTTTGATACATCTCATATCATGCTTGCATCCCTTTCATGTTTGTGCTAAAACCTCCTTACATGAGATATTGAAAGTGTATGCAAGCTCCTTGCCTTGAAAATTCACCTTATGCCAAGTTTTCCATACTTGCCTTATTATGCAAGTAACAAAAATACAAAGCAAGTCCAAAATTTAACCCCTAAATCAAACAAGTGGCTGAACCAATGTCTCTAAAATGATGTTTGGAATCAATTTGGTATATTGGATGACCCATTTTGGATTTGTAGATCTCTCAAACCAATTTTTCATTTCAACTTTTTCAACTTATATGCCTTTTTTAGGTCATTTTTCACCAACTTTGGGCAAGTCTCATTCTATGCATTTACAAACTTCCATGACTTCTTTTCTAGACTTAAAATGGCATTTTGAGCAACTTTGATGTTGTGAAGTTTTCCATTTGAAGCTTCCTTGTATGAGTTCTAGGCATAGGCTAAGAATGACCTGTAATCCTCAGATGACCAAAATACCCTTTGCTTGCCAAGACCATAAGTAGAGTTCCACAAATCATATGAAGGCATACCATACCATTCTAGAAAGCTAAGACAATAAGGAACAACTATCATGTTGGCCAGGAATCCATTTGAAATTCCTTGAAGGTCAAAAGGTGCTTGGAAGACAGACAACTTTCACAGACAAATTTCAGTGCCCTCAGATGATCTGTAACTTGCAAGAGCTATAACTTGAGTTCTATAAATCATCTTGATGACTTCCACCACTCAAATTAAAGCTATGAAGATACTATACAAGTTTCATGTGGACCAAGAATTCATATGAAGCTTGCATCTTGAGTTACACTGCTTTGAAGTTGGACCTAAATCAGGGGATTTTACACTGAAACCCTAATTTAGTAACTCCTCTTCTCCTTGATTCCTTCTGATTTTTCTTTAGCACAACATCATATACATATCCATATAGCAAATAATGAATCCCACATTCTTCAAATGATCCTTGATGCCTTTCAAAACAAGTCTTTGACCTAGGATTGACCTAGTGTTGACCCTAGTTGACTGACTTCAACTGAGACTTTTGCAATCATCCCAATGACTTGGTTCTTCTTCAAAATGATCATCTAGGCTCTTCATAACATCCATACACACCTCATGCTCTTGGCTCATAGCTCACACACCCTCTGATGATCCCCAAATAACCTCAAGATAGGAGAGAACTTACTGATCAACCTGTCAACTCTTTAAAGCTCAAATTCTTCCCTGATGACCTGAGTAGTCTTGAATATGAATGAAACCCTTGAATATACCTCCTGAGATAAGAATAGCACTTGATCCCCTGATTAAGATAGCTTTCCTATGCTATGCAATGCAGATGAATGCACTATGTACATGATGACAATGCAAATGACTATGCAATTGAAACATAAACCTAGGTTAGAAAAGGTTGGGCAAATTTTGGGGTGCAACAGCTGCCCCTATTCAAGCGGCTTGGACCCGACTGGATAAAGGGCACGCATCCTTCAGACATTCGAGGTACGAGACGGTTGAATACGAAAGAACCCGGAAATTTGCCAACCACTAAATCAAATGGCTAATACGACTACTGCTTGGGGAAAATATCATTCAGAAAACCGAATCCGGTTGTCACGGCAATAACTGATCAATTATCTGATAAGAACTGACTTGATTTCGTCCTCAACCACCTGCGTGACGCCACAGGCCTTGAATCCACAATTAATTCCAAATTTTGCTACAATAAGCATGCATCGAGCCAAAGGACCACGTCGAAAACACAAAAGTCTTGACCTTCGTTTGTATAGAAACAAACAAAATGCTACGTAAAGCGCGAACCAGGCATCCGGTGACTTGAACAAGTTACTCTGTGGGATACATCTCCGACGACACAGATACTTGAACAAATAATTCCGCAGGGAGTCACTCCGTTAGCACGGGTAATGATTCTGCCAACACCGATAATAATTCCTTTGACAAAAGGTAACAACTCCATCGACCAGGATAACTAACTGCCTCAAACAAGGCATAATAACTCCTCAAACCAGGGTGTAACTCCATCACCCAGGGTGACAACTCCCTCAACCAGGGTAATAACTCCTTCAACCAGGGCAACAACTCCCTCAACCAGGGTAATAACTCCTTCAACCAGGGTATAACTCCTTCAACCAGGGCAACAACTCCCTCAACCAGGGTAATAACTGCTTCAACCAGGGTATAACCCCTTCAACCAGGGTAATAACTCCTTCAACCGGGGTATAACTCCTTCAACCAGGGTAATAACTCCTTCAACCGGGGTATAACTCCTTCAACCAGGGTATAACTCCTTCAACCAGGGTAATAACTCCTTCAACCAGGGTATAACTCCTTCAACCAGGGTATAACTCCTTCAACCAGGGTAATAACTCCTTCAACCAGGGTAATAACTCCTTCAACCAGGGTATAACTCCTTCAACCAGGGTAGTAACTCCGAAGGTTTAATCCACAAGATTCTTGTAACAACAATCCGAAGAAAAACTCTACTGGGGTAATTCTGACGACAGCCGTCAAACACCCACTTCGACGGCAGGTAGTAATTTCAAGACTTTCAATACTGACGTGACAACAGTCTGAAGAAAACTTCGTTGGGGAAGAAGAGAAGCTTAACCAAGCAACTCTGATGGGGAAGAAAACTCTACTGGGGAAATCACGGCGATAACTCCAAAAAAATCTAAACTATGAAATCTTGTAATGCCGACATAATAGCGACCTGAGAAGGACTCAGCTGGGGAAAAGAGAAACTCAACCAAGCAACTCTGCTAGGGGTCCACATGATAGGACGAACAAGATCACTGCTCGCCTTGCGCCCCAAATCCGACTATCCGAACATCTTCCTGAATCATAATCTCAATTATCTGCAGGGGAAAACAAACATCTGAAACCAACGAGGTAACTAACCTGGTTTATGTTTCTGAATACGTATGCTCGATAATGACGTAATGTTTCCATATAACATGGAAATGCTACGTATTTTGAAACTGAAATGCAAGTATGATGCAAATATGATGATGCATGCAATATGCTAATACAGGCTCGGGCTGCTGGAGAAAGTCGGGTACAGAAAACCATTTCAACAAAATAAATGCTGAAGACAAAGCCAACTCCGCTGGGGATAAACCGGATATCACAGAATTATTCCAGCAAAATAAATGCTGGAAGAGTAGCATCAACTCCGCTGGGGAATTTGGGAACTTAACCAAACACCTCGTTGAAGTAACACCCTGCTGGGGAATATAACTTTGCTGGGGAATAGCAGATGTGCCAAGTATGATTGGACTTCTCTGGGGATAGCTCACCCGTGCCACTGAAAAACTGGACTTTTGTTGGAGAAAATAGACGGAGTCTTCCTGCGTACTGATGACGATTGGATTTGGAAACTGATGCGCCAACACGGATGGGACTCACAGTGATCGCCAACATGGATTTGGGTGAAGAATCGGAAGACCGTAACATGACTTCCCGACATTCGTCTCACACTTTAAGATTGACTGAATCTGCTCGAATAGCTCTGGGTAGCTCTGATGATACGGAGAAGAACAATTCCTTCACTTCTGATATGCCCCGGCCTGTGGGACCTCTGTGGGGATAGTCCTCAAAAGGGAATCTGAACATTCGTACCCCGTTGGTCTGATATGAACTGCCCCAGCATTCTGAACCTCGGAGAAATACTTCACACCAAATGCCCCTCGAGTAAAGAATAACTTCTGCGCTCTTAAGATGGCCTGCCCGTGATTGCAATGACTTTGCCCCTGATTAGCTGATCCAGAGCAGTACCTCCAACTATGAGAGATTTACCGAATCTCGACCTGATTGCCCCAGAGTAACTGACTTTGAATGGCTGACCTGACTGGGGAGCACTTAATGGCTTGCCCCGGCTTGCGGAGCATTCGGGCGCTCTGCATTCTATCCTGACCATACTTTCCACTGTAGGAAACTTTTCTGCTATCAAGCGCTTACTCGCAAGTAAAACAAGTTGTTCTGCGTAAAAGACGTATTAATGCAACACATATGATAGTTTTGACATCCAATCTGTTCACTGGGAGAAGGGAAAAATAGTTTATAGCATATAACGCGCAAAACATTTATCAACATCAGTACCAACATGGTAAGAGGAACCCTTTCAGGAGTCAGAATCGACGCGACCTTTACCGAAGTATGCTTTCGAAACAACCTGCTTCAATTAGGACTTTTGAAGGTTATAACGTGGTCAGGTTCACGGTTTTGAAGGAAAGGATAAAGGCTCAAAGTTTATTTTTACCCACCCATTCGCCTTGATGTTCTCCCATCCTACGTTCAGCTAATTCGACCTTAGCGCTCACCTCTCAGAGGCTGAAAGATAAGAGTGATAGTTCGAGAAATTATGATTGTTGGGAGTGACAGCCACTCACCTTTTGTCTTTGACACTTGAGGTCACACGACTCGTATTTCATTTGAGGATTTTTTCCATCCTTTCATCTTCTTTTTTCTTTTCATATCCCTAACTTTTGCCTGGACTGACTCTTTTGAGTTCTTTTGGTTTTTTTGAGTCCAGCGGGATGCCCTCATTTTTGCCTAAGTCAATTGTTTTCTTTTCTTGACTTAGCGGGCTTTTGATTTCTTTTTTCTCTTTTTTCTTTCGAACAAGTCGTGTGACGCTGGTTGTCTGACTCTTTGGGGAATGATGTGACTGTTTCACTCCTAATGCTGAACCATTGTGGTTTCTTAGGCACGACCTCTAGAGGTGTGATTGATCCTCGAACGGACACTCCTTTTGCAACTTGAACACTCGGTCAAATTAGCTAACACCTACCCTGCCCCAGGTTAAGATTGAGGGTTTTTCATTTGCAGAAAGAAACTCCTACTACAAGGCTCAAAAGGGTAGACAAGGGATTATCTTCCTTATATCTCCGGTGTTTAGGGATTTGAAACAATGCCTGTACATCATCAGCAGGTTTTATTTCAAAAGCATGCAATCGGAAGTTGCATGTCGTTCATTTTCGTCATCCCCCCCAGATTCCTCTTAACCAGGTGTTGGACATTTATAAAAACAATTAGTGAACACGAATGGATTTAATCAAAACATGCATATTTATTTCATTATCATCAATTGAATGAAAACAACAAGTTTTACGAACAAGATTGCAATTTCAACAGGAAAGAAACTACAAACGTAAAGAAATGACAAGATAAAACAAAGAAAAATGCCAGCTTCCGAGAATCGGGCTTTCACATCTGTCCTGCTGCTGAACCAGCTATCTTCACAATCAGTTATTAGAGGCAGCCTGCCACTGTTCTGATCTACTTTTAACGGCCCACCCGAACTATAGAACTCCTCTTTGTCCACCATACTCCAGCCTATTCATGGTTTGGCATTGGTTGTTGTGTAATATTGGGCCCTTCCGTACCAAAATTAATAGCAGTGCTATCAAGCAGATCTTGCACTTTATGCTTGAAAGCGTGGCAGTTTTCGATATTATGGCCGGGTGCCCCAGAGTGGAATTCACAATGCTCATTAGCGTTATAACTGGGTGGGGGTATCCCTGTCGAAGGAGCCATCGTTCTTTTCTCGACCAACTGTAACCGTAACAAATTCTGAAGAAGCTCAGCGTACGATACTGGCGGCGGATCAAATACCCTTTTCGGCTTCCCGTTCTGAATTCTTCGCTGAGCCGGATGTTGTTGCCCCTGCTGCTGCGGCTGTTGCTGATGTTGCGCGGGGATTGTCACACTTGCAACTTGTTGCGGTTGGTATTGCCTCCATCCCCTATTTCTTCCCCGAGAGCTACATACCGAATTGGCATCTTCCTATTTTCTACCCCTGAACGTCTTCTTATTGCTTCCAGCTGAAACAGACTCTCCCGCTTGAATCTTACCAATTTTTACCCCGTTTTCAATGCGCTCCCCCATCAAGATCAACTCAGAGAAAGTACTCATCAAAAAATTGAGCAACCGGTCATAGTACATTCCAGAAAAAGTTCCTATGAACAAGTCCATCATTTCACGCTCCACCATAGGAGGTTGTACTCTGGCAGCCAAATCACGCCATCTCTGGGCGTATTCTTTGAAGCTTTCACTAGGCTTTTGAGACATGCTTTGCAGCTGGACTCGGTTAGGGGCGAGATCACTATTATATTGATAATGTCGAACAAAAGCCTCTGCCAGCTCTTTCCAGCTTTTTATCTGTGTTGGCTCTAGGCTCATATACCATTCCAGCGACGGCCCTGACAAGCTGTCCTGGAAGAAATGCATGAGCATCTTTTCGTCGTCTGAATATGCGGACATCCTCCTGTAAAATGAACGAACATGTACCCTCGGGCACGTGTCCCCTTTATATTTATCAAAAGATGGCGCTTTGAATTTCAGAGGTACCCTCAGCCCTGGTACCAATCCCATATTGGACATATCCAGCCCCACAACGTTCTGGCTAGCCAAACCATTTACCTTCTCTTCCAACAATCTCATTCGGAGGTTGTCATCCCTAGCCCTTTCATAACCCTCATTCTGACCAGAGAACACATCCTCCTGACGATCCTCCCAGCGAGGTACTGCATCGTATCCAACATAATCTGCATCACGGCCCGGACCCGTTTGGAAGTACCTGGGGTCATACCTCAGATTGCCCATCTCTTGAGCGTTGTATGCACCAGTTCCGTATCCAAGATTACCATAACCATAGCCACCAAACCCAGCCTTGGCGCCAGCAGTGCTGCCATACCCCATGTTCACACCATTGAAGCCCTGGTTACCATTAATACCATTCCTTCCGACATTCTCAACGCCCCCATTGAAACCCTGATTAACATTACCCACAAATACCCCCGCAGTATCTGTATTGGCATTCATATTACCGGTGTTCCCACCTCCACCTACAGGACCAGTTTCTCCAGCATTCAAACCAGTTACGGGAATAGAATCGGCACTTTGACGATTCTCAACTCGGGGAGAAGCAGCAATATTCTCACCCTGCGGTGTCCCGTTGTTTTCAGCCCGTGCAACTATCGGTTGAACCAGATTCTGCAGCTGCTCTTGTCCTTTGGCGATGGTCTCCATGGTTTGCATGAACAGGGCCATCCTGTCACGCATCTCTTGCATTTCACTCTGCACGTTGTCCATAATCTTCTTCTGATTAGTCCTTGTGGAATAACGATGGATTCTTTGATCTGCAATCCTGAAAGTACCTGTAATGCAAATATGAGTATGTATGCAAAATGCAATGATAAATGGTTGTGCAAACAATGCAATGCAAGTAGCTGCAACAGGGGATCAAGTGCCCTGAATAAGAAGCCCAAGTCACACCAAGAACAGGTCTCAGACAGACCCTCCAATACTCATCAAATCCTGGTCTCAGACAGACCTCACAAAGAACTCCAGCCTGGTCTCGGATAGACCCAATAATATAACCCACACCTGGTCTCTGACGGACCTGATAACAGCCCATAAAATATCCACAATCCTGTATCTCATGAGAAATAAACCGGTAGTCTGAAGGTCAAGTTACCTGCAATAACCCAAAACCCTCTCACAGGTGGATGTCCTAGTAACTGACAAAGGTATGGCATCCTATGCGGTCGTCGGCGTCACAGACTTTCAGGGTTGATGATACGATTCCCAGAAGGAGTGGCATCATCAATTCCTGAAGAGGCCTCACTTAGCCAACTTCCAAATGATCGGTCCCCAGAGTCGACAATTCAACTAACCAGCAACCCGAGCCACCCAAAGGGCAGGACAGGAGGCCAACCAGAAGAACCTCGTGTGAGTGTAGATTTCGCGGGACACTAGGACATGCAAAGCACGTGCGCGCCCACTAATCTCTACTCTAAGTCTAGGTGCACTCAAGCCCAGGTCCGACTTATCTCTCAATCATAGAACCCCCATCAAACCCACAATACAGCAATAATAATGATAATATAATGCTGAAAGGTAAATACAGAAATGTAAGTCCATACAAAATCCTCGACGGGAAAACAAGCGCTAGGATTGACTCTCGTAAGGGACGTTGGATCCCAAATGCATAAGGACTATCGCAGTCCTTAGCAGCCAGGGGACGTTGGGTCCCCAGCAGAGTCGCCAGCTGCTGGGGATTTCCCCAAACAGCCAGGAAAAAACATAAGGCGAGACTCGAATAGGGAACTATCGCAAGTCCCCAGCAGAGTCGCCAGCTGTCGCTACTGTGAAAATCGGCGCCGGCTGAACAGAAGAGTCGCCACCGTGCGTTATTTATCCCAACGGAGGGAAAGGAAACGCTCGAAGTAAACCTCGCAAAAAACGGGGAAAAGGTATGGTCATCGCAACCAAAACCTGGGTTCGGGAGTCGGTTACGCAAGGGGAAGGTATTAGCACCCCTCACGTCCATCGTACTCGATGGGATCCACGCTTGCTTGGTTTGTACGGATTACACTTCTATCTAAACTAAAGGATGAGGTCTGAAAAGAAAATAAAATGTGACTCGGCAAAGCATCGCACTTTATGCCTACGTATTCCCGTCTGGAACGAGAAATCAGAGTCAACGTAGTTCGCCTAACTACGGGGGAAGTGGGTGAAGGTTGCTCGCTAGGATACCGCATCCTATGCCTACGTACTTCCACACTGCATGGAAGATCAGAGCAAACGTAGTTCGGGCTACGCACGACACAATCTGTTCAAGTGTCTTTTATGAAAAATCTCACCTCAAACAAGGGTTTTCTTATTATCGGTCCCTGAAGGACAAAAAGGTTGATGTTTGTTCAAATCTTCTGACAGAAGAAGTGAATTAACTTCTGTTATCACCTTTATTAATGTTTTTCTGTTGTTTTGAAGAAAGAAGAGATGACACTCTACAAATCCTAGGGTTAAAAAGGGGAATAAAATCTACCCTAATATTATCATGCATGGGTTAACTCCTAATGTCTACCATGCTCCTCTCTTGCGCAGAGAGAAACAGAGATCCTAAGGGAGTAGACGGAAACAGAAACAGCAGATATATACAATAAAGCAGTAAAATGCATGGATGCAGCAATACAAGCGAGGCAAGGGAGTCCCACTCAACCTCGAACCTAGAAAACAATAGGCAAAAGTGAACAGGATTCACTCTCAACCCAACAAGTTACACAGCAAACAATACAGTCTGGGAAATTCACACAATACATCAAGAAATAAAACAGCTAAAAGCTAAACAGCAAAACAGTCTTCATCAGCATCAGCAACTATCTTCAGGCAAGCATCATCTATCCACAAGCTTCAAGCAGACATCGGTCTTTCATCTTCAGTCTCCCAGTGGTTTTTCTTCAAGTCCTACTCTCCAAGCTGAGGAATCAATCACAAGAGTGAACTGGGTGTTAAGCAATTAGTTGACCACCAAGGGTGGCAAACAGACTGCTATCAACACAAAGAATATTTCTCTCAAGAGTTCTATCTCTTAGACACTATCACCAAGCCTTCCAAAGGAAGGGGGTGAGTGTCTTAGAGAGATTCTGCATCACAGAGAAGAATGGAGGTAATCAAGACCTTCCATGTTTGAGAGTCAAGTTTGCTACTCTAGAGCTCTGCCTAACTCCTAGATCCTACAAACTTCAACAGCTGCCAGCAAGAGACACTCCTCATCAACTCTGGAAGTTGGCCTTCAGTCTCTGATCTTCAAATGGGCTTCATCATCTCAGGTCTTCAGCTCTCCCCAAGTCCCAAACAAACCCAATACCCCACACAGACAAAATAATAACCCTAAAAAGGGCACACCACACAATCAATCAAATATAAGCAATATACTAATAGCAGTAGGGGAATCCTAACATTTTCTAAGGGATCTATCTTATACCCATAACCCCTATAGTCCCATACCCCAAAAATCAAATGAAAATTCCTAAAAGAATTAATCTATTTCACCTATGTTCACTTAAAACCCTAATTTCATCACTCTAATCTCACCTAATCAAATCACCTAAGATTAAATTCTAAAATCATGAATTAAATCCTATATACAAGTTGAAGTCCTAAACTAATCACTCTAAAAAGAATGAACCCTAAATCTAAAGGGAACTAATAGAACTAAAATCAACAAATTTAAGTATCAAGCTAAACTTAATAAAATGCTATTTACAAGAAAAATGCATGAAAAATATTAAAACAAAATAAAATGCCATTTTTATTATTTAATATTTTTCTTAACAAAATTATTGATCTACCACAAAAAGAACCAATTAAAAAGAAGCTTTTTTCAATTTTTTATGATTTTTTAAAAGATCAAAGAAAAATAAAGAAAATAAAATCACAAAATATGAATTAAAAGGGGAGGGGGTGTCAGAAGCAAGCTCGCCCAGTTATATTCTCCAGATGGGCCACAAAGGGGAGGCGCGGATATCAATTGGCGCAAGGCCCAGTTAGCATCAGAAAACGAATTAAAAAAACAAAAGAAAAAGACAAATTCTCGGTGCAAATAGCATCTATTTCAAGCGTATTTCCAATGGGCTTATCAAAAGGGGGTGGGGATATGAATCTGAATCCAGGCCCAGAGGTGCGTTTAAGTGAAACGCATCGTTTCACGCTGAGTCAATTCCCTCCGTTTTTCTCTTCAAATCTGGACCACACGATTAGGTTGACAAGTCAATTAATTGGAACGATCTAACGGCCAGTGTATCGTCTTCTCCAATCAAACCTAGGGTTTGCAGAAATCCATGTCCATGCACGAATCTTCAAGTCCCTCGTGCTCTCTCCTCAGGCCACGAAACCCTACACCATAAAGAGCAAAGTTGCTCTATTCTTTCCCATAAACACCATGGTGCCCTTAGTTTGGATTGAAACCAACTCCATAATGAAACCCGATAGATGGAACCTCATGACATACCAACTGCACTCATCAATGGAACCTCACAAAACTTACAAATTCTTGTACTAATGTGCTCTCCATATTGCACTGATTATTCTGAACTAATACACCATGATTAACATCCCCTAAACTAAGATTTCTTGATCATCAAAGTTTCAACACCCTGCCATTAAACCTCATAGAACCTTCTCAATCTTTCAGAAACTAGTCATCTAACCTAACATAACATCCTTACACTAATAATCTAACCTAACAACACCTAATTAGGGAGATATAGGAGAAATCACCAACCTGCTATTCTTGTTGGAACAGATGAGAAAGAGCTCGATTCAACACTTGCAAGCTTTCACCAATGGTCCTTAGATGATGCTAGGGTTTCTGTTTGCAAAAGGTTGGAAGAAGAATGCTTGGATTGTGAGATTTGAATCTGAGATGGATCTTTGCAATTTCAATCTTAGAGCTTCAATCTTCCATGGATGTGCCTCTGAGCTTGTTTGTTTCCACTCACAATCTTCAATGGATGATGGATGAAGAAAAAGAATGATCAGAATTGGTGTAAATTGGAGAATTTCACACTTTCTTACAATGGAAGCAACAATGGCATTCTCTCTTTTCTCTCCCTCTTTTCACCAACCCCTTGCACCAATTATTAACACTCCTTATATAGATGATGATGGACAGATCTAGAAGTTTCTAGATTGATCTAGGAAAGTGTAGAATGTGGTGGAAAGTTCATGAAATTCTCATGTGATGATATTTTGATACATCTCATATCATGCTTGCATCCCTTTCATGTTTGTGCTAAAACCTCCTTACATGAGATATTGAAAGTGTATGCAAGCTCCTTGCTTTGAAAATTCACCTTATGCCAAGTTTTCCATACTTGCCTTATTATGCAAGTAACAAAAATACAAAGCAAGTCCAAAATTTAACCCCTAACTCAAAAAAGTGGATGAACCAATGTCTCTAAAATGATGTTTGGAATCAATTTGGTATATTGGATGACCCATTTTGGATTTGTAGATCTCTCAAACCAATTTTTCATTTCAACTTTTTCAACTTATATGCCTTTTTTAGGTCATTTTTCACCAACTTTGGTCAAGTCTCATTATATGCATTTCCAAACTTCCATGGCTTCTTTTCTAGACTTAAAATGGCATTTTGAGCAACTTTGATGTTGTGAAGTTTTCCATTTGAAGCCTCCTTGTATGAGTTCTAGGCATAGGCTAAGAATGACCTGTAATCCTCAGATGACCAAAATACCCTTTGCTTGCCAAGACCATAAGTATAGTTCCACAAATATATGTAGGAATACCATACCATTCTAGAAAGATAATACAATAAGGAACAACTCTCATGTTGGCCAGGAATCCATTTGAAATCTCCTTGAAGGTCAAAAGGTGCTTGGAAGACAGACAACTTTCACAGACAAATTTCAGTGCCCTCAGATGTCCTGTAACTTGCAAGAGCTATAACTTGAGTTATATAAATCATCTTGATGACTTCCACCACTCAAATTAAAGCTATGAAGATACTCTACAAGTTTCATGTTTACCAAGAATTTATATGAAGCTTGCATCTTGAGTTACACTTCTTTGAAGTTGGACCTAAATCAGGGGATTTTACACTGAAACCCTAATTTAGTAACTCCTCTTCTCCTTGATTCCTTCTGATTTTTCTTTAGCACAACATCATATCCATATCCATATAGCAAATAATGAATCCCACATTCTTCAAATGATCCTTGATGCCTTTCAAAACAAGTCTTTGACCTAGGATTGACCTACTGTTGACCCTAGTTGACTGACTTCAACTGAGGCTTTTGCAATCATCCCAATGACTTGGTTCTTCTTCAAAATGATCATCTAGGCTCTTCATAACATCCATACACACCTCATGCTCTTGGCTCATAGCTCACATACCCTCTGATGATCCCCAAATAACCTCAGGATAGGAGAGAACTTACTGATCAACCTGTCAACTCTTTAAAGCTCAAATTCTTCCCTGATGACCTGAGTAGTCTTGAATATGAATGAAACCCTTGAATATACCTCCTGAGATAAGAATAGCACTTGATCCTCTGATTAAGATAGCTTGCCTATGCTATGCAATGCAGATGAATGCACTATGTACATGATGACAATGCAAATGACTATGCAATTGAAACATAAACCTAGGTTAGAAAAGGTTGGGCAAATTTTGGGGTGCAACAACCCCCATTTAGCAGTAGCATTAGATAGTTTCACCCATAGATTTAGACAACAAGCATGGATCCCGTTGAGTACAACGGACGTGAGGGGTGCTCATACCTTCCCCTTGCGTAACCGACTCCCGAACCCTAGATTTGGTTGTGATGACCTTGTCTTTCCCTCTTTGTTAGGTTTTCTTTGATCATTTCCTTTCCCTCTCTTTGGGATAAATAATGAACGATGGAGACTCTTCTGTCTTTGTCGATTCTTCTTCGCAACGATGTGACAATGAGTTTGAGGCTCATAGGGAATCTTTGCAGAAGGTGTTGAAACAAGCGTATGTTAAGCATGATGTAACTGTTAATCAGTTTGATGACATTATTTCCAACCTCACAACATGAAATAATTTGAGTTTCTGTGACAAATAGTTACCCGAGGAGGGGAGAAATCACAATTTGGCTTTACATATTTCTATGAACTGTCAAGAAGATGCACTTTCCAATGTGTTGGTTGATACATGCTCTTCCTTGAATGTGTTGCCAAAGTCTATTTTGTCGAAGCTTTCAAACCAAGGTTCTCCCATGAGGTATAGTGGGGCTGTGGTTAAAGCTTTTGATGGATCTAGAAAAATTGTGATTCTAGAGCTTGATCTTCCAATCAAAATAGGACCATGCTTCCAAATTAATTTTCAAGTAATGGATATTCGTCCTGCTTAAAGTTGTCTGCTTGGCCGATCTTAAATTCATGAAGCTGGGGCAGTGACCTCGACTCTTCATCAGAAATTGAAATTTGTTAAGAATGACAAGCTGGTAATTGTTGGAGGCGAACAAGCATTGTTGGTGAGCCACCTTTCATCCTTTTTATATGTTAATACCGACGAAACTGTTTGAACTCCATTCCAAGCTCTCTCTGTCGATGACAAGGCTACTAAGAAGAATGGACTGCCCATGTCTTCCTTGAAAGATGCTCTGCATGTATTAGAGACTGGTCGGTCTGACGGTTGGGGTTGATTTGTTGGTGTGGTTGATAATAAAGACATAACTAGTTTAGGCTTTGCGCCTGATACAATTAAAAGAGATTTAAAGCATATTAATAAGGCCTTTCACAGCACCAGATTCATCAACAAAGAATATATTTATACTACTACAATCACTAAAGATGATCAAGAGTATGAAATTAATCCTCAGGAATGGGAACCGTACATTGATGATCATTGATACTTCTCTGAGACAAAAGATGTGTATGTACCCTTTTGTACCCCTCGACCGAGGCCTAAAGGGCCTGAATATGAAGTCAATGCCATCATTGAAGATGATGAAGAGGAATAACTTCCCAAATTTGTGATGCATGGACAAATCTACCTAAATTGGATAGTCGTTGATGTTCGCACTATTATTCACTCTTCAAAGTAATTTGTTTTTTTTTTTTGCATTTTCAAAAATCCTTTACTTTGCTCAAGGTGAAAGTGAACTTGTGAGGGCTTTGTTTCAAATTTTATCATCATCAATAAAATGTTATTTTGCTTATCCATGTTATGTTTTCTCTTTTTGCTTTATTCTGAAAAATGGTAACACAAAAAGAAACCCAAAATACATGTTAATCACTTTTATATCTGCATGATACTTGCACTTTTGTTCATATTCTAAAATTAAACATAAATCATTGTGCATATTGATTATTAAACCCATTGAAAATAGTGACTCTATGCCCTCTCCCAACTTTGAGTTTCTTGTGTTTGGAGCTACAGAATAGGATATTGAAGAGATTCTAGATGAAATTTCTTGATTTCTTAAGCACGAGGAAAAGACAATTCAAACTCATGAAGAGCCGGTAGAATTGGTTTATTTGGGTTCAGAGGAAGATAGAAAAGAAGTCAAGATTGGGGCACTGCTTCAGTCAGATGTTAAGAAGAGGATATTAGAGCTTCTTAGAGAATATGTTGTTGTATTTTCTTGGTCCTATAAAGACATGCCTTGCCTTGATACTGATATTGTGGAGCACTCTTTGCCATTAAAGCTTGAATGTCCGCCTGTGAAGCAGAAACTGAGAAGAACTCATCCCGATATGGCTGTTAAGATTAAATAGGAGGTTCAGAAACATATTGATGTTGGTTTTCTCGTGACTGCTAAGTATCCTCAATGGGTGGAAAACATTAGGCTTGTTCCAAAGAAAGATAGAAAAGTCCGAATGTGCGTTGACTATAGAGATTTGAATAAAGTAAGTTCGAAAGATGATTTTCCATTACCACATATTGATATGTTGGTAGATAATGCTGCCAAGTACAATATATTCTCCTTTATGGATGGATTTTCTAGTTATAATCAGATAAATATGGCACTCAAGAATATGTACAAAACAACATTTATTACACCCTAGGGAACATTCTATTACAGAGTGATGTCCTTCGGTTTGAAAAATGTTGGTGCAATCTACCAGAAAGCGATGACCACTCTATTTCATGATATGATGCATAAAGAAATTAAGGTCTATGTGGATGATATAATTTGTAAGTCGAAGACTGAGCAAGATCATATTGAGTATTTGTTGAAGCTATTTTAGCGATTGAGGAATTTTAAGATCCGTTTCAATCCTAATAAATACACTTTTGATGTTCATTCCAAGTTGTTGGGTTTTATAGTCATCCAGAAAGGCATGAAAGTTGATCCTAGTAAAGTTAAAGCTATTTAGGAAATTCCTACGCCCAAAACAAAAAAACGAGTAAGAGGATTCTTGGGACGTTTGAATTATATCTCCCGATTTATATGTAATATGACTGCCACATGTGCGCCGATCTTCAAGCTTCTCCGCAAAGATCATGGTTGTGTCTGGACAGAAGATTTTCATAAAACTTTTGATAGTATAAAAGAGTATTTGACTGTGTTGGAATATTCCATGGGCTGTGTTCTTGGTCAGCAAGATGAATCTGGCAGAAAAGAGTACGCCATTTATTACTTGAGTAAGAAGTTCACTTACTGTGAGTCTCGGTACTCCATGCTTGAAAAAACCTGTTGTGCTTTGGCTTGGGCTTCTAAGCGTCTTCACCAGTATATGTTGAATCATACCACTTGGTTGATATCCAAAATGGATCCAATCAAGTATATTTTTGAAAAGCCTGCTTTAACTGGGAGGATTGCTCGCTGGCAAATGTTGTTGTCAGAATATGATATCGAGTACCGAAATTAAAAAGCAATAAAATGAAGTGTTTTGGCTGACCATTTGGCACACCAGCCAATTGATGATTATCAACCTATCGGGTTTGACTATCTTGATGAGGATGTGATGTACCTAAAGGTTAAAGATTGTGAGGAACCATTACTTGAAGAAGGACCTGTGTAACACCCCCTTTCTATACCCCCAAATTAATACATTTAATCAATTAGGCACTTAGAAAATTTATTTCATCAGAGTTTAATTAAAACATGGTATATAAGAGGCGCATCACATTATCATGAAATTAAACACATACGATACCTGCTCAAATTGATATGCAACAATGGGTAACCCACATCTCAATATTTAGAATAAAGCGGAAACATCCAAATATCGAATCGATCTCATTCATAAAAGTATATACAACCATCAGTTAATTCATGCTTTACAACATAACCACAGCAGATACATACACATATGTATCACAAAAGAATCAAAACAAATGTAACTTCAAAAGAGTCAAAGGCTTCCTAACTACCCAGATGTTACATATCAGAGCCATTGACCAAAAAGAATGAAGACATCGCTTCACAAAAGAACCTCTAGCTTCCTACTCTGCAATGCCTCATAGAGCATTATAAAACAACAGAAGGGTGAGAAACAACATCATAACAGTTAATGCATAAAATTGTATATATACATAAATCCATAATTATACAAGTTATACTCAAATTATGTTCTCACCACATTAAGCATATACAAATAATCAAGTCTCTACACATACACATGAACATTCACTATATTTCCTCCAAACAACCACACATAACATACACAGTTATATTCACACAACCAATACATCATACACAGATGACTCATGCAACTCATAGAGACCGACACACGACTCTATGCAGATGCAAATGCGGTACCGACTCATTTCAACAAATTCCCTAAGGAATCGAGTATTCAGCAGATCCTCCACGGGATCAAGTACTCAGCAGATTCTCCACGGAATCAAATATTCATCAGATTCTCCACGGAATCGAATATTCAGCAGATCCTCCACGGGATCAAGTACTCAGCAGATTCTCCACGGAATCAAATACTCTAACCAATCCTCCACGGGATTACATGTTATGACCGATTCTCCGAGGAATCACACAATGCAACCGATTCTCCAAGGAATCACACAATGCAACCGATTCTCCACGGAATCGAATATAACCATCGTATCATACGAGGTTCTGCAAATCCTCCACGGGATCAATCACAAAAATGCATACTATGTTCACAAACATATTCATTGCATTGATCACATACATCACATATATTCATCATGCATTCACATTATACACCATTTCACACAAGGTTTACATACCTATTAATCCATCAATGCATTTCTGTCTAATTCGAGCAAACGCACAACATTATCAAACGATTAAGATTCACAATCGGCTCCACAATCTAGGATTCACGCCTTTCGGCCACCCACAGCACAACATGTTGAAACAGTTCACACATCAATCATTCATATAGGCATTAATCATAATTGAATCAACCAAACATCATGCCATGAACAAACAGCAAAAACAAATAACACTGCCAGGTTCGCCAACCTTTGCCTGGCGAAGCCATGCAGCGAATGCTCACTGGCCTTCGCCTGGCGAACTACCCAGCGAAGTCCACTGGGAGTAATTCTGGAATTACTCGCTGAGGCTCGCTACACACTCGCCTGGCGAACCTTTGCCAACTCACTTCGCCTGGCGAACTTGCCAGCGAAGACAGGGTATCAGCTTCTGACTTGCTTCGCTACAGCTCGCTGGGCTTCGCCTGGCGAAGCTTCGCTGCCATTCGCCTGGCGAGCCTGCGAAGGCAGAACTTCCATGGCTGCCTCAAAGCCCAACTCCACAAAACCAACCGATTAAATCCAAACCAGTCACAATAGCACAACCCAACCATCACCCGACTAAACTACATCATCTAATCCGAGTTCTAACCGATTAAAACCTCATTCTACTCACAAAACCAACTTCTAACCTAAGTGGAAAAAGAGTAGAAACTCTACAAATCCACACACACACATACAATCATATACATTAAAGAGATGATGGAGTTTCACACCCTTACCGATCGATTGCAAGCTTTGGTGATGATCCCTTGATGATTCTAGGTTTTCCTCTCCACTTTCTCTTCTCTTTCTCCTCTCCTCTTTTCTTTCTCTTGTTTTTCTTCTTATGTTACTATCTTTCTTTCTTTTCCTCTCTTATTCTATTTCTATCTCTATTTCTTTCCTCTCAAATTCTTTCCAACACTTACCAATCAATTCTCACACTAAAGTGCTAAATGTCTAAAATGCCCTTTTTACTCTAATTCCCCGAAAACTCTCTGAATCGGTAAAAATAGATAAAATAAGCAAACACCACATGATAACATATAATTTCTCAATTTAAAACAAACATCAAATAAATAAATTAAAAGACTCAACAATTAATGGGAATTCAAAATCGGGGCGTTACAACTCTCCCCCACTTTAGAAATTTTCGTCCTCGAAAATATTACCTTATTCAAACAACTCCGGATGCGACTCTCGCATCTTGCTCTCCAATTCCCAAGTCATGTTGCCTTTCGCGGCACCTCCCCAGGACACTTTCACAAGCGCAATATCCTTGCCTCTTAGTTTCTTAACTTCGCGGTCCAAAATACTAACCGGTAAAACTTCAACTGTAAGGTTATCTCTTACTTCAACTTCATCCATTGGGATCACATGTGACGGATCCGGAACATACTTCCGAAGTTGCGAGACATGGAATACATCATGCAAATTCGAAAGGTTCGGAGGCAACGCCACACGATAAGCCACAGCACCAACTCGTGCGACAATCTGATACGGGCCAATAAAACGAGAAGTCAACTTTCTCGACTTCAAAGCACGACCCACACCCGTAACCGGTGTAACTCTCAAAAACACATGGTCGCCCTCTTGAAACTCGAGATCCTTTCTCCTTCTATCATGATAACTTTTCTGTCTATTCTGAGAAGCTCTCATCTTTTCCCGAATAAATTTCACCTTTTCCGTCGTTTGCTGTACCATTTCAGGACCAACTACCGACCTTTCACCCGTCTCATGCCAACACAGAGGTGTTCGACATCTCCGACCATACAAAGCCTCAAATGGCGCCATACCAATACTCGAATGGAAACTGTTATTATAGGTGAACTCAATCAACGCTAAATAACCGTCCCACGCACCACTTTGTTCAAGCACACAAGCACGCAACAAATCTTCTAACGATTGAATCGTCCTCTCGGTTTGACCATCTGTTTGCGGATGATATGCCGAACTCAATCTCAACTTAGAACCCAAGGCACCTTGCAAACTCTCCCAAAATCTTGAAGTAAATCTAGGATCTCTATCCGACACAATACTCTTAGGAACTCCATGAAGCTTCACAATAGTGCCAACATAAATCTCGGCCAACCTTTCCAAAGAATAAGTAATATGAATCGGAATAAAGTGAGCCGATTTAGTAAGCCTATCAACAATCACCCAAATAGCATTATGTCCTCTTTGCGTATTCAGCAATCCCGTAACAAAATCCATCGATATACTATCCCATTTCCATTCCGGAATATCCAACGGTTGCATCAATCCACTAGGCTTCTGATGCTCCACCTTAGACTTCTGGCAAGTCAAACACGAGTACACAAAACGAGCAACATCGCTTTTCAATCCAGACCACCAAAAGATCTTCTTCAAATCCTGATACATCTTATTCGCTCCCGGATGAATACTCAAATTACTCCGATGTCCCTCTTCCAATATCATCTTTTTCAAATCCACATCATTGGGAATACAAATACGACCTCGAAACCTCAAAACTCCTAATTCATCAACTTTGAAATCTTCATTTCCATTCGTCATCCAATCCACAAATTTCAAATCCAACTTTTGCTTTTCACACACCGTAGCAAGAAAATCATTCGTGACATGCAACATACCAAGCTTCACACTACTCGGCGTTAACTCACAAACCAAACTCAAATCTCTAAAGTTCTCCAAGAGTTCCCACTCCCTAACCATCAAAGAAGTAGTTACCGACCCCGAAGCGGGAGTCCCAAAAATAACAACAAGGTTAAACAACCGTTCAACCAACACAACAACAAGACAGACACGACTGACTCAACACTGGCTCTGATACCACTTAATGTAACACCCCCTTTCTATACCCCCAAATTAATACATTTAATCAATTAGGCACTTAGAAAATTTATTTCATCAGAGTTTAATTAAAACATGGTATATAAGAGGCGCATCACATTATCATGAAATTAAACACATACGATACCTGCTCAAATTGATATGCAACAATGGGTAACCCACATCTCAATATTTAGAATAAAGCGGAAACATCCAAATATCGAATCGATCTCATTCATAAAAGTATATACAACCATCAGTTGATTCATGCTTTACAACATAACCACAGCAGATACATACACATATGTATCACAAAAGAATCAAAACAAATGTAACTCCAAAAGAGTCAAAGGCTTCCTAACTACCCAGATGTTACATATCAGAGCCATTGACCAAAAAGAATGAAGACATCGCTTCACAAAAGAACCTCCAGCTTCCTACTCTGCAATGCCTCATAGAGCATTATAAAACAACAGAAGGGTGAGAAACAACATCATAACAGTTAATGCATAAAATTGTATATATACATAAATCCATAATTATACAAGTTATACTCAAATTATGTTCTCACCACATTAAGCATATACAAATAATCAAGTCTCTACACATACACATGAACATTCACTATATTTCCTCCAAACAACCACACATAACATACACAGTTATATTCACACAACCAATACATCATACACAGATGACTCATGCAACTCATAGAGACCGACACACGACTCTATGCAGATGCGAATGCGGTACCGACTCATTTCAACAAATTCCCTAAGGAATCGAGTATTCAGCAGATCCTCCACGGGATCAAGTACTCAGCAGATTCTCCACGGAATCAAATATTCATCAGATTCTCCACGGAATCGAATATTCAGCAGATCCTCCACGGGATCAAGTACTCAGCAGATTCTCCACGGAATCAAATACTCTAACCAATCCTCCACGGGATTACATGTTATGACCGATTCTCCGAGGAATCACACAATGCAACCGATTCTCCAAGGAATCACACAATGCAACCGATTCTCCACGGAATCGAATATAACCATCGTATCATACGAGGTTCTGCAAATCCTCCACGGGATCAATCACAAAAATGCATACTATGTTCACAAACATATTCATTGCATTGATCACATACATCACATATATTCATCATGCATTCACATTATACACCATTTCACACAAGGTTTACATACCTATTAATCCATCAATGCATTTCTGTCTAATTCGAGCAAACGCACAACATTATCAAACGATTAAGATTCACAATCGGCTCCACAATCTAGGATTCACGCCTTTCGGCCACCCACAGCACAACATGTTGAAACAGTTCACACATCAATCATTCATATAGGCATTAATCATAATTGAATCAACCAAACATCATGCCATGAACAAACAGCAAAAACAAATAACACTGCCAGGTTCGCCAACCTTTGCCTGGCGAAGCCACGCAGCGAATGCTCGCTGGCCTTCGCCTGGCGAACTACCCAGCGAAGTCCACTGGGAGTAATTCTGGAATTACTCGTTGAGGCTCGCTACACACTCGCCTGGCGAACCTTCGCCAACTCACTTCGCCTGGCGAACTTGCCAGCGAAGACAGGGTATTAGCTTCTGACTTGCTTCGCTACAGCTCGCTGGGCTTCGCCTGGCGAAGCTTCGCTGCCATTCGCCTGGCGAGCCTGCGAAGACAGAACTTCCATGGCTGCCTCAAAGCCCAACTCCAAAAAACCAACCGATTAAATCCAAACCAGTCACAATAGCACAACCCAACCATCACCCGACTAAACTACATCGTCTAATCCGAGTTCTAACCGATTAAAACCTCATTCTACTCACAAAACCAACTTCTAACCTAAGTGGAAAAAGAGTAGAAACTCTACAAATCCACACACACACACATACAATCATATACATTAAGAGATGATGGAGTTTCACACCCTTACCGATCGATTGCAAGCTTTGGTGATGATCCCTTGATGATTCTAGGTTTTCCTCTCCACTTTCTCTTCTCTTTCTCCTCTCCTCTTTTCTTTCTCTTGTTTTTCTTCTTATGTTACTATCTTTCTTTCTTTTCCTCTCTTATTCTATTTCTATCTCTATTTCTTTCCTCTCAAATTCTTTCCAACACTTACCAATCAATTCTCACACTAAAGTGCTAAATGTCTAAAATGCCCTTTTTACTCTAATTCCCCGAAAACTCTCCGAATCGGTAAAAATAGATAAAATAAGCAAACACGACATGATAACATATAATTTCTCAATTTAAAACAAACATCAAATAAATAAATTAAAAGACTCAACAATTAATGGGAATTCAGAATCGGGGCGTTACAACCTGAGCCTGGATCCCGTTGGAGTTTGATTTTTGATTGAGCTGTTAACGCTTGTGGCAATGGTATTGGGGCAATTATTGTTATTCCTCATGGTTCTCATATCCGTTTCACTGCAAGGTTGGTGTTCACTTGCATGAATAATGTGGCAGAATATGAAGCATGTATTATGCGCTTGGAAGAAGCCATTGATTTAAGAATCAAAATTCTTGATGTATATAGAGATTCAACCTTGGTAATTAATTAGATTAAATAGGAGTGGGAGACACGTCAACCTGATTTTATTCCATATCACAATTATGCTAGAAGATTGTTTACTTTCTTCAATAAGGTTGAGTTTCACTATATACCCAGAGAAGAGAATCAAATGGTAGATGCTTTAGCAACTCTATCCTCCATGATTGTGGTAAATCGATGGAATGATGTGCCAAAAATTGATGTTATGTATCTTTAGAGTCCGGATCATGTGTTTGCAGTTGAAGAGGTCGTTGATGATAAACCTTGGTATTATGATATTAAATGTTTTCTTCAGAATCGAGAGTACCCACTTGGGGCATCCAAAAAAGATAAGAAGACTTTAAAAAGATTGGTTGGTAATTTCTTCTTGAATGATGATGTGCTGTATAAAAGAAAATATGACATGCTCTTGCTCAGATGTGTGGATAGACACGAGGCAGACATGTTAATGAAAGAAATTCATGAAGGATCATTTAGTACACATGCCAATGGACATGCAATGGCTAAGAGAATGTTAAGGGGAGGTTCCATACCCTAATTTTATACCCCCAAGATTTCACCTCATTTACATCATAGGCATAACATTCATAATTACATATATACATGTCTTTATGCATCACTAACCCATCCCAAGTACAAGGTGTGTATGCTTACTTGCTTCATAGGTTAGGTGATCCCCCCTAAAGCTCAAGAAAGTGAATTATCAAAAGGATGTGCATCATATTCAACATCTCAAGCCCCTTTGTCATCCATAAGAATCAAGAGCTTTCATCTCATCAATAATTAAGTGCAAGATGGCGTCACAAGCTCAATCAAGCCTTAAGATCCTCAGTACACTCCAATTAGGGTTTTGACCAGATTCAATCCCTGGTTTGACTTTTGAAGCAAGGCATGATACCAAACATACAAATATGTTTTAAGGACCTCAAATGCATCATATTTGTCCATTCATATGATTGGATTAACCTAAATAACTTGATTCATAAGCTATGCAAGAAGTAACATCATATAGTCCACAAACTAGGGTTTTTGAGGAAAACTCAACTGTATCTTTGAATTTTAACCAAGACATGATCTTAAACCTTGGGAATGATTTAAGACACTCCAAAACACCTTTGTAGTCCATCCATGATGTTTAATTTATCCCAAGGATTTGATTTCATAAAGGATCACAAAGTTTAAAATGCATCTGATACAAAAGTCAACTATCGTCAAAATCAAGTTTGACTTGTGGAGGTTTTGGTCAAACATGGTCTATTCAAGTCAATAAAAATGTTAATATGTGATATGAATCATTTTTTATCAAGAAAAATCAAGAAATATGAGGTTACTTGTAAAAAGGGCAACCATGAAGAAATGGAAATTTTTCTAAGTTATGAGAAAACCCTAATTTGATGCAAACTTTGCAAAGGCATAACTTCCAAACCAAGCAACCATTTTCTTTGGTCCAAAGATCAAATTGAAGAGCTTGTTACATGCTACAACTTTGTCAATTAGGGTGGATTCCCAAAAAGTGCATAGATTTTAAGATATGAGGCCATGAAGTTAGGGTTTCAATACTTTTTGCACTTTGATACAGAAATATTTTAGATAGAATATGTCTTGTATTGGAGCCAACTTTGAGGCTATTTTTCATTATGATCCACAATGATTCAAGACCAAATTCAAACATAAAAGTTGAAGTATGATATACCAGCTTTCCAAAATGATCAAGAACATCAAAATCCCTTACTTGAGCAAGACGTTATGAATGTTGCAACATGCCTTGATCAAGCTGATTGTTATGAGAGAATTGCCTAAACCTACTTATGCCACACGACTTGGATAAGCTTTACAAGCCTCCAATCTTCACAAGATCAACTCCCAAATCACCACAAAACATATACTCTCCAATAATATAACAAAAGTTTGCAAATTCTATCCAAAATATATGTGAAGCAAAGCTTGAAGTGATGTTTTATCCTCTAGCATTGATTGAAATAATGAATTGTTCAAAAAGCCTCCAAAATAAGCCAAGAGTGATAAAAACAAAAATGATTCATGTGAAATTTGATGGATCAAATTTCAAATGATCAAAATTTGTAGCCATGTGGAAATGAGGGCTATGAACCTTGGAACTCAAGTAACTAGCTTCACATCATTACCTATTGGAAAATGGCATGCTTCCTCATCCAACTTCCTCTCAAATATTTGATCATTTTTCCTATAAATAGAGGCCCTTATGCTTCATTATAAGTACACCAAAACATTGCAAGATCTTGTTTTCTCTCAACTCTTCCTCCTTGCTAAGTTCAAAGTTCTCAAAGAGGGAGAAATTGAAATTCTCAAACCAAGCCATTTCCACTCAACCTAAGCATCCAAACACTTCACATAAACATCATACAAGTGATCCACAACCTCAAATCACTTTTGTAACAACATAATCACCAAATCACATGCCATTTGCTTCTCACTTGCATCAAGTTGCAGTTTGATTCGAACTAAGTAATCTAGAAGGTTTCCATCCATTCTAAGCATTGGAACACCATTCTCGAGGGTCTCGAAAGCTATCTGGATCATCAAATTACATTGTAACACCTCCAACAGAGAATTCTATTCTCACTTGCAAGGTAAGTCTCTTCAAAACTGAACTCTACGATTCATGCATCAAATTTGATCATTCAAGTTACTGATATGTTTATCCGAATGTTGTGATCATTTTCCTTTAATTAATTGTCATATATCATGATTAGATGAGATTTCATATTAAATTATTCAGTTAGGGTTAATACGTTTGTCAAATCAATTTCTTTTGATACACTGGATTTAAATAAAATTGGTTAATACCATTCAATTCCCCTTGAAAAATCCAACAACTTTCATTTTTACATCATCCAATTTGGTTGTATATTGAGGGAGTTGGGAAATTTGAAAATCTAATGAAGATGATAAAGACGACAATGGTGGTGGCGGCGCCATTTATGTAATTCATGTTGTTTTAAAATATATTTAATTGGGTGTTGTTTGATACATAGATGTATCACCACCCCAGTGGTTAAGGCGTGTGTTTGTGAGACTTGTGAGTGTGAGGCCTAGGCTTCGAATCCCCCTCGCCTCAGACGTTTTGGTTTTATTTTTAAAACCCTTTTCAAAAGGAATTTTTCACATATATATTTATCACTTGCCATTGTCTATCAACCACACGGAAGTGGCTCAATTGGCACATTTTTAACCTCACCACCTCAAGGGCGCTGGTTCAAGCCCTAGTGAGACCATTTCCTCTTTTCTTATAACTTTTTCTCTTCGTTTTCTTCACAACTTTTGACAATTCTTTCACATAGCGAATTTAATCTTTTTAGCCAATTTATTTTCACACTTCTCATTTCTTAAGTGGAAAATCATGACTTTTTTTAAGGTGTTTTTCGTACCTTTTCATAATTTATTGTGATTTCTCCTTGACCTAATTATACATACATGTCCTTTTGGTCATAGTACACTTTGTGTAAACCTTGTTCAAAATATTTAACTTGATTTTTTTGGACTTATACTTTATCCATACCTTGTTTAGGTATTGTTTTTCTCTTGAAAATACTTTGATTTATCCTAGGGTTTTTTTTTCAAATAACTTCTTTCTTTGAAAGTACCCTTGGTGTTTGACTTGGGCTTCCACTTGATTTTGGATTCCCCAAAGACCTTGATTCAACCATGATTGAATGTCTTGCTCAAGAACTTTCCTGTAAAAAAAACTTCCATTAGGGTTTCTTATCACCCTTCATTATTCATTCTGATATTTGATCACCTTGAATACATTGCTTCCTTGAAATTCTTTGTGTTTACTTTCATAGATTAAATCTTTGCTCACATGTTCAAGTATTTCCTTCATAAACTCTTACCATGATAAACATATCTATTTATTTGATACTCATCCACATGTTGATAGATCATGCTTAATCATTTCATGCTCATGTCATCCTTGATGACTACACTTGTTTAAAAGCTTAAATAAACTTACCTTGTTAAGTTTCTCTTGACAATTTTTACACTTCGGGCTTAGGGTCGAACTACAATTGCTCCGACTTCCTCTTTAAGGATGTGTAGGCATAGTATTTCAAGATCCTAGCGAGCATCACAGTAACAAACCTTTTTAGCTTTTTCCTTTATGTTTACACACAAAAGCATTAGGATCCCCCTCAACTACAACTTAGTTCAAGCATTAAGTTTCCCTTGTTGAAGTTCCAACTAAAAACATAGCCTCCTCTTGGGCTTTGTACAAAGAGACTTCATATTAAACTTAGCCTCCTCTTGGGCTTTATACAAGGAAGTTAGACTTCAAACTCAAATTTCTTCAGCAAAGAGATGAGAACTCCCCTTTGAAGTCCTAAAGTCATCACCATGCCGCTTTGTGTCTTCAAACCTTCAAACTTCAAGTCAAACCCTAGCCAACTTTTGGCTACAAAAAACACATCCCCAGAGATGAAACATGAGTCATTTCTATGGAAGAGATGTGTCTTCTATTTTCCATAACATAAATCAAACTTCTTCCATGTTAAGTGATGTAAGCGACACACTTATTGATTCTATAGCCAAGTTGGAGTCCTTCTCTTATTATGGCATAAAACACTTATGTCATTTAAGTGATGTAAGTGGCACACTTGTTGATTTTACATCCAAGTTTAAAGCTTCTTCCTTTATTATCTTCTTTCTCAAAATGTTTGTGGTGAATAAGTGAGATATATCCCTTTAGATTACAATTTGTCTCTTCTCAAACCAACAAACCAATTCCACCCATTAGTAGGTGGAACTACGAACACTCTAATTTCTAAACAAGATCATCATGTTTTTCAATTCAAATCAAATGATTGAACAATCAAACGAACCTGCAACAAATGAAATCAGAAGCAAACGCATACATGCATTACAAATCCAGCAGAGTAAACAACAATGATAATCAATTAATCATGCTATAAGCAAACAAGTCAAATAATCATTGCATCCATTAAGCAACATGATCAAGTTTAACATTCAAATAGAAATCGGAAGTTACGCATCGAAGAATCCAAATCAAACATTCAAGAATGATGAAATATGTCAAAAAAAATCCACACAAATGCATCATATCAATCCATGAAGTTTATAGGTGAAAAGGAACTCAAACAAGCAAGAAAATGCAAGAAACACACATTTTGTCTCAGTGGTTATCGGTTACCAAAATCAGGTAACCGGTTACCTATTGAAAAAAAGCTCAGAAACATATAAATTAGGCAGGGTAATTGGTTACTTGCTAATGGTAACCGGTTGCCACTGAAACAAAAACAGAAAAACAGCTTCCAAAATCAATTTTCAACACCAAACAACTTATCCTATCATTCATATCAACATGTAATCAATTAAACACGAAATTATCATCAAGAATCAGTAATCAAACATCATGTAAACACAACCAAACATTGAGATCAGAAATCACAAAGATCAAAATCATCAAAATGGATCAAAATGCATCAAAAGCCATGGATCTACATTGTGATTATGCAAATAAGCTCAAAACAGAATTGGATCTAAAATTCATCAACCTTCAAAGCTGAGATTTGCTTTGGTAAGTGTTGACTCACTTGAAATTAACATATCCAAGCTAGAAACTCAGAGAATCATCAAGATCCAAGAGCTTCCTTATGGTAGAAGTGAAGAACAAGAAAAATCAAACTAAAATTGATCCAAAAGCACTTCAAATCTTATTTCCAAATTTAGATTCAAATCCAAACGAAAATTGAGTGATGGATTAAAGATAATGGAGATGAATGAAGGAGGTTTAGCTCTAGAGTTCAAGGATTCCAATGAAGAATCAATGAACTCAAGTGGAAAGAGCTTTAATGGAGGTTTTGGGAGTGAAAATTTTGAAAGAAAGTTGAGAGAATTTGGGAGCAAATTTTGAAATTGAGATGAAAAATGAGAGTGAAATGGTGTGAATCAGTGAGGTTGCTCTAGTTTGGGAATCAAAATATGGTTTGGAATGTGGATTAACATTTGGAATGGAAATTAGGAGTAGGATTAGGAATGGAGTGTTTGAAATTTGGAGAGAAATAGTGAAAATTGAAACAATTCTAGATCCTTCCAATGATGATCATGTGAAATCAAAGGTTGAAAATGAGCGAAAACTTGCAATGCTGAAAATTCAAATTTATTGGCAAATTTCGCCCAGGGTAACCGATTACCCATATGTGGTAACCGGTTACCACATTCAAAAATGCCCAAATTGGCGCCAAATGGAGGGAATCCTGTATAATCACCCACTGCCACCTGTTCTAAGCTTCGTTAAGCCTTTGAAACTTGCCCAAATATTATAACTGTGAGAATGCCTGAGATAGCCTGTACACCGTCTCCTGAGCTGAAAACAACCTGCTGAATAAAATAAAATCGGTCGTTCAATCGCTGGGCAAAATATATGTCGGAGCCTCTGATGCTCGTTGTTTAAACTCTTACGATAAAAGGGAACCCTGAGCCACAAAAACACCTTGATCCCATTTCTCAAGAATCAAGACTATGATATGCAGAAATGCAAAAATGCTGAGAAACATAAGCCAGTAAATTAAGAAATGAGGAAAATTTTGTGGTGCTACAAGGGCCTGAAAGGGATTCGCAAGATTTTGTGACACCTGGGAAAGTTTCTCAAAATTGATAGTTGTTGATTTTCCAACGGTCGTCCACATCTCAAAGTAAATGTTTGTTTTTTGTTTTGTCCTCTCGCTCCGGCCAAAGCAGGAGATGTTTTTAGGCCCACCTATCTTAAGTATTAGGCTTTTGTTTTAAGAAAGAATTAATCAATAATAAAGATGTTATCTTCAACACCGTGTTGTTTACTTGTTTTTTTTTACTTTTCTATTTTTCGAAAAAATAATAATAATTAAAAAACACAAAACAAATATAATAAACACTTTCGATGTCTATACACCACCGCATTTACCTGTTTTCTAAAAAACAACAATCAATCATATGTGCAGATTAAACATCGAAAACTCCATTGAAAAACATGACCCTAGGCCTTCTCCCAAATTTGAGTTCCCAATATTCGAAGCTGAAGATGAAGAAGAGGAAGAAATTCTGAATGAAATTTCCCGATTACTTGAATGATAAGAAGCTTCCATTCAGCCATACAAAGAGTTGATAGAAGTGATCAATCTTGGTTCCAATAAAGATAGAAAAGAGGTCAAGATCGGGTCACTACTTAGTCCAGCTGTTAAAATAAAAATGATAGAACTCCTGAAAGAGTTCCCGAATGTGTTTTCTTGGTCCTACCAAGACATGCCAAGGTTAGGTATCAATATTGTGGAACACCACTTGTCGTTGAAACCAAAATGTCCGCCAATCAAGCAGAAGTTGAGAAGAATTTGCCCAGATATGTCCATACAAATTAAAGAGAAAGTGCAGAAATAGATTGACGCAGGGTTCCTTGCCACGTCAGAGTACCCTCAGTGGTTGGCCAACATATTGCTTATTCTGAAAAAGGATGGAAAAGTCAGAATGTGTGTGGACTACCGAGACCTAAATAAAGCTAGTCTAAAAGATGAATTTCCACTACCACATATTAACATGTTGGTTGATAGCACTGCAAAATTCAAAGTATTCTCCTTCATGGATGGATTCTCCAGATATAATAAAATCATAATGGCACTAGAAGACATGGCAAAAACCTCATTCATTATGCCATAGGGAACATTCTGCTACCAAGTAATGGGTTTTGGTCTAAAGAATGCAGGTGCAAGTTACCAAAGAGCCATGACAACTCTTTTCCATGACATGATGCTCAAGGAAATTGAGGTATATGTCGATGACATGGTTACCAAATCCAGAACTGAAGAAGAACATGTGGAATATTTGTTGAAGTTATTTCAGCGTTTGAGGAAATTCAAACTCCGCTTAAATCCTAACAAATGTACATTTCGCATTCGTTCAGGGAAACTCTTGCGTTTCATTGTCAGCCAAAACAGAATTGAAGTTGATCCTGATATAGTCAAAGCCGTTCAGGAAATGCAAGCACCCAAAACTGAGAAGCAAGTAAGAGGATTTTTGGGTCATCTAAACTACATCTTCAGATTTATATCCCACATGACCACTACTTGTGGACCAATATTCCAACTTCTTCGAAAGGACCAGAGTTGTATATGGATAGAAGATTGTCAAAATGCCTTTAACAACATTAAAGAATATCTACTTGAGCCTCATATCCTGATCCCTCAAGTGGAAGGAAGATCTTTGATCATATACTTAACAGTATTGAAAGATTCCATGGGCTATATGCTTGGACATCAAGATGAAACTAAGAAAAAGGAGCACGTCATTTATTACTTGAGTAAGAAATTCATGGACTGTGAATCTCGTTACATTGTGCTTGGAAAAACTTGATGTGCCTCGGCTTGGGCTGCTAAACGTCTCCGAAAATACATGATTTGTCATACTACTTGGTTGATCTCCAAAATGGACCCAATTAAGTATATCTTTGAAAAGCCCGCCTTAATCGGAAGGATTGCTCGCTGGAAAATGTTGTTGTCAGAGTATGATATTGAATACCATACTCAAAAAGCTGTCAAGGGAAGCATTCTAGCTGATCATTGGGCTCACCAACCAATTGATGACTATGTGTCACAACTGCGAAAAACACCCGGCGAAAAACAGAAGAGTCGCCACCTTTCGTTATTTATCCCAAAGAGAGGAAAAGGAAACGATCGAAAAAACCTAATGAAAAAGGGAAAGACAAAGTCATCGCAACCAAGTCTGGATTTGGGAGTCGATTACGCAAGGGGAAGGTATTAGCACCCCTCACGTCTGTCATACTCGATGGGATCCACGCATTGTTGTCTATCTAAAAGGGTGATCATCTATCTATCTAAAGGTTAAGGGACAAAAGAAAAAGAAAGGAGACTCGGCAGAGCATCGCCGCTTTGTGCCTACATATTCCCTCGTGCAATGGGAAAGTCAGAGTCAACGTAGTTCAGCTAACTACGGGTGAAAGGGGGGAAGGTTGCTCGCCAAGACATCGCGTCTTGTGCCTACGTACTTCATCTGGTATGAAAGATCAGAGCAAACGTAGTTCGGGCTAAAAAGACCATAGGTTGGTTCAAAAGTTTTTAGGCCCGAGTAAGGTTAACAAGTAGTTCTAGCAGTTGGTGTATGCAGCTCGACCATTGGAGACTTAGGCCTTACTGTTTATGGTAGAACTAAAAGTTAACAACACTCTTTTATCTGAAAATATTTTCCTGATTAAGAACCCCAAAGGGTGAAAAAGATTTGAAGTGTTTTTTGCTGTTTTTTAGAGAAGAAGTGTTTTGAATTTGATTTGTAACTCATGTTGCACTAAAGACTATGACCTAGGAGCGAATGCGTCGCATATCGTCCAAAGGACATATGCTAACATTCTAGATAATTGAGAGGCAACCACCCAATCGTCATTTCCCAAGTAGCTTAAGGCTCGTAGTGCACAACATTCGTTAATCATTATTAAGTGAGTTACAAATGTTTGAAGATGGGAAAGAGAGACGCACAGAAGGTCTAAGGGAAACTTGGCGCTAACATTGTCATGCAAAGTGGTCTTAAAGTTGGGATACAAAAGGGAACTACCTAATGTTATCATGCTTGGATTGAACACCTAATGTCTCTCCTACCCCCATCCTAAACGGAGGGACTAGGAACCCTATGGGGATCATGGAAAAAAGCACAAGAAAGCACTAAGTAAATTCAATCACAAATAAAGAGAAGCATACATGAAAATGCAACACTTAGAATGGTGGGAGGGAGGAAAAATGTGTGGGGCAGCGGCCGCCACAAGCTCGTCTCGACCTCAACAGCGATGCAAGAATGATGCAAACATGGAAAGGAAAGCCATAAATGGAAACAAACAAACATGCAAAGAATCATCACTTTGAACCACATACATAAGTATGCATCCAAGTGGGAAATGAACACAAGCATCAACCAAATCATAATCAAACAAGCACAAACAGTGGCAAACACCAAAAACATTTCATTCCTAATGAATCATACCGATTTATGAAGATTCGAAATGAGACGGTAGGCGAACAATCAAACAAAGTAGCAAAGCAGGCCTTCCAGCACAGTGTTAATCGGTTAACACACTGTTAACGTTTGAAAATTTTGAAAATTTGAACTGGTTAATCGGTTAACCATATGCGTTAACCGATTAACACGGTGAAAACTTTGAAAAATCTGAAAATTTGTGATGGTTAATCGGTTAACCATATACGTTAACCGATTAACACTGTGCTGACAACAGAAAACATCAAAGCATAATCACTTTTGAACATCTTAACACTTCTCCAAACATGCCAATGATCACATAATCACTTAATCACGAAATTAAACCAGCAAATCATGATTCAAACAACTTATGAACAGATCCAAACAGCATCAACACAAATCATATAAACCAAAATGCAGGAAATCAATCAAAAATGAAAATAATCATGATGAACATGCAATTAAGCTAAAACAGAATTCGGATCAAGAATTTCTAACCTACGAAGCGGAGACTTGCTTCTGTTGATGTTGATTTGCTAGAAATGAACAGATCGAAGCAAGAAACCAAAAATACTTCAAGATCCAAGCTAAGCTTTGTAGTAGAGAAGAATATCCTTCAAAATTAAACCAAATTGCTTCAAATAATCACTTCTAACTTCACTTCAAATTTCAGATAAGGATTTGCACGAAAATTGAATGAAGAAACTGATCCAATGGAGATGATAGATGAAGGTTTAAGCTCAAGAATTAATGGATTCCAATGAAGAATCAATTAATTCAATGGAGGAAGAGCTTTGGTGAGGGTTTTGGAAAATGATTAAATTGAGAGAGAACTGAGAGAATTGAGAGAGAATTCTGAATTTGAAAATGGAAATTATGAGAGTTAGAATGCTTTGGTTTAGAGTAAATCACTTAAGTACTCTCTTAGTTTGGACCTAAAGCAAGGTTTGGATAGTGGATTGGAAAATTTGGAATGGAATTAGGAGTGGGAATTTGGAGGGAGTTGAATTAATTTGAAGACTAATCCAAATTTCAAAAATGGTTCTAGATCCTTCCCAAGTGTAAAAATGCATTTCCAAATGACCAAAAATGGACCCCAAATGGCTCTGCATTGAAAAATCACGTACAAAGGCAAAAATCACATTGGTTAATCGGTTAACCATATAGGTTAATCGATTAACCCCTTTAAAGTTTTGAATATGGGATGGTTTTTCATTGGTTAATCGATTAACCATATAGGTTAACTGATTAACACCTTCAAAAATTTGAATTTGGCGCCTTTTGGAGGGAAGCCTGCCCGTTTGCCCGATTCTTGTTATTTCAAACCCTGTTAAGCTTCTGGGATGTGTTCTTGAACGCTGTAACCATGAGACTGTTCACGATAGCCTGAACACCTCTTTCTTGGCTGAAAATAACTTGCAAAACAAAATAATATCGGTCGCTTGACCGCTGGGCAAAATAAATGTCGGAGCCCGCTGCTTTGATGGCTTGCACTGAAGGTGAATTCTGAGCCACAGGAAACCTTGATCCCCTGTCAAATGAACAATGCTATACAATGCAAATGCTAGAAGAAAATGAAGTGAAACATAAACCAAGTTAAGAAAAGGTTGGTCAAATATTGGGGTGCAACAGCTGCCCCTATTCAAACGACTTGGACCTGAATGAGTGATAAGCGAATGACTTTCACACAATTAAGGTAAAAGACGGTTGAATACCATAGAACCCATAAATTTGCCAACCGCAGAAAATAAAATTGCGAACAAGAACCTCTGGATATAACTGCTCTGATCATAAACATACTCCACTAGGGACGAGAGAAGCTTAACCGAGCAACTCTGGCAGGGAGAAAGGAGAAACTTAACCAAGTAACTCTGCTTGGGGGAACATAATAAGATGAATTAGTCCATCAAGACTGTGTCATGGTCTAAATACCATACAGGTTAAATGGGAACCTTTCAAATTGCGGGAATCTGGATATTCAACGAACAAAATGAGTCAATGAAATTTACCAGAGTCTAAACACTCAACGTAAGGACCAGAGCCTGGATGCTCAACGAAATAAGCCGGAGCTTGGATGCTCAACGTAAAAGCCGGAATTCATACTGAATTGGAGATTTACCGGAGTCTGAACACTCAACGTCATAAATCGGATCCTGAATGCTCAACTTAAACTTGACCGGAGCCTGAACGCTCAACATAATAACCGGAGCCTAGACGCTCGACGAAGATTGACCGGAGCCTGGATACTCAACAGACAAAGGAGAAACACTCATTAGGATCTGGATACCGCTGGAGTTTTAAGAATACCATTTCAAATTGCCAGAGTCTGAATACTCAACGCACCAAATGGATCACATCGCGAACTGCCATGGTCTGGATATCATACAGGGCTAAGAAGTACATCACACGTTGGAGATTTTCCGGAGTCTGAACACTCAATGACATTGACTGAAGTCTGGATACTCAACGGATGAAGGGAAAATATCACAAATATACCCATCAAAATCTGAACATCACACCGTCTTCACCAGAGTCTGGATACTCAGTGGCAAAAGCACAACAATATCAATCACCGTGGTTTGGATACCACAACCATCTTTACCGAAGTCTAGATACTCATCGGAAAAAGGAAAGCCCCATCAATTGGGAATGAACCGGATTCTGGATACTTGACGGACTAAGAAATTCATCATAAACACTTACAAGGTCTAGATACCCAATGAATTCGAAACAACATGACCCGCTAAAATCCGAAGACACTGTTGGGGAATGATATAAGCCAGGGTCTGGATATCACGCGGGCTACCTGAAATTTCCATGGTCTGGATACCAAGGGCAGAAAGATCAAACCTCTGGAGATACACCTGAAACAAAGAGATAACAACCTTGCCTATGTTTCACATACACATGTTTGAAACGGCGTAATGCTCCATACGAAATGGAAATGCTACGCGTTCAGGTAGATGCTATGCACGCATGCAAATGCAACAAAACTGAATCAGTAAAATAAATGCTAGAGATACAGAAACCACCCTGCTGGGGAAGCAACCTACTCATGCCAATAACGATTGGACTTATGCCGAGGAAACGAGCCCTCGCTGACATCCTGCAAAGAAAATGCCGAGGTAACAACATTCCTCCATCCTGCTGGGGATTACTTAGCTGGGAGCAAATCTACCTACGTTGTAGATTATTCAGTGGGAAGGAAAAAACCGATCACAACTCACTAGGGAGTGCATACAAACATGCACCTCGCGGGGATTAAATGTGCACCAACTGCCGAGGGGAAGTGCACAAGCTACCTGCTCACTTAAACTGCATACAAACTCTACTGAGGATAGAGCTGCAAATTCCGCTTGCTGGGGAAACAGACTCCGCCTGGAGATAAGACAAATTTCACCCACACCTCTTTGCCTTCAAGGGTAACGACCCTGCAAAATTGAACAAACAGACAAGATCCTACGCAAACGGAACTAACTTAGTCATCATCCGTGACATTGTTCAATTAATTCAAATTTTTAACAATTACTGGCCAAGGACTACAAGTTTATGTATGTGCAAGTTTATCAAAACATTGGGTGTTTTTCACAAACAAAATAGTAAAAATTAAAACAAAATAAACGAAATACTGAATAGTATAGGTTTATTGATAAGTGGCCTGTAAATAGGCAAAGTTTTACAACAGATGCAACCCCTAAAAAGAGGAAGTTGCGCAAAAACAATACAGGTATGCACAGAAATATACAAGTGTATAGAAATGTCGGCAATGTGGCACAGACAAACACCATGAGTTGATCCCTCTATGACTCGCCTGACCTTGATGCTTTCCCGACGCTTCGTCTTCAGAAGAGATTAATTCGGATAAACGGCCCTCAGGTTCTCCCAATCCATTAAGCAATGAGGTTCCAACACATACCACAGTCATTTGACTTTCAATCCCTAACTTTTTCCTGAACCGCCCTTTCGGGTTTTCGATTCACCGGGATACCCTTTTTTGCCAAAGTCTCCTTTTCAGGTTTTCGACTTTGCGGGTTTACATCTTTTCATTTTTATCCCTAATTTTTGCCTGAACCCGTTCTCTTTTTTTTATGGTTCGCCGGGATGCCCCATTTTTGCCTGGACATTCTTTTTCTTTCCAGCGGGTCTTTTTAAGCAAAGTAATTTTTAACGGCGTCTGCGTTCACAGGGGATGTAAAATCCTCGCCATCCATGGTGGATAATAGCAAGGATCCTCCGGAGAAGACCTTTCGAACGACATATGGACCTTCATAGTTGGGAGTCCATTTGCCCCTGTGATCTGATTGTGGTGGGAGAATCTTTTTCAGCATCAGATCGCCCGTCTGAAAGCTTTGAGGGCGCACCTTTTTGTCGAAAGCTTTCTCCATCCGGCTCTGATACAACCGATCATATGAGATAGACGCTATCCTTTTCTCATCCATCAGGCTGAGCTGATTCAATCTATTCTTTATCCATTCTACCTCATCGAGCTTGACGTCGACCAGAACTCTTAAAGAAAGAATCTCGACCTCCAATGGTAGGACAACTTCCATACCATATACCAGTGAGAAAGGAGTTTCCCTGGTTGATGTTCGTACCGTAGTACGATAACCGTGAAGAGCAAAGGGCAACATCTCATGCCAATCCTTGTAAGTGACAACCATCTTTTGCACTATCTTCTTGATATTCTAGTTGGCCACTTCAACATCGCCATTCATCTTCGGACGATAAGGAGATGAGTTGTGATGCTCGATTTTGAAATTCTGGCACAATTCCTTCATCATCTTATTATTCAGATTCGAACCATTGTCAGTAATGATTCGCTCGGGTACTCCATATCTACAGATGATGTCCTTCTTTATGAATCGGGCTACGACTTGCTTTGTGACATTGGCGTACGAGGCTGCTTCGACCCACTTGGTGAAGTAATCAATGGCAACCAAAATGAAATGATGACCATTGGATGTGGTTGGCTTAATCTTGCCAATCATGTCAATGCCCCACATGGAGAAAGGCCACGAGGATGCCATAACATTCAATGAGCATGACGGTACATGAATTTTGTCTGCATAAATATTGCATTTATGGCATTTCTTCGCAAATTTGAAACAATCTGACTCCATGGTTAGCCAATAATGCCCTGCTCGCAATAGTTTCTGAGACATGGCATGCCCGCCGGCATGTGTATCGAAATTACCCTCGTGGACCTCTTCCATAAGCAATGTTGCTTCCTTTTCATCCACGCATCTCAACAACACCAAATCATGGTTCCTTTTGTAAAGTACACCATCTGGGTTTAGATAAAAGTTACCAGACAACCTCCTCAGAGTCTTCTTATCCTGGGTCGAAGCCCCTGGCGGATACTCTTGCTTCTTGAGGAAGTTATGTATATCGTAAAACCATGGTTTGCCATCAACACCCTCTTCAATGGCGAATACGAAAGCAGGCATATCAAGGCGAGAGATGACTATTCTTGGAGCATCATTCCAAAAATTCACTTTATACATCAAAGATAGCATTTCCAAAGCGTTTGCCGTCTGATTCTCTGCTCGCGGCACATGGTGAAATTTTACACTGTCAAAGAAGGGTAACAACCTCCTTGCATAGTCTTTGTAAGGAATTAGGTTTAGCTGACGAGTTTCCCACTCTCCCATGATCTGATTAACCACTAGCGCTAAATCGCCATATAAATCCAAATTCTTGATTCTCAAATCAATAGCCTCTTCCAGACCCATGATGCACGCTTCATACTCGGCTTCATTATTAGTGCAAGGGAACGTCAACCTGGCAGTGAACGGGATATGAGTACTATGAGGAGTTGTAAAAATTGCCCTGATTCCACTACCATAGGAGTTGACAGTGTCGTCGAATATCATTTGCCATTGAGAACCCTTCTCTGGACCTTCGTCAGGAAACGGTTCCTCACAATCTTTCGCCTTAAGAAACATGATGTCTTCGTCAGGAAATTAAAACTTCATTGGTTGATAGTCTTCGATTGGTTGTTCAGCAAGGTACTCTGACAGAACACTTCCTTTGATGACTTTCTAGGAAACATATTGTATATCGTACTCTGTCAGTACCATCTGCCACCTGGCAATTATTCCTGAGAGTGCTTTCTTCTCGAAGACATACTTGATCGGATCTATCTTCGAAATTAACATGGTTGTATGATTAAGCATATATTGTTTCAAACGTTTGGCAGCCCAAGCGAGTGCACAACACGTTTTCTCGAGCATTGAGTAACGGGACTCACAGTCTGTGAACTTTTTACTTAGATAATAGATCACATGCTCTTTTCTTCCAGTCTCGTCGTGTTGACCGAGAACACAACCCATACTGTTCTCAATAACCGTTAAGTACATGATTAAAGGCCTTCTAGCTAATGGGGGTATCAATATCGGAGGCTCCTGCAAGTATTCTTTTATCTTATCAAATGCTTTTTAACAATTTTCATTCCAGACAACCGCCTGATCTTTCTTTAGAAATTTAAACATTGGTTCACACATGGCTGTGAGATGAGATATGAACCGAGCAATGTAGTTCAATCTCCCCAAGAAACCACAAACCTCCTTTTCTATTTTCGGCGCTGGCATATCTTGTATAGCTTTTATCTTTGCAGGATCGACCTCGATTCCTTTTTCACTGACAATGAACCCCAATAACTTTCTGGACCGAACTCCAAAAGTGCATTTATTTGGATTCAATCTCAATCGGAACTTCCTGAGCCTCTCAAATAGCTTCAACAAGTTGACCAGATGCTCTTCCTCCGTTTGCGACTTTACTATCATGTCATCAACATAGACTTCAATCTCATGATGAATCATATCATGAAACAAAGTGACCATAGCCCGTTGGTAAGTTGCCCCTGCATTTTTCAATCCAAAAGGCATTACCTTATAACAGAAAGTCCCCCACAACGTAATGAATGTCGTTTTCTCCATATCTTCTGGTGCCATCTTGATCTGATTATAGCCAGAAAAACCATCCATGAAAGAAAATACGGAGTATTGAGCAGTATTGTCAACCAATACGTCAATGTGAGGGAGCGGGAAGTCATTCTTTGGGCTCGCCTTATTCAAATCTCTGTAATCTACACACATCCGTACCTTCCCATCCTTCTTAGGTAGAGGCACGATGTTGGCGACCCACGGAGGGTAAGCTGTTACAGCTAAAAGTCATGCGTCCAACTGCTTCTGGACTTCTTCTTTGATTTTCACAGCCATATCTGGTCTTGTCCTTCTAAGCTTCTGCTTGACCGACGAACATTCTTCGTGCAACGGCAAGCGAGAACCACTATATCAGTGTCAAGCCCGAGCATATCTTCGTACGACCAAGCAAAGATGTCACTATACTCTCGAAGCATCTCAATCAATCTTTGCTTGATGTCACTCTGCAACGCAACCCCTATCCGAACATTTCTGACAACTTCTTCAGAACCCAGATTAATAACCTCGATTTCCTCCTGATGAGGCGGAATAATCTTCTCTTCTTGTTTCAAGAGTCTAGCTAGCTCTTCAGGCAAGTCTTCATCTTCATCAATCTCTTCTTCAGCTTGATATATCTGTTGATCAAAGTCGAAACGAGTCATAGGAGGTTCTGAATCAGTGTCATCTGCAATAGGAATCCTGCAATAAAAATGGTTAAATGTTTCAAATGATATGCAAACGAGTACAAACCACATTGCCATTTTATTGTGGAAATAAAAATAAGAAAGAAAAAGATCACAAAATTTGCATGAGAAAACGCCCTTTGATTAATTGATAAAGCAATGTTCAAACATAAACAATAAGGCCCTGAAACAAAATACCACCATGTTTCGGGTAGAACATAGGGTAGTACAATAATCGGAAAAATAAAACATTATTGTTTTGTTGTCACTTGAACGAATTCTTCAATAGACCAATTGCGCAGGCTCTGTCCTAAAGTGCAAGGCTTGATCCAAGCATCCATATCACAATCACTATCTCCCTCTTCGTCTGACACAACATTGATCCTTTCGAAGATAACTCCTCCTTTAGTGAACTGCACATGTCCTTTATAGCGCGGCGCGCTCTGCGAGGCTGAAGGAGAAGAAAATGACGGTCGGTACCCTAAACCAAACTTGTCTTGCTTGTGGGGAATCTCCAATACCTGCCCCCAACCTTGCGTTTCCCCAGTCTGTACTACTGCTTGGGCCTCTTTAAAAGAAGACATGGCCACTTCCGGCGCTTTGCTCACAACAGGAGATTTATCTTTAATCTTTACTGCTTCGAAATTATGACAAAGGGTTTCGTGTATCTCTCCATCCACCTCGACATGCTTGAAGGATGATAAGTGACTGACCATTATATTCTCTTCTCCGCACACCATAACAACACTACCGCCAACCACATACTTTAGCTTTTGATGCAGCGTGGAGGTCACAGCTCCTGCTGAGTGAATCCATGGACGACCTAATAAACAATTGTAGGCAGGCTGGATGTCCATAATGTAAAACACTGCATCAAATACTTCCGGTCCCACCTGGATGGGCAATGTCACTTCTCCAAACACGGATCTTTGGGTACCATCAAAACCGCGCACCACCAAATCACTTAGTGTGCAAATCAATCCCTGCATGTCCAACTTCATTAGGGCTTTCTTCGGAAGTATATTCAAGGATGATCCCGTATCCATGAGTACATGAGACATAACTGCCCCTCGGCATTCTAATGATATGTGCAACGCACAAGTATGACTCCTACCTCTTGGCGTCAAATCCAAGTCTGTAAACCCCAAGTTGTTCCCTGCATTTACGTGTGCAACAACCCCTTCAAGTTGATTAACCGAAATTTCTTGAGGCACGTAAGCAATATTCAGTATTCTCAATAGTGCATTCCTAGGCATTTCAGAACATAGTAACAAAGACAGGATAAATATCTTAGAAGGAGTTTGCTGCAAATGATCGACTATCTTGTAGTCACTCTTTCATATCAGACTCATAAACTCTTATGTGTCCTTTAACAAAGACTCCTTCTCTCCAGCCTGAGAAGTTTCCTCTACCACTGGTCTCTTCCCTTTGTCAACCTTGTCAACAACTACTTCAGGTGACGAAAAGACCCGGCCACTACGGGTAATTCTTCCTGCTCCCACAAGATTATCTACTGAATTCGCAGGGGGACCATTCAAATCTAGTTTCTGTTTGTTGCAATACACTTCAACTCCGTAGTTCCATGGAATAGCCTTGGTTCTTTCAAACGGTACGTGACCTGCTTTAGTTATGGTTATTGTTGGTGGTTTTGGCGCATAAATGGTAACGGTCTTGTACGGAATGGAAATTGTTGCAATCTCATCCCTTTCCTCGGCTACCAACTCTTCAGGTTTTCTCTCAACAGACCGGTAAAATTGCAAAACTCCACTATCCATCATCTCTTTAATACATCCCTTCAACTACCCACATCCCTTAGGATTACTCAGACACTCAGCACAGTCTTCAGCACAACCTGGGAAAACACCCCCTTCAACAATCTAGCTTTCACAAAGCTCAGAGGTGTCTTCAGCTTATTAACATCTGTTACCAAATCCAAAACATCCTCCTCGATAATTGCATTAACCCTAGCTTGCCCATGATTCAGCAGGGGAATTTGTACGACATTAGGAACATCGTTGGAGAATTTAATTGCTTTACTGTCGATCATGTCCTGCACCTTATGCTTAAAGGCCTTACAATTATCAATGTTATGCCCCGAGGCACCTGAATCAAACTCACAGCGAGCGTTTGCGTCATACCCGGGTGGAGGAGGCCCAGTTGTAACACCCCAAGTTTAATCGGAATATTTTAATTAATTTATTTAATTGAGAATATTCGTATCTTTGGTGTTTTCGGTGTTTTCGGTGGTTTTGGGAATTATTGAGAAGATGTGCATGTTGGACTATTTATTTAATTAATAGTATACTATATGAGAATATTAGTATTATTATCATTAAAATGAATATAAGAGAAATAAGGGTAAATTGGGCATTATGAAGAGTTAGTAAAGGTGTTACAGGAAAAGCCCAATTTGTGAGGTCCAAGACTAAGTTAGACCAAATTGAGTTCTGATAGGAAATTAGATTTCATTTTGTGTTTAACGTGAAAATTGGTGGCCAGAGCTCTGAAGGAAAGGCTAGAAGCGGAAGATCCCAAAGATTAATCGTGAAAGCTGCGATTCGGCTAAGGTATGGGCAGTATCGCATTTCATGATTTTCTATGTATGCCTTTCGGTGTGTTTATGGTGGGGTTTATGATTTAAGATATTTTGGGTTGACTATGGGAAAATAGGGAATTTGATGATAAGGCTTTGAGGTTAGGAGGAATGGTGTGTAACACTGAATATTGACATGAATTTAGAAAACCTTATCGGACTGTTTTATGTGTAACATGAGAAAGGAAACCTTAGACCTTCATGGTCAAAGCCTTAGATTGTATATGTTTGACCCTGTAGGAATAGGAATATTCATATGTGAGTAACTCTGATGTACTCAGAGCAATTGTAGGAAATAGTGTTTTAGGCAGTGCAAGTGTTGTCGGATTGGCCTAATAAACTATAGATGTTGTGTTGTTATCGTCGTATGACCTTAGAGATGTTTTGGGGATGTTTTAGGAGCATTGGGTATATGAATCATATGAGTATTTTGGGTAGAGAGTAGGTCTGGTCGTAGCAGGTTGTGTTGTTATCGCGTTGTTCGCCTAGCGATCAAGCTAGCGAACATTCTCTACAGACTCGCCTAGCGAGCAAGCTAGCGAGCATTCGCTACAGGCTCGCCTAATGAGCAAGCCAGCGAGCGTAGCAGAGTTCACAAATGTTGATCGTGTGCAGCGATGCCATGATGTTTGATTTTGGGATTCCTGTGATGAGTTACTATGAGTATGACAGTGAGGTTGTGTGAGTAATAAGTGATAGTATTGAGAATTACCACGAGTGTAATTGTGATGAATTAATATGAGGCAATGTGAGATGGTATTAGGGATTAATATGTGAATACTATGTGATGATATGACGAATTAACATGAGTAGAACTGTGGAGTTTATGTGATTGATAGGCGATAGTGTGAGGATTATTGTGAGTATAACTTGATGAATTAATATGAGATGATACGAGGGTAGTACTATGAATTAATATGGGGTAATATGGGATAATATGACAATGAGCTAATATGTGATTTATACGTGATTATATGATGACATGATGTGTGAGATTAATTAATATGGTGGACTATGATGATATGTTGTATGATGAATAATATGATGAATTATGATGATATGTTGTATGATGATTGTAACACCCCCTTTCTATACCCCCAAATAATGAATTAAATCATTTAGGCACATATTAAAATAAAATTCATTTCCATCAGAGTATAATTAAAACATGGTATAAAAGAGGCATGTCACATTATCCAACTTAACATTATATACTAAATGTCTAAAATACCCTCCAATCTATTTTCCCCGAAAACTCTCAAAATTGGTAAAATAGCATAATATGCAAACATAACATATTAACACATAAATTCCACAATTAAAATAATAATCATCCAAATAAATAAAAAAGACTCAACAAAAATGGGAAATCAGAACCGGGGCGTTACAACTCTCCCCCACTTTAGAAATTTTTGTCCTCGAAAATATTACCTGATCCAAACAACTCCGGATACGACTCTCACATCCCACTCTCTAATTCCCAAGTCATATTGCCTTCTGAAGCGCCTCCCCACGCTACTTTCACAAGCGCAATATCCTTGCCTCTTAGTTTCTTAACTTCACGATCCAAAATCCTAATCGTTAAAACTTCCACCGTAAGGTTATCTCTTACTTCAACCTCGTCCATAGGAATAACATGTGACGGATCTGGAACATACTTCCGAAGTTGCGAAATATGGAACACATCATGCAAATTCGAAAGATTCTGAGGCAACGCCACACGATAAGCCATAACACCAACTCGTGCATTAATCTGATACAGACCAATAAAACGAGAAGTCAACTTTTTTGATTTCAAAGCACGACCCACACCCGTAACCGGTGTAACTCTCAAAAACACATGATCGCCTTCTTGAAACTCAAGATCCTTCCTTCTCTTATCATGATAACTCTTCTGCCTACTCTGAGAAGCTTTCATCTTTTCCCGAATAAACTTCACTTTCTCTGTCGTTTATTGTACCATCTCCGGTCCAACTACCGACTTCTCACCAGTTTCATGCCAACACAAAGGTGTTCAACATCTCCGACCATACAAAGCCTCAAATGGTGCCATACCAATACTTGAATGAAAACTGTTATTATAGGTGAACTCAATCAACGCCAAATAACTATCCCAAGCACCACATTGCTCTAGTACACAAGCACGCAACAAATCCTCCAACGATTGAATTGTCGTCTCGGTTTGACCATCCATCTGCGGATGATAAGCCGAACTCAATCTTAGCTTAGAACCCAAGGCCTTTTGCAAACTCTCCCAAAACCTCGATGTGAATCTAGGATCCCTATCTAATACAATACTCTTAGGAACTCCATGTAACTTCACAACCACACGAACATAAATCTCGACTAACTTCTCCAAAGGATAGCTAATATCAATCGGAATGAAGTGAGCAGATTTAGTAAGCCTATCAACAATCACCCAAATAGCATTATGACCTCTTTGCGTATTCGGAAACCCTGTAACAAAATCCATCGATATACTATCCCATTTCCACTCTGGAATATCCAACGGTTGCATCAATCCACTAGGCTTCTGATGTTCCACCTTAGACTTCTGACAAGTCAAACAAGCATACACAAATTGAGCTACATCCCTCTTCAGTCCGGACCACCAAAAGATTTTCTTCAAATCTTGATACATCTTATTCGCTCCCGGATGAATACTTAAGTTACTTCGGTGTCCTTCTTCCAATATCATCTTTTTCAAATCTACATCATCGGGAATACAAATACGACCTTGAAATCTCAAAACCCCAAAGTTGTCAACCTTGAAATCCTCATTCTCATTCATCATCAAATCAACGAACTTCAAATCCAACGTTTTCTTTTCACCAACGGTTGACAGAAATCATTCGTAACATGTAGCATACCAAGTTTCACACTACTCAGCGTCATTTCACAAACCAAACTCAAGTCTCTAAAATTCTTCAAAAGTTCCCATTCTCTCATCATCAATGCGGACATATGTAACATCTTCCGACTCAAGGCATCGGCCACCACATTTGCCTTACCCGGATGGTAATTCAAACCAAAATCATAATCCTTCAAAAGTTCTAACCATCTTCTTTGTCTCATGTTCAATTCCTTCTGATCAAATAAATATTTCTAACTCTTGTGATCACTAAAAACTTCAAACCTTACACCATAAAGATAGTGCCTCCAAATTTTCAGAACAAATACTATGGCCGCTAACTCCAAATCATGCGTAGGATAATTCTTTTCATGCACTCTTAATTGTCTCGAAGCATAGGCCACAACTTTTCTACCTTGCATCAAAACACCACCTAAACCCGTCAAAGAAGCATCACAATAAACCACAAAAGGTTCCAACAGATTCGGCAAAATCAAGATTGACGCCGTCTTCAATCTTCTCTTTAGCTCAATGAAACTCTTTTCACAATCAACATCCCAAATAAAAAGCCTTTCCTTTACAAGTCAATTGCATTAACGGAAGTGCCAACTTTGAAAATCCCCCAATAAACCTCCGATAATAACCTGCCAATCCTAAAAAGCTTCGAATCTCCGTAACTGATCTAGTAGACTCCCATTGCATCACCGCATCAATCTTGGATGGATCCACCTAATACCATTACCGGAAATAACATGTCCAAGAAAACTTACTTCCGACAACCAAAATTCACACTTTGACAACTTAGTATACAATTGCTTCTCTTTCAAAATCTGTAACACAATCCTTAAATGCTCTTCATGCTCCTCTTGAGACTTAGAGTAAATCAAAATATCGTCGATGAACACAACCACAAAACAATCTAACTGTTCATGAAAAATATGATTCATGTATTCCATAAACACACCCGGCGCATTAGAAACCCCGAATGGCATCACTAAATATTCATAATGACCATACCGTGTCGTAAAAGCCGTCTTTTGAATATCCTCTTCTTTCACACGAATTTGGTGATATCCTGATCTCAAATCAATCTTGCTAAAAACACACGCACCAACCAATTGGTCCATCAAATCATCGATCCTTAGAAGTGGATACTTGTTCTTAATCGTCACCTTGTTCAATTGTCGATAATCAATGCATAACTCCATACTTCCATCTTTCTTCTTTACCAACAATACCGGTGCACTCCAAGGAGAAACACTTGGTCTTAAAAATCTCTTTTCCAGTAAGTCATTCAATTGCTTCTTCAATTCTACCAACTCCGATGCCGACATACGATACGGTGCCATCGAAACTGGTCTAGTACCAGGAACTAGATCAATAGAAAACTCAACTTCTCTTTCCGGCGGTACGTCCGTAATATCCTCCGGAAACACTTCTGGAAAATCACACACTACAGGAAACACATAGAACTCAACTTTGCTCTCCACCGACAATGATGCAAACAAACCAAACAACTGAGCTTCATCCGCTAAAAATCTCTTTAGCTCTTTAGTGGATAGAAAACTCTCATCTTCATCATCTTCCAAAGAAGGAAACCTCACTAACTTGTGAAAATAATCTATACAAACTCTATTAAATTGCAACCAGTTCATACCCAATATCACATCCAAACCCCCTAACGGCAAACACACTAAATCCATAATGAAGTCTTTACCATACATGGTCAAAGGACAACTTACACACACCAAAGAAGTAGTTACCGACCCTGAAGTAGGAGTCTCAATAACCATCTCACCACCACAAGAAGACATGCATAAATCCAAACGCTTAGCATACTCAAAAGAAATGAACGAATGAGTCACTCCAGTATCAATAATAGAAACTAAATGCATATTATTAATAAAGCATGTACCTTTAGTCAAACGATCTGCACTGGTAGTGTCTGAACCTGCTAATGCAAACACCTTTCCGCCCGCTTGAGCTTGTTTTGGTTTAGTACATTTAGTACTAATGTGACCAACTTTTCCATAATAAAACACTTCACCACATTCTTTCTACAATCAGTTGTAGCATGTCCAATACCTCCACAGTTAGAACACTTCACAATGGTCTTCCCACACTCAAAAGACTTATGGCCCATCTCGCCACACTTGTAACACTTGACGGAACCAGAACTTCCTCCTCCAGATCTCTTCTCAAAGTTTCACTTATGCTTGCCCTTATCAAATAGGTGTCACATAAGGTCCACTCCTAACTTGTTGCTTTCCTTTCCTCTCATTCAAACTCTTATAGTGTGTAGAACGAGCCTTGCTATCTTCCTCAAAAATTCTACAACATTCAGTTAAATTCGAAAATCTCCTGATTCTTTGGTATCCCACCGCTTGCTTAATCTCAGGATGCAAGCCATTCTCATACTTAATACACTTAGAAAACTCAGCAGTAATAGCAGCATAATGAGGATGAAACTGTACCAATTCCATAAACTTAGCAGTATAGTCCACTACGGACATGTTACCTTGTTTCAACTCAAGAAATTCCATCTCCTTCTTCTCCTTCACACTCTCAGGGTAATACTTCCTCAAGAACTCGGTACGAAATAACTCCCAAGTTATCTGTTCATCATTTACTTCAAGAACTTGTCGCATTCCGATCCATCAATCGTCGACTTCTTCTCTCAGCATGTGAGTCCCAAGTCTCACCTTATCTCTTCTGCACAGCCCATGACTCTAAAGATTCTTTCAACAAAATTTGGGCACCATCGGGAACAAATCTTCCTTTGAAGACCGGTGGTTGATTCTTCCTGAATTCATCGTTAGCATTCACATTCGGCGCACCCTGCACCGCCCTAGCCATTGCCTCTAATGCAGCAGCCATCGCATTGTTGTTACGACCAGCCATATTCTGATTATTCCCAAAAATAACAACAAGGTTAAACAACCGTTTAACCAACACAACAACGAGAGAGACACAACTGACTCAACACTGGCTCTGATACCACTTAATGTAACATCCCCTTTCTATACCCCCAAATAATCAATTAAATCATTTAGGCACATATTAAAATAAAATTCATTTCCATCAGAGTATAATTAAAACATGGTATAAAAGAGGCATGTCACATTATCCAACTTAAAATTAAATACTAAATGTCTAAAATACCCTCCAATCTATTTTCCCCGAAAACTCTCAAAATCGGTAAAATAGCATAATATGCAAACATAACATATTAACACATAAATTCCACAATTAAAATAATAATCATCCAAATAAATCAAAAATACACAACAAAAATGGGAAATCAGAATCGGGGCGTTACAATGATTAATGTGATGAAATATGATGTTATGTTGTATAATGATGATTACTATGATGAGATATGATAACATGATGTATGACGATGATTGTTACGATGAGCTATGATGACATGATTTATGATGATGAATATGACGATGAGATATGACGTGTAATGATGATGAATATGATGAATGAAGATGCACCATATGCTTGTATTATGAGGATTATTGTGAAGTGTGCATCACATATTCATATACATCTGGACTTCGGTTCAGGACCTCGATTACTTTGGCTTCAATCCCACTGTGTGGATGTGAAGTATTTTGATGTGCTTTGATCCTATTGATGAAGATCTATGGGGGGTTGATGGCCCAGTGTCCATCGCACTGTGATGATTGGTACCGCGTGCATTGAGTCTATGTTGCATTTGCATTTATGAGCCTTGTGTATAAATTATGACGTTGTGGCCTTTGAGGCATAATTGAACGATATCAATGTGTTGAATATAAATATGAGCAATATGTCGTTTATGCATTAATTGTTATACATTGATTATTATGAATTGTCTTACTCACCCTGCCTGTTTGAATGTTACCTCCACGTGGGTAACGTGCAGATGAGCAAGTTTAGTCGTGGACGCCGTCGAGGAGTATTGTGAAGTTTTAGAGTCATTAGCCTTTATGGTTAATGCAGAGGGTCTTGCTCTGATATGTAACATCGAGTTTGGTTCTTTGAGTTGATTGTATATCATTGGGTTATTTTACTGATGTCCTCTTATGAGGAAAACGTTGAGTGATGTTTTGAGTTCCGCTGTATATGATGTTTTTGATGTATTTTGAGAAAACCCGTGTGTTACGGAGTATTGACCAATTTTGTTGACATTGAGAAATGTACGCCCTTTTATGGATTTTTAATGAAAGCTAATATTTTACTCTGAAATCCGTGTTATTTTGCCGTAATATCTGTGGGGTAGAATAACGGTGTTACATTAGTGGTATCAGAGCAGGTCGGCCCGTCCGGCCAAGTTGTCTAATGTTGTTTGTTCCCTGGTATGTGACATGTGTGTGAAAACACTGTCGGTACATGTTTGTTGCCTAACCTTTGTCTGCAGAAGTGGGAATGAAACAAGTGGAGTTGTAGCTCAGTGTGTGGTTGAACGCTCTTATAGTTTTGTAAAGATGGTTTATACCCTATCATGATTTCCGGCTGTCTATTGACAAATTGGGGAACTGATCAGCCTTAATTTGTTGTTGATAGTGGACGGGGTCATGTTGGATGGGATAGGCATGTCTTGCAAGCTTAGATGCCGTGAGCAGTGAATTGTTTTGAGTTAAGCTCAATGCTTAGAATTGTTGTTGGTGAGTCAGTGTAGGATGATTCCGAGATGTATATTTTGATGGAAACTGTGATTGTTGATGAAGTGGAGAAGTTGGTGGTTTACCAGTTAATTGTGATTGTCTGGAAGTTACCCTAACAAGATAGTGGTATACAGCCAGGACGTGAAGTGGAGTTGTGATCGGCTTAGTTACGGAAACTAGCCCGAGATTGAGAGCTCCATATTATATGTCTGTTTGGATGATCAAGGAATTAAATGGATTGAGTAGTTTTGATGCTTGTGTTTGGTGTGTGCGCTAAGGCAACAGATTGTGAGGTCGAGTATATTAAAGGTGGACGATGACTTCTGATGATTATTAAAGAAAGTAAGATGTGGAATGAAATATTGGTATAACTAGGCCTTTAAATATTTCAAGAGTTGAAGATGTGTTGAATGGCCTTCTAAGTGTGAAATTTTTGTTGTACGTCGAATTCCGAGATCGCAGTTTTTTACGGAATCAAAATCGGACACCCGAAAGTCAGGTAACGGTTGAAAATAGAATTTTGGGCTGTCAGGTTCGCTAGGTCCTTCGCCTAGCAAACAACCGCTCGCTTCTGTTTTTGCCTAACGAAGGTGTCATGGGCAGAAGAATGTTGTTTTGGTATTTTTGTCGTAACGGGAGAACCGTAACTCGGAATGACGCATGGTTCGAAGCTTTGGAAAGCTAGTCCAATGCTCTATGTGATTGGGAAGTAGTGGCATGGAATTAAGTTATTTATTGATGGAACATGTTTGGATTTTGTAGTAAATGCGGAAGGTGTGGTTCGTGTTTCCGCCATAACTCGTAAATTGAGTGTCCGTTTGGCATGGGATTTTCCATACTTAATTGAGCGAGTCAGTGGTTGTGGTAACCGATGATATTTTGATATATTCGGAGAGTATAGAGGATCATGTTGAGCATCGAGAACTTGAGTTATCAGTGTTGGAGAAGAAGTAGGGATATGCCACTATGAAGAAAGTTTAGAGAGTTTTTGGGAAAGCTGTCAACAGCTCGTGTGTTGATTTTTGCCGAATCCGACAAAACTATTCGTTGTGTTTTATGATGCTTTGTCGATGTGATTGGGAGATATGTTAAGTGTAACATCAGCAAGTTTTAGTTATGCTTTAAGGCAATTTAAAGTACATAAGAGGGATTACCTGACGAGTGATTTAGAGTTGGTTGTTGTTGTGTTTGTGCTGAAGTTGGAGGCTTCAATGGGTTAGTTTGAGATTTGAAATGTTTGGTGATCTCAAGATATTAAGGTATTTGCTTGAGTTGGAAGAGTTGAATATGAGGCAGCGAAAATAATTGGGACTCCTGAAGGATTATGGTTTTGGATTGAATTACCATTCGGGTGAAGCAAACGTGGTAGCTTTGATGCGTCTGCAAGTGCACGGAAATATCGAAGTAATATAAAAGATTGTCGAACCCACAGAGACCAATGTCAATCTACCGTTATCTATTATTACGGTGTAAAGCTAAGGCTAATGGAATTAGGAAAGTTGAATGCGAATGAAATTAAATGCAAAGGAAATAAAGATAATTGGTTTAAAGAAAAAAGCGGTAAAGGGATATCGGTATGCAAGGACTTAGTTATCGGGGATTCGACAGGTCACCGGTGCTTTCTACTCTTTTCAAACACTTTTAAGAAGAAAATAACGGTTTAAATACCTTTGTCTCATGATGGTTGTTGACGCTAGTCGCAACTCTAAGGCGGAACGTATGTTGTCGCTATCCCGTTCGGGGTTAAAATTACTTTTTGAAAACCATTAAGTTCTAATCCCTTTTAAAGCGCTGTCGCTGTTTTTAAAACGAATGCCTAGTATTTACTATCTGGTCTTAGCCGCAGTTGTCGCTTGTTGGTTCGTACCTTTATGAATTTCCCACTGTCATGGCAAAACTACTTTTAAATAAGTTCTCGCTGTTGCGACGAACGTTTATTTAGAAATTAAGATTAAAAACTATTGCCAGAAAGGTTGTTTGTAAAAAGGGAAGGTACCAGTTACTATCGAATCCTGTCCTACTAATTTGGTTACATACCAATAAAACTAATTTAGCTAGACATGATAATTAATGCAAACGGAAATAGACATAAATAACTGAATAATAAAGCATGCATTATGAAAGAAATAAAGTAGTAATTCAATTAATAAAAACCTGTAAATTGTACTGATCTCAAATCCTTGGGTAGTCCCCCACAATGTCCGCAGTATTCTACTTTGGCAAGAAGTAAAAGGTAAAGGAACAAATAAAACCATACAAATGGGAATAAAAGGAAAAGGAAACGGGAAAATAATGCAAGAAAGTAAATTCAGCTTCAATTGGTAATTTCGGCAGCACTTCGATACGTCGAAGGCTCCCCCAGAAACTCTGAATCTAAGGCCTATTTATAGGAGATAATTCATTCTTCAACTTCCAGAGATCATGGGTGAGTTATGGAGGGAGTGGGAGTAACTTCCAGTAGTGGGCAGTGAGTGGAGAAAGTGTAGGAAGAAATTAAGTTGAGAGTGATCGTGGCTACTTCTGATTTGAACGTATTGATATTTTGTCTGCGTGACGCTCGTCATGAAATGTGACAGTCGTAATACGCATAACGGTCGTAAGGGTCATGTGACGACCGTCATATCAGCAAAATCCGTATCTGCTGTTTTTCATCTGTTTTCCTTCCATTTCTTCTTCTTTTCTTTCTTTAGTCCAAATTCTCCCCAATCTGCTAAATGAAGTAAATTAATCATATAACAGAACATAAATCAAGATAAATTAATAATAGTCACAAATAAATGCATATAAATCAAGCCAAATAAATGATATGATTTCGCGTTATCAAGCTTATGCATTGACTTGGAATTCTTTGCATATATTGATGACGATGGTAAAAGAGTTAGAACAGATTGAGCAATTTCGTGATATGAGTTTGGGTTGTGAAGAGACTTCTTATGGAGTTAAGCTTAGCATGTTGGAGCTTACTAGTGGTGTTCTTGATGAGATTCAAGAAGGTCATAAATCTGAATTGAGTTGGCAGATTGGTGGAATTTGATGAATTAAAGTCGAAGAGTTGATTTACGGATTAATGGAAATGGTACCATGAGATGTCGTGCTAGAGTTTATGTCCCAGATATTGTTGAGTTGGAATAAGAGTATTCTTGAAGAAGGACATTGAGGTAGATGAAGTATCCATCCCGATGCTATGAAGATGTAACCAGATTTGTCGAAATTATTTTGATGGTCATAGATGAAGAGAGAAGTGGTTGAGTTTGTATATGCTGGTTAGACTTGTCGGAAGTCAAAGAATAAACGTCAGGGACCGTTGGGTCTGATGCAACCGCTGGATATTCCAGGGCGGAAATCAGGTAGTATTTCCATGGATTTTGTGTTGGGTTTTCCGAAGAATTGGAGGGATATGATTTTAATTGGGTGATTTTGGATAGATTGACTAGATTGGCTCTTTTCTTACCAATGAGGATTAATCATTCTATGTTGAAGCTAGCTGAGATGCATATCGATGAAGTTGTGAAGTTGTATGAGATGTCGTCGAATATTGTGTCAGATGGGAATCTGAGTTTTCATCAAGATTTTGGGAGAGTTTTGCAGACGCTTTGAGTACCATGTTGAAGTTGAACTCTGCCTATCATCCGTGGACGAATGGACTGACAGAGAGAACTATCCAATCTTTAGAGGATTTGTGGAGAGCTTGTGTGTTGGATCAAGGTGGATCGTGGGATAGTTAATTATCGTTAATTGAGTTACCTACAATAACAATTAGCGTTCTAGTATCGGAATGACACCGTATGAGGATTTGTATGGTAGAAGGTGTAGGACTCATTTGTGTTGATATGATTCAGGCGAGAGTGTTGTGCTCGGACCTGAGAACTGTGTAAGAGACGACTGAAAAGATCAAGAAGATCTAAGAAAAGACGTGTTTCGAGAGTTACGATGGTGACTGGTGTTGGTCGAGCTTTGAAGTCTCGGAAGCACTCACCGTGTTTTGTTGATTTGTATCAGAAGTGGCGCAGCGGAAGCGTGGGAGAAGTAGCATGTTAGACTGTGTTATCGCTGTCGCTTGTGAATTTCATGATGTATTTCATGTGCCTAAGTTGAAGAAGTACATTGATTCGGATGGATGGTGTACAAGTGAGAGGTAATTTGACTGTTGAGGCGTTGCTAGTTCAGGTGGATGAACGAGAAGCAACTTTGAGGTAAAGGAATTGCCTTAGTAAAGGTAGTTTTGAGAGGACCAACTAGAGAAAGTTGGATTTGGGAGGGTGAAGATCAGATGAGGGATTCGTATTCGACTCTGTTTACTTGATGCAATTTTCGAGGGCAAAAATTCTTTTAAGTGGGGGAGAGTTGTAACACCCCATATTTAATTGGAATATTTTAATTAATTTATTTAATTGAGAATATCCGTATCTTTGGTATTTTCAGTGGTTTTGGGAATTATTGAGAAGATGTGCATGTTGGACAATTTATTTAATTAATAGTATACTATATGAGAATATTAGTATTATTATTATTAAAATGAATATAAGAGAAATAAGGGTAAATTGGGCATTATAAAGAGTTAGTAAGGGTGTTATGGGAAAAGCCCAATTTGTGAGGCTCAAGACTAAGTTAGACTAAATTGAGTTCTAAAAGGAAATTAGATTTCATTTTGTGTTTAACGTGAAAGTTGGTGGCCAGAGCTCTGAAGGAAAGGCTAGAAGCAGAAGATCCCAAAGATTAATCATGAAAGCTACGAATCGGCTAAGGTATGGGGAGTATCGCATTTCATGATTTTCTATGTATGCCTTTCGGTGTGTTTATGGTGGGGTTTATGATTTAAGATATTTTGGGTTGACTGTGGGAAAATAGAGAATTTGATGATAAGGCTTTGAGGTTAGGAGGAATGGTGTGTAACACTGAATATTGACATGAATTTAGGAAAAACCTTATCGGACTGTTTGATGTGTAACATGAGAAAGGAAACCTTTGGCCTTCATGGCCAAAGCCTTGGATTATATATGTTTGACCCTGTAGGAATAGGAATAATCATATGTGAGTAACTCTGATGTACTCAGAGCAATTGCAGGAAATAGTGTTTTAGGCAGTGCAAATGTTGTCGGATTGACCTAATAAACTATAGATGTTGTGTCGTTATCGCCGTATGATCTTAGAGATGTTTTAGGGATGTTTTAGGAGCATTGGGTATATGAATCGTATGAGTATTTGAGGTAGAGAGCATGTCTGATCGTAGTAGGTTGTGTTCTTATCGTGCTGTTCACCTAGCAAGCAAGCTAGCGAACATTCGCTACAGACTCGCCTAGCGAGCAAGCTAGCGAGCATTCACTACAGGCTCGCCTAGCGAGCAAGCCAGACAGTGTAGCAGAGTTCGCAAATGTTGATCGTGTGCAACGATGCCATGATGTTTGATTTTGGGATTCCTGTGATGAGTTACTATGAGTATGACAGTGAGGTTGCGTGAGTAATAAGTGATAGTATTGAGAATTACCGCGAGTGTAATTGTGATGAATTAATATGAGGCAACGTGAGATGATATTAGGGATTAATATGTGAATACTATGTGATGATATGACGAATTAACATGAATAGAACTATGGAGTTTATGTGATTGATAGGCGATAGTGTGAGGATTACCGTGAGTATAACTTGATGAATTAATATGAGATGATATGAGGGTAGTACTATGAATTAATATGGGGTAATATGGGATAATATGACTATGAGCTAATATGTGATTTATACGTGATTATATGATGACATGATGTGTGAGATTAATTAATATGACGGACTATGATGATATGTTGTATGTTGAATAATATGATGAATTATAATGATATACTGTATGATGATTAATGTGATGAAATTTGATGATAAGTTGTATAATGATGATTACTGTGATGAGTTATGATAACATGATGTCTGATGATGATTGTTACTATGAGCTATGATGACATGATTTATGATGATGAATATGACGATGAGATATGACGTGTAATGATGATGAATATGATGACTGATGATGCACCATATGTTGTTATTATGAGGATTATCGTGAAGTGTGCATAATTCATTCATGTGCATCCGGACTTCGGTTCAGGACCTCGATTACTTTGGCTTCAATCCCACTGTGTGGATGTGAAGTATTTTGATGTGCTCCGATCCTATTGATGGGGATCTACGGGGGGTTGATGGCCCAGTGTCCATCGCGCTGTGATGATTGGTACCGCATGTATTGAGTCTATGTTGCATTTGCATTTATGAGCCTTGTGTATAAATTATGACATTGTGGCCTTTGAGGCATAATTGAAGGATATCAATGTGTTGAATATAACTATGAGTAATATGTCGTTTATGCATTAATTGTTATACATTGATTATTATGAATTGTCTTACTCACCCTGCCTGTTTGAATGTTACCTCCACGTGGGTAACGTGCAGATGAGCAAGTTTAGCCGTGGACGTCGTCGAGGAGTATTGTGACGTTTTAGAGTCGTTAGCCTTTATGGTTAATGTAGAGGGTCTTGCTCTGATATGTAACATCGGGTTGGGTTCTTTGAGTTGATTGTATATCATTGGGTTATTTTACTGATGTCCCCTTATGAGGAAAACATTGAGTTATGTTTTAAGTTCCACTGTATATGATGTTTTTGATGTATTTTGAGAAAACCCGTGTGTTATGGAGTATTGACCAATTTTGTTGACATTGAGAAAGGTACGCCCTTTTGTGGCTTTTTAATGAAAGCTAATATTTTACTCTGAAATCCGTGTTATTTTGCCGTAATATCTGTGGGGTAGAATAAGGGTGTTACACCAGTCAATGGAGCTAAAGTTATTTTATGAATAAGTTGCAGCTGCAACAAAGCTTGCAATAGCTGAGAATACGGCATGCGAGGCGCATCAAAATTCCTATTTGTCGCCCGACCTCAGTCTTGATATATTCTATACCCCTGCTGATTCTGCTGCAGTTGTTGTTGTTGTTGTTGACGTCGTTGTTGCTGTGGTTGTTGAACTGCGGGAATTGTAATACTGACAATCTGTTGTTGCTGCCGATTCTGACCTCTACCTCTTCCACGTGAATTGGACACGGAATTGGTATCTCCCTCTCGTTTCTTGTTACCGAATACTTTCCTTCCTCCTCCTCCAGCTGAGGGCATTTCACCAGCACTTATCTTCCCTAACTTGATACCATTTTCCACCCTCTCTCCGGTGATGATTAAATCATAGAAACTACCCGACATGCTACTAATGAGCTTCTCATAATAAACGCCAGACAAAGTGGCAACAAACATATCAACGAGCTCACGTTCCACCATAGGCGGCTGCACCCTGGCTGCTAACTCCCGCCATCTTTGAGCATATTCTTTGAAACATTCATTGTTCCTTTGTGAAAGGTTCTGAAGTTGGACCCTGTTAGGAGCAAGATCGCTGTTGTATTGATAAGTTTTCACAAAGGCCTCGGCCAAATCCCTCCAACTGCGGACATTAACGGGTTCCAGACTCATGTACCATTCCAACGAAGGACCCGACAGACTATCCTGGAAGAAATGCATGAGCAAATTCTCATCGTCTGAGTAGGCAGACATCTTACGGTAGTAGGATCTCAGATGAACTCTTGGGCAGGTCGTACCCTTATATTTATCAAAGTCTGGGACTTTGAACTTCGGCGACACTCTCAAGTCGGGGATCAGTCCCAAGTTAGCCATATCAAGGCCCATGGAGTTTTGACTTTCAAGGGACTTCATTTTTTCTTCAATCATCTTAATTTTCTTATCAGCTTCAGAAGGTAACTCAGCAGCCACAACCCTCGGCGAGAACACATCCTCTTGCCTGTCTTCATTCCAGAGGTGATCCATATTACCATGTATAGCACAACTGGTGTCAGGACCATAACCATTCCCATTAGCATTACCACTTCCAACATTACCAAAACCAGTGTTGTTGAAACCTGCAGCATTATCGGCACCAGCAGCATTACCACTCCCTCCAACAGTAGGGATAACCAAAGTAGGCACGGAGTTATCAGCTCTAGGGGTCTCAACATGTGAAGGGTTAACAACGTTCCCACCATGCAACACCCCGTTTCCATCAACACGTGCAATCAAAGGCTGCACTAGAGTCCGGAGTTGCTCTTTTCCATTAGCCACTCCTTGCATTACCTCCATGAACTGGGCCATCCGATCCCTCATTTTCTGCATCTCTGCTTGCATTTGCTCCATTACTCTCTTATGATTTCCCATAGTTGCATACCGGTGAGTCGTTAGATCGGCAATCCTAAAACACTAGTGAACCACAAGAAAATATGATTAACAGTTCTAATGCACCTGCAATGCAAAAAATGCAAAAATGCAGACATGTATGCATGCAACAGGGAAATTTCCCCCTCGATTCTAGTTTCCGGGAGAAACACAACAATGGAGAACCCTGCAGACAAGCATATAACAGAACCTCCTCGTATATAATCCCAGGCCAACAGGCAATGTACAAGCTACAACTGAGCATATTAAGGAAAAGACCTCAACCAACAAGCCTGGTGATGGTCAGTACAACAAACAACAAATATCAAACTACAACAGAGATAAACAAGATAGCCAAGCCGGATTACGTGACCGGAAGTCCTCTAGCAGCTTCAGCGTCTCAGGATGATCTGGTTTAGCAAGTAATCCCCGAATAAGTAACTCCTACTAGCTAATAGTATGTTGTAGACTCTCAACATGGTCTCCCCAAGCTCCTTCCCCGAAACACGCCTCAAACTTGCACCTCTTGGAATCAGCTCTTAACTTGAAATCCTTCAAGTTTGCAATCTCTTCATTCAACCTATACTCACTATCCCGTTTGAGTGACGCCTCCACTGCAATCTTCTCGTCTTTGGCATTGAGCTGCATCTTCAACTTGCTGATCTGTAGCTTTAACTTGTCTTCGCGTTCTTTGTTGTTGGTGAGTGTGGCATTCCACTGGTTCTCAAACTTCGAAATCTTCACGTAAGCTCTATCCAAATCTTCCTTCTTGGAGGCAAGAACACTATTGACAGCCTTGAAATCCAAACCCAAACGCTCCCTAGAATTGGTCTCCTTGGTCAGATCCGTACCCAATTCGTTTACAAGCTCAGTTTGTTTCATGAAGGAATGAACAACATTAATCTTCTCACTTTGAAGCTGAATGATTTCTTTCTCCAACTCCTCATTGGCTTTTCTCAATTATTCCTTCTCAAACAATAACTGATTATACTTCTGAATGTCTACGGTAGTGGGTTCTTCAATCACAAGAGGCCACACAGGCTTAGCAGATGGGTACGACATCATCTGCTTCTCGGCTCTGCCCTGAATCCAAACCAAATAGGGGTCGTAGGCTTGACTATTGCTCTTTCCTAAGGAAACCTTCCCTCTTTTGTGGACATTGCTCCAGGCATGTTCAACTCTAGATAAGGTATCCCCCTCCAATAAACCGGTGAGATACAAAGATTCCTGTATCTCTTCATCCTTCGGAGGACTTCTTAATGCATACCCAAATTGCCTGATTGCAATGGATGAGTTATAGTTTATGCAACCCTTCCTTCCGACCAGCAGGACGTTAGGAAAGCTTCCACAACTATAAATAATCTCGATACCCAGTATATCCCTATCAAACCAGACAATATCTTCAGCAGACAATCTCATCAAACATTCGGACCAATCCGATGTACCTGCAGTATCAGAGAATCAACCAGTCTTAGGAAAGTGACTTACAAACCATAGATAGAGCAAAGGTGCGCAACAAGATACACTTTTCCCCCTTCTGTTCTCATTCTTATAGTGTACGGAATGATAAACATCACCTAACAACATGGGTATAGGATTCTTCGAAGCAAAGATACGGAATGCATCCACATCTACGAAGTCCAGAATATTAGGGAACAACAGAATACCATAAATACATAAGGCCAAGATAGCACTGAATACCACCCAACAACCTTCCTTAGCAAAATGTCGAGCTTTGTCCACCAGAAAAGGTAATGGAAACCCAAACATTCCATTTCTCTTAGCTACTTTCCCTGCCAACTCAGAGGCATCTAAATGTAAAGCTTCAGCAAGCTTAGCCAGATTCGGCTCATCCTCAGTATGATAGAATGACATCTAGTTAAGAATAGGCACTCCTAGCAGTGCAGAGAATTCCTCTAATGTTGGCGCCAGCAAATAACTCTGAAAACTAAAGCCTCTCAACTGAGGATCATAGAACTACAACAGAGTCTGAAGACCATTCAACTCATTCAAAGAAGGTTTACATACAACGCTCAAAAGCCTCCCATAGGACTGTCTGAAGTCTTCCATAACTTTCTTGTCGGCTAAACAAATCAAACTCCGTAAAGCTCTAATATCAGGTGTTGGAAATTTGTAGGCCAATGTCCTCCTTAAGGGCTCCATGTCAGCAATAAGGGAACAAGATCACTAGAATCGGAGAGGAAATATACACTTGCAACATAGATACATGTTAATGAAATGTAATATGAAAATGCACATGCAAATGCAAACAAGGGATCAAGATTGATATGCTGTCGATCAAGAAGAACCAGCGTTCCGCTTTAGAAAGAACAAAGTACCGACAATAGGACCCACTAATATCAGGAACACAGATTCACACTGTAAAGAACCGGGTACTCTGAAAGCCAAGGTTTCCTGCATAACCCAATCCCTCTCACAGGTATGGACCTATCCACTGACAAGGTTCGGCATCCTATGCATTCATCAGCGTCATAGACTTTCGAGAAATGATGATACATTCACCACTTCTGGTTTGGTATCATTATCTCCCGAAGAGGCCTCACTTAGCTGAACCATAGATGATCGGTCCCCAGAGTCGTCAATCCTCAGTTCTGAAATCCTCTCAACGTCCTCTGGGCTGGAAAGAAAGTCATCATAGAGAATCTCGTCTGAGCGCGAATTTCGTGGGAACTATTGCATGTATAACATACAGGTTCACCACTACTTTCCACTTCTAAAGCTATGTTTGTACTCAAGCCCAGGTCCGACTTATCTCTCAATGGAACATTCCCTCCCCACAACACAACAATAATGATATATGATGCTGAAAATAAATAGGGGAAAGTAAAATGAAAAAGTAAATAAAGCATATATATACAACACCCAAAGATAAACAAACAAGCGCTAGGATTGACTCGCATAGGGGACCAGAGTCGCCAGCTGTCGCAACTGCGAAAAACACCCGGCGCAAAACAGAAGAGTCGCCACCTTTCATTATTTATCCCAAAGAGAGGGAAAGGAAACAATCGGAAAAACCTAATGAAAAAGGGAAAGACAAGGTCATCGCAACCAAGTCTGGATTCGGGAGTCGATTACGCAAGGGGAAGGTATTAGCACCCCTCACGTCCTTCGTACTCGAAGGGATCCATGCATTGTTGTCTATCTAAATGGGTGATCATCTATCTAGCTAAAGATCAAGGGACAAAAGAAAAAGAAAGGAGACTTGGCAGAGCATCGCCGCTCTGTGCCTACGTATTCTCTCGTGCAATGGGAAAGTCAGAGTCAACGTAGTTTGACTAACTACGGGTGAAAGGGGGGAAAGTTGCTCGCCAAGACATCGGGTCTTGTGCCTACGTACTTTCATCTGGTATGAAAGATCAGAGAAAACGTAGTTCGGGCTAAAAAGACCACAGGTTGGTTCAAAAGTTTTTAGGCCCGAGTTGGGTTAACAAGTAGTTCTAGCAATTGGTGTACGCAGCTCGACCATTGGAGACTTAGGCGTTACCGTTTGCAGTAGAACTAAAAGTTAACAACACACTTTTATCTGAAAATATTTTCCTGATTAAGAACCCCAAAGGGTGAAAAAGATTAGACGTGTTTTTTGTGTTTTTTAGAGAAGAAGTGTTTTGAATTTGATTTGTAACTCATGTTGCACTAAAGACTATGACCTAGGAGCGAATGCATCGCATATCGTCCAAAGGACATATGCTAACATTCTAGACAATTGAGAGGAAACCACCCAATCGTCATTTCCCAAGTAGCTTAAGGCTTGTAGCACGCAACATTCGTTAATCATTATTAAGTGAGTTAGAAATGTTTGAAGATGAGAAAGAGAGACACACGGAAGGTCTAAGGGAAACTAGACCCTAACGTTGTCATGCAAAGTGGTCTTAAAGTTGGGATACAAAAGGAAACTATCTAATGTTATCATGCTTGGATTGAACACCTAATGTCTCTCCTACTCCCATCCCTAACGGAGGGACTAGAAACCCTATGGGGATCATGGCAAAAAGCACAAGAAAGCACTAGGTAAATTCAATCACAAGTAAAGAGAATCATACATGAAAATGCAACACTTATAATGGTGGGAGGGAGGAAAAATGTGTGGGGCAGCGGCCACCACAAGCTCGTCTCGACCTCAACAGCAATGCAAGAATGATGCAAACATGGAAAGGAAAGCCATATATGGAAACAAACAAACATGCAAAGAATCATCACTTTGAACCACATACATAAGTATGCATCCAAGTGGGAAATGAACACAAGCATCAACCAAATCATGATCAAACAAACACAAACAGTGGCAAACACCAAAAAAATTTCATTCCTAATGCATGATATCGATTTATGAAGATTCGAAATGAGACGGTAGGCGAACAATCAAACAAAGTAGCAAAATAGGCCTGCTAGCACAGTGTTAATCGGTTAACCCCCAGGGTTAATCGGTTAACACACTATTAATGCTTGAAAATTTTGAAAATTTGAACTGGTTAATCGGTAACCATATGCGTTAACCGATTAACACTGTGAAAACTTTGAAAAATCTGAAATTTGTGATGGTTAATCGGTTAACCATATGCGTTAATCGATTAACACTGTGCTGACATCAGAAAACAGTAAAGCAGAATCACTTTTCAACAGCTTATCACTTCTCTAAACATGCCAATGATCACATAATCACTTAATCACGAAATTAAACCAGCAAATCATGATTCAAACAGCATATGAACAGATCCAAACAGCATCAACATAGATCATATGAACCAAAATGCAGTAAATCAATCAAAAATGAAAATCATCATGATGAACATGCAATTAAGCTAAAACAGAATTCGGATCAAGAATTTCAACCCTACGAAGCGGAGACTTGCTTCAGTTGAAGTTGATTTGCTGGAAATGAACAGATCGAAGCAAGAAACCCGAAATACTTCAAGATCCAAGCTAAGCTTTGTAGTAGAGAAGAAGATCCTTCAAAATTAAACCAAATTACTTCAAATAATCACCTCTAGCTTCACTTCAAATTTCAGATCTGGATTTGCACGAAAATTGAATGAAGAAACTGATCCAATGGAGATGATAGATGAAGGTTTAAGCTCAAGAATTAATGGATTCCAATGAAGAATCAATTAATTCAATGGAGGAAGAGCTTTGGTGAGGGTTTTGGAAAATGGTGAAATTGAGAGAGAATTAAGAGAATTGAGAGAGAATTCTAAATTTGAAAATGGAAATTATGAGAGTTAGAATGCTTTGGTTTGGAGTAAATCACTTATGTACTCTCTTGGTTTGGACCCAAAGCAAGGTTTGGAGAGTGGATTGGAAAATTTGGAATGGAATTAGGAGTGGGATTTTGGAGGGAGTTGAATTAATTTGAAGACTAATCCAAATTTCAAAAATGGTTATAGATCCTTCTCAAGTGTAAAAATGCATTTCCAAATGACCAAAAATATACCCCAAATGGCTCAGCATTGAAAAATCACGTACAAAGGAAAAAATCACATTGGTTAATCGGTTAACCATATAGGTTAATTGATTAACCCCTTTAAATTTTTGAATCTGGGCTGATTTTTCATTGGTTGATCGATTAACCATATAGGTTAACCGATTAACACCTTCAAAAATTTGAATTTGGCGCCTTTTGGAGGAAAGCCTGCCCGTTTGCTCGATTCTTGTTATTTCAAACCCTGTTAACCATGAGACTGTTCACGATAGCCTGAACACCTCTTTCTTGGCTGAAAATAACTTGCAAAACAAAATAATATCGGTCGCTTGACCGCTGGGCAAAATAAATGTCGGAGCTCGCTGCTTTGATGGCTTGCACTGAAGGTGAATTCTGAGCCATAAGAAACCTTGATCCCTTGTCAAATGAACAATGCTATGTAACGCAAATGCTAGAAGAAAATGAAGTGAAACATAAACCAGGTTAAGAAAAGGTTGGTCAAATTTTGGGGTGCAAAACTATGAATATGTTAAATATGACTTCCCAAATGAGGATGTTATGTACCTAAAGATGAAAGTCTGTAATGAACCGTTACCAGATGAAGGGCCAGAGCTAGGATCTTGATGGGGATTAATATTCAATGAAGTTGTCATTGCTTATGGAAACAGAATTGGGGAAATTATTGTTACACCTCAAGGTACCCTTATTCCTTTCACCGCAAGATTGGCATTGAAATGCACAAATCATGAAGCTGAATATGAAGCTTGTATCACGGGACTTGAAGAAGCCATTGATTTAAGGATTAAAATTCTGGATGTATATGGAGACTCAGCTTTGGTCATAAATCAGATCAAAGGTGAATGGGAAAATCTTCAACCTGGATTGATTCCTTACAAAGACTATGCAAGAAGGTTGCTACCTTTATTCAACAAAGATAAGTTTCATCACATTCCTCATGAAGAAAATAACATGGTTGATGCACTAGTTACATTATCCTCCATGATTGTTATAAATCGGTGGAACGATGTACTTAGAATTGACGTTATGCGCCTTGACATGCCCGCTCATGTATTTACTATGGAAGAGATCGTTGATGATAAACCATGGTTCCATGATATCAAATGCTTTCTTCAAAATCAAGAATATCCGCTCGGGGCATCAAAGAAAGATAGGAAGACTCTCAGGAGACTGGATGGCATGTTCTTCCTCTCAGGAGACTGGCTAGCATGTTCTTCCTAAATGATGAGGTGTTGTAAAAAAGAAACTTTGACATGGTCTCGCTTAGATGCGTGGATAGACACAAAGTAGGCATGTTAATAAAAGAAGTTCATGAAGGTTCTTTTGGTACTTATTCCACTGGGCAATCAATGACAAAAAGAATGTTACGAGAATGATACTATTGGCTGTCAATGGAAACTGATTGCTGCAAATTCATAAGGAAGTGTCATAAATGTCAAATTTAAGCCGACAAAATCATGTACCACCGATTCTTCTCAACATTCTCTCTTCTCCATGGCTCTTCTCCTAGTGGCCATTAATTACTTCACCAAATGGGTTGAAGCAACATCCTATGTCAATGTAACCAGGTAGGTGATGGTTCGTTTTATCAAGAACAATCTAATCTTCTGTTATGGTGTTCCAAGTAGTACCATTATTGATAGTGGATCAAACTTGAATAACAAAATGGTGAAGGAATTATGCGTCGAATTCAAGATTGAACACCATAACTCCTTTCCCTACAGGCCTAAGATGAATGAGGCTATTGAAGCAGCTAATAAAAATATCAAGAAAATCATCCAGAAGGTGGTGGTGACCTACAAAGATTGACATGAGATGCTACCATTTTCTCTTCATGGATATCGTACATCTGTTCGTACTTCAACAAGGGCAACCCTTTTCTCTTTGCTATATGTCATGAAAGTTGTGCTCCCCATAAAGGTGGAAATCCCATCAATGGGGGTCTTGATGGAAGCTAAGTTGACAGAGGCTGAATGGTGTCAAAGAAGATACTATGAGCTGAATTTAATTGAAGAAAAGAGAATGATGGCTTTATGTCATGGTCAGTTATATCAACGAAGAATGAAGAAGGCTTTTGACAAAAAGTTTCAACCTCGTGTATTCAGAGAAGGTGACCTTGTGCTTAAGAAAATTCAATCATTTCTTACTGATTCTAGGGGCAAATGGACTCCTAATTATGACGGGTCATATGTTGTTAAGAAAGCCTTCTCAAGCGGTGCTTTAATGCTTACGACTATGGATGGAGAGGAATTCACTCTTCCTATGAACGTTGATACAGTCAAGAAATACTTCGCCTAATAAAAAGAAAAAAAGAGAACGTCTCGGTGGATTGAAAACCCGAAAGGGTGGTCCAGGAAAAAATCAGAGACATAAAAAAGGATAAATCATCTCGGTAGATTGGAAACCTGAAAGGGAAATCTAGGCAAAAGTTAGGGATATTTGACAAAGTAACTGCATCAAACCAGATTGGATTATCTGAAGCAGCCACGTCAATTGAAAAACTCTCCTATCAAAGTGCCTTCGCCAAAGATCAAAGAACATTGGAAACTCAAAGTTATTAGGGAGAAGTCGGTCATTATTTTTTAATGTGACCCTTTCCCTTTTAAATAACTATTTTTTCAAACTTCTATAATAATACAGGGAACCACGCTATTTGGGGGCTACCATTCTATCAATAAAATTTGAGCCTTTTTCCCATCTGTTTGTAACTCTTGTTTTATTTATGTCTTGTAAAATAACATTTTTTACTTTGATAAAAATTCTTGAAACAAAAAGTTATAATTTTCTTTTAAAAATGCTTGTGTTTACTTTCCATTGATTTGTGAACATAAAGAGGAATGCCAACAGTTTCTCCAAGAACGATTAAGACCTCGAAATACAGGATCAAAGGTTCTTGTGATTTACCTTGAAAGGTATCTCTGAATAATGAGTCTTTACTCCAAATGGTCGTGATGTGACAGACGTACAGTCCCATATCTCCAGCGAGAATTTGGACCCGTTACTCTCCAACAAAGGACTAAACCTATTGGTCCTAATAAAACTTTGAGTCAAGTTTCTCCAAAATGAATGAGATTCTCGTCCCCAATAGAGCGCAAAATTATTCCATCGCCAATATATCTCCTTCACCAGTATTGTCAACATCAATTCATATCATGCATATTTAAGTTCATATGCATAATTCTTAGTACACATTTGTTGATAATATTTGTTTCATTCACCTTTGTGTATTCATCCCCGAGTGATATGTTTCATCTCTCCAATAGATTGTCCTTCCTAAATTCCCTACTAAGTTAATCCTCATGGGAGTTTTAATTTAATTCTCCTTTCCACACTTGGATAGGATAAATCCCAGTTCGAGTTCATTCCTCACTAGTTAGCATCTTATTTAACGGTATCTTTTCAGCTTGTTCATGGATTGAGTTGGTCTTTTGGCCATTTTGATAACTTGAACCTCTAATTTAAAAGGGCATTTATTTTGTGCCTTTTAGGTGGTTTATGGTCCCAGAAAGAAACTATTGAAGTTGCCTCGGCAAGATAAATTTATTCTGCCTGACAACAAATAACAATCTCTTTATTTGAGAAACTTGTTTTTTATCCCGAAATTTCCCAAGTGAATTGGAAAATGGAAGTCTCTTTCCAAACATTTTGTCTATTCCCATTGAAGCTATCAAAATATCTTTCATCTTATGGCATCTCTCCGAAGAAGGCTCTAAGGGAAGTATGATGAAGATATGTTTCCAGAAAATGGCATCTCTACAGAAAAGTTTGATGTAAATCCATATTCTCTATCAAATGGAATCTCTCTAGACAAAGTATCACAGAGAAGTTTGATTATTGAATCCTTATTTTTACATCACACAACATCTCTCTGAAGAAGTCTCAAAGAGAAGTGTAATGAAGTCTCTTTTTAATCAAATGGCATCTCCCCGGTGAATCCCTGTGAGAAGTTTGATGAAGAACCTTACGAAAAGTTCCTTTTTATTTGAGAAGGTTATTTCGCAAAGTTAAGTGACCCGCATCTCTTTGAAGATCCCCAGTGAAGTTATTTTTTCAGCAAGTGATTACCCTTTTAGGAACTTGCCTATTTTTACCCTTTTCAAGTGAAAGACTTGATTAAAGAAGAAAACCGAGACTAGTTTCATGGATTATGTCCAAAAAAGAGAGAAAGTTTATTCCAAAAACCCGAGACCAGTTTCATGGATTATGTCCAGAAACGAGGGGAAGTTTATTCTAGAAGACCAAGACCAGTTTCGTGGCGTACGACCCGAAACATGGGGAAGTTTATTTTACCCTTGCTAAGTAATACTACTTAGTCATAGTGAACGCTAAATCATTTTTCCAAAGATGGAAGTTCGAGTTTGTCAGAATTATAACACCTCCATCCTATAGAGTTGTGTACATCTATCCTTATTGAAGTTGTTGTCTCTCTCTAAATAAGAGTTATAACATTTTCCCTAATTTTTCTTTCCTAGTGGATAATCTTATTGTTATACCCCTATCGTTTAGACTATTCTCAATCTCCTGTGGCATCATTTCCAACAGGTCTCATATCTTGCATTCTTAAACGCATTCATATCATATCACCTTTTGTGGCTTCTTAGGGTCCAAAATTGTGTATTGTTGTATTTAAGCCTCCCCTATCTGGTCGAGACTGAGATGTCAATCTTCATCTCTCTGGATCAGAGAACCTTAAATAGGGGCATCTATCATATCCTAATTTTTTACCCCGATGTTTCCACCTCATTTGCATCATAGGAATAACATTCATCATTACATATATACATGTATTTATGCATCACTAACCCATCACAAGTACAAGATGTGTATGCTTACTTGCTTCATAGGTTAGGTGATCTCCCCCTAAAGCTCAAGCAGGTGAATTATAAAAAGGATGTGCATCATATTCAACACCTCAAGTCCCTTTTTCATCCATAATAATCAAGAGCTTTCATCTCATCAATATTCAAGTGCAAGATGGCATCACAAGCTCAATCAAGCCTTAAGATCCTTAATACACTCTGTTCTGGACTGGGCCGAGGCTTAGCCCACAATCGAGAAGGCCCAAAATCCCACTGAGGTTGGGCCCAATTGGACCACACTGATGAGCATGGACCCATGGGCAGAACCTCCTCCCTTCAGGCAGGTGCCCATCCCGGGGGCAGAACCTGTGCCCATCCTGTCGGGCAGAACCTGTGCCCATCCCGTCAGGGCAGAACCTCCTCCCGTCAGGCAGGTGCCCATCCTGACGAGCAGAACCTGTGCCCATCCCGTCAGGGCAGAACCTCCTCCCGTCAGGCAGGTGCCCATCCTGACGAGCAGAACCTGTGCCCATCCCGTCAGGGCAGAACCTCCTCCTGTCAGGCAGGTGCCCATCCTGACGAGCAGAACCTGTGCCTATCCTGTCGGGCAGAACCTGTGCCCATCCCGTCAGGGCAGAACCTCCTCCCGTCAGGCAGGTGCCCATCCTGACGAGCAGAACCTGTGCCCATCCTGTCGGGCAGAACCTGTGCCCATCCCGTCAGGGCAGAACCTCCTCCCGTCAGGCAGGTGCCCATCCCGTGGGCAGAACCTGTGCCCATCCTGACGGGCAGAACCTGTGCCCATCCTGTCGGGCAGAACCTGTGCCCATCCCGTCAGGGCAGAACCTCCTCCCGTCAGGCAGGTGCCCATCCTGACGGGCAGAACCTGTGCCCATCCTGTCGGGCAGAACCTGTGCCCATCCCGTCAGGGCAGAACCTCCTCCCGCCGGGCAGCACAACTTGCCTTCCACACGTTCTCCACGTGCTCCCCTCCGCGGGGACACGTCATCAACCAACTGCCCACCTCCGAAAGAGCAGGTCAAACCCACTTTCCGAGGATCTAGGAGCAGTTGGACTAGGGCGAAGACCACGTCCTGGTCTTCACTACGCCACGTAAGCCCTAACAGTCATTTGAATTGGGCCTGGCCATCCAGCCCAACTCAAATGACCGTTGGCCCAGCGCTGGGGTCTCTCTATAAATACCCTCTTCCCCAAGAGGGCCAGGTAATTCACCTCTTCTAACTTTCTGTTCTTGCTCTCACTCTGCCCAAATTCTGACTTTGGCATCGGAGTGCCTTGCAGGTACACCCCCTCCTCATCCTCAACACCGGTGAACAGGTAGCCGTCCAGCAGCGCGTGGCCATATCGTGATCCCCTCCTGATCAGGTCAGATCACACTCCAATTAGGGTTTTGACCCGATTCAATCCTGGTTTGAATTTTGAAGGAAGACATGATCCAAAACCTCCGTATATTTTTCAAGGACCTCAAATACCTTATATTGGTACATTCATATGATTGGATTAACCCAAAGAACTTGATTCATAAGCTATGAAAGAAGTAACATCATCTGGTATACAAACTAGGGTTTTTGAGGAAAAGTCAATTGTACATTTGACTTTTAACCAAGACATGATCTCAAATCTTCGGAAATGGTTCAAGACACTCCAAAACACCTTTGGAATCCATCCATGATGTTTAATTTAACCCAAGGGTTTGATTTCATAAAGGATCACAAAGTTTAAATTTCATCTAATACAAAAGTCAACTGTGGTCAAAATCAAGTTTGACTTTTGGGGATTTAGGTTAAACATGGTCTTTTTAAGTCAAGAACAATGTTAATATGTGATTTAGATCATGGTTGATCAATAAATATCAAGAAATATGAGGTTACTTGTAAAATGGGCAACCATGAAGAAATGGAAATTTTTCTAAGTTATGAGAAAACCCTAATTTGATGTAAACTTTGCAAGGGCATAACTTCCAAACCAAGCAACCATTTTATTTGATCCAAAGATCAAATTTAAGAGCTTGTTACATACTAAAACTTTGTGCATTAGGGTGGATTCCCAAAAAGTGCATAGATTAAGATATGAGGCCATAAAGTTAGGGTTTCAATATTTTTTGCACTTTGACACTTAGAAAATATTTAGACATAATCTACCTTGTGTTAGAGCCAACTTTGAGGTTATTTTTCATTATGGTCCACAATTATTCAAGACCAACTTCAAACATCAAAGTTGAAGTATGATATACCAGCTTTCCAAAATGATCAAGAACATCAAAATCCCTTACTTGAGCAAGAAGTTATCGATGCTGCAACATGCCTTGATCAAGCTGATTATTATGATAGAATTGCCTAAACCTACTTGTGCCACACGACATGGATAATATTTGCAAGCCTTCAATCTTCACAAGATCAATTCTCAAATCATCACAAAACATGTCTCTGCAAGAATATAACAAAATTTTGTAAATTCTATCTAAAATGCATGTGAAGCAAAACTTGAAGCAATGTTTTATCCTCTAGCATTGATTTAAATAGTAAATTGCTCAAAAAACCTCCACAATAAGCCAAGAGTGATCAAAATACCAATGATTAATGTGCAATTTGAGGGATCAAAGTTCAAATGATCAAAATTTTTAGCCATGTGGAAATGAGGGCTATGATCCCTTGCAATTAAGTAACTAGCTTCACATCATTACCTATTGGATCATAGCATGCTGCCTCATCCAACTTCCTCTCAAATATTTGAACATTTCTCCTATAAATAGAGACCATTATTCTTCATTCTAAGTACACTAAAACATTGCAAGAGCTTGTTTTCTCTCAACTCTTCCTCCTTGCTAAATTCAAAGTTCTCGAAGAGGGAAAAATTGGATTTCTCAAACCAGTCCATTCCCACCCAATCCAAGCATCCAAACACTTCACATAAACATCATAGAAGTGATCTACAACCTCAAATCACTTCTGTAACACCATAATCACTAAGTCACATGCCATTTACTTATAACTTGCATCAAGCTACAATTTGAATTGAGCCAAGTAATCCAAAAGGTCCATTCATTCTAAGTATTGGAACACTATCCTTGAGGGTCAAGAGAGCTGTCTGGATCATCAAATCACATATGTAACACCTCTAACAGAGAATTCTATTCTCACTTGCTAGGTAAGTTTCATCAAAACTGAACTTTATGATTCATGCATCAAATTTGATCATTCAAGTTACAGACATGTTTATCCAGATGTTGTGATCATTTTCCCTCAATTAATTATCATATATCATGACTAATGAGATTTCATATTAAAATATTCAGTTAGGGTTCATACGATTGTCAAACCAATTTCTTTTGATACACTGAATTTAAATAAAATTGGTTAATACCATTCAATTCCTCTTGAAAATCCAACAACTTTCATTTTTGCATCATCCAATTTGGTTGCATATTGAGGGAGTTAGGAAATTTGGAAAAAAGATGAAGACGACAATAGTGGTGGCAGCACCATTTCTGCAATTCATGCTATTTTAAAATATATTTAATTGGGTGTGGATTGATAGACGGATGTATCACCACCCCAGTGGTTAAGGCGTGTGTTTATGAGGTTTGTGAGTGTGAGGTCTGGGGTTCGAATCCCCCTTGCCCCATACCTTTTGTTTTATTTTTTAAAACCATTTTCAAAAGGAATTTTTCACATATATATTTATCACTTGCCATTCTCTATCAGGCACACGCAAGTCGCTCAGGTGGTAAATTTTTAACCTCACCACCTCAAGGTCGCTGGTTCAAGTCCTAGTGAGACCATTTCCTTTTTTTAATCACTTTTTCTCTACATTTTCTTCACAGCTTCTTACAATTCTTTCACATAGAAAATTTAATCTTTTTGAGTAATTTTTTTACACTTCTCATTTATCATGTATATTTTGGGAATCCATTTAAAAATTCAAAAAATAATATTTATTTAATTTTCCATTTTTCTTAAGTGGAAAATCATGACTTTTTAAAGGTGTTTTTCATACCTTTTCATAATTTCTTGTGATTTCTCCTTGACCTAATTATAGATACATGTCCTTATGGTCATAGTACACTTTGTGTAAACCTTGTTCAAAATATTTAACTTGATTTTTTTTGGACTTATACTCTATCCATACCTTGTTTAGGTATTTTTTTTCTCTTGAAAATACTTTGATTTATTCTTTTGAAACCCTAGGGTTTTATTTTAAATAACTTTTTTCTTTGAAAGTACCCTTGATGTTTGACTCGAGCTTCCACTTGAGTTTGGATTCCCCAAAGCCCTTGATTCAACCATGATTGAATGCCTTTCTCAGGAACTTCTTTATAAAAAAACTCCCATTAGGGTTTCTTATCACCCTTCATTATTCATTCTGATCTTTGATCACCTTGAATACATTGCTTTCTTGAACTTCCTTGTGTTTAATTTCATAGATTAAATCTTTGATCACATGTTCAAGTATTTCCTTCATAAACTCTTACCAAGATAAACATATCTCTTTATTTGATACTCATTGACATATTCATAGATCATGCTTAATCATTTCATGCTCATGTCATCCTCGATGACTACACTTGTTTAAAAGCTTAAATAAACTTACCTTATTAAGTTTCTCTTGACATTTTTTTCACTTCGGGCTTAGGGCCGAACTACTACTGCTATGGCTTCCTCTTAAGGATATGTAGGGATAGGATTGCAAGATCCTAGCGAGCACCACAATAACAAACCTTTTTAGCTTTTTCCTTTATGTTTACACAAAAAAACATTAGGATCCCCTTCAACTACAACTTAGTTCAAGCATTAGGTTTACCTTGTTGAAGTTCCAACTAAAAACTTAGCCTCCTCTTGGGCTTTATACATAGAGACTTCACATTAAACTTAGCCTCCTCTTGGGCTTTAGAAAAGGAAGTTAGACTTCAAACTCAAAACTCTTCAGCAAAGAGATGAGAACTCCCCTTTGAAGTCCTAAAGTCAACACCCTGCCCCTTTGTGGCTTAAAACCTATAAACTTCAAGTCAAACCCTAGCCAACCTTTGGCTTCAAAAAACACTTCCCCAGAGATGAAACATGAGTCATCTCTATGGAAGAGATGTTTCTTCTATTTCCTATAACATAAATCAAACGTTTTCCATGTTAAGTGATGTAAGTGGCACACTTGTTGATTCTATATCCAAGTTGGAGTCCTTTTCTTATTATGGAACAAAACACTTATGTCATTTAAGTGATGCAAGTGGCACAATTTTTAATTCATTTAAAGGAAGATGTGGCATTACTCAGGATTTTTACATCCATGTTTAAAGCTTCTTCCTTTATTATCTTCTTTCTCAAAATATTTATGGTGAGTAGGTGAGATATCTCCCTTTAGATGACAATTTGTCTCTTCGCAAACCAACAAACCCAATACCACCCATTAGTAGGTGGAACTACGAACTCTATGATTTCTCAAACTCCTTTTGAGAATACGTAGACATAAGATTGCGAGATCTTAGCGAGCATAATAATAAATAAAACAATTAGGTTCCTATATCTTTTAGACTATAAAAATAACAAAAACATCTCCCACTCACTCACTCAAAACCAATCAACAAATTCTCATTACACAACAAGTAAAACAACAACAACAACCCAAATATAAGCAAGAGATTCATATAGGATACTATAGATACTTAGGGTGCTAATAACTTCCTTCTATATAACCAATCCTTATTCCCGAAATCTCAAGTGCATTGTTTTCCATTCCACACACTCACGGGTTTATTCAAAATTTTCCCCTTCCCTACCTTTGGGATAAATTCAAAGTTCACATGTAAAAGGGAAAAGTCTATTTCGCGCGGCTACAATAGGTTACTATTGGCTGACAATGGAATCTGACTGTTGCAAATATGTGAAGAAGTGCCATAAGTGCTAGATTTATGTTGACAAAGTTCATGTGTCTCCAACTCCTCTCAATATTATCTATTCTCCATGGCCTTTCTCCATGTGGGGCTTTGATATGATTGGACTGATTGAGCCTAAACTTTCAAACTGGCACCGATTCATTTTGGTGGCTATTGATTATTTTACCAAGTGGGTTGAAGCGGCATTGTAAGCCAATGTGACCAAGCAAGTAGTGGTCTGGTTTATCTAGAACCAAATCATCTACTAGTATGGTGTTCCGAACAAGATTATCACTAAGAATGGGTCAAATCTTAATAAAAATATGATGAAGGAACTATGTGATGAGTTTAAGATTGAGCATCATAATTCTTCTCCTTAAATACCTAAGATGAATGGGGTTGTTGAAGTTGCTAATAGGAATATCAAGAATATGGTTGTTACATATAAGGACTGGCATTAGATGTTCCCTTTTGTTTTGCATGGGTATCGTACATGTATCCGCACTTTAACAAGGGCAACCCCTTTTTCTCTTGTGTATGGTGTGGAAGCAGTGCTCCCAATAGAAATTGAAATCCCTTCTGTGAGAGTTATAATGGAAGTTGGATCGTCTGAGGCTGAATGGTGCTAGAGTAGATACAACCAGTTGAATTTTATTGAATAGAAAAGAAAGACAACCTTGTGTCATGGCCAATTGTATCAAAATAGAATAAAGAAAGCATTTGAAAAGAAGCTTCGACCTCGTCTGTTCAGAGAAGGCGACCTCGACTCAAAAAGATCTCGACTTTTACCAATGATTCTAGGGGCAAGTGGACTCGTAATTATGAAGGCTCGTATGTTGTTAAGAGAGCCTTCTTTGGCGGTGCATTGATTCTTAAAACTATAGATAGTGAAGAGCTCACTCGTCCTGTGAATGCCGATGCAGTCAAGAAATGCTTCACCTAAAAAATAAAAAGAACAGTTCGCTAAGTTGAAAACCCGAAAGGGGGGCTTAGGAAAAAATGAGTGACTCGGCGGATTGAAAACTCGAAAAGGAAGTCCAGGCAAAAATTAGAGACATAAACAAAAATAAGCATACCAGTAGATTAAAAACCCGAAAGGGAAATCTACGCAAAATTTAGGGATTATGGCAAGTAACTGCATCTGGCCAGTCTTGATCACTTGAAGCAATATTGGTTGTCAACGATTCTCTTTCAACCATTCTCAATGGAAGTTTTGAGCACAGTGACATTCAAAATTGTTAGGGAGAATAGTGGTCATTGTATTCCAATGTAACCCTTTCCATGTATTTATCATTTTTCAAACTTTGTAATGATCCATGAAGTTACACCATTTGCGGACTTCCATTCTATTAATAAAATTTGGGCCTTTGTTCCTTTATTTGCAATTCTTATTTTGTTTCTGTTTGCAGAATTTCATTTATTGTTGATGTTGATTTTTGAAACAAAATGTGAATAATCTATTTAAAATTTTGAAAATTATAAAAACATCTTCCTTTGATTTGTGAATATAAAAAAGGAATTTCGACGGTTATTCCAAGAACGGTAAGATTGCTAAACACACAGCTTAGTGTTTTCCTCAACAGGGTTCATTCTTTTTCTTCCTGGTAGAGTATGTTGATAATTCCTCAATAGAGTTTATAACCAGGTTCCCCTATAGTTGTTAATCAGATGATGGGTTTCCTCAAGATTTGTTACGATATGTTGGACTCATGAAACCCAATATTCCTCAATTAAATACCAGTTTGGGTTTTCTCCAGATGAATGGTGTTTGGCTTTTTCCCAGCTAAGTCTTGATTTAGATCTTCTCTAGCTGAGCATTTTTCTTTCCTCCAGTTAGGTTTTAATCAGGCAGTTAAGTAGTTTTTGAGTTCCTCCTCTCCTTGATGTTAATCCCCATGCGGAGATTTATCCTTGTTGATTCCCAGCGGAGGTTACGCATCATTACTTTGGATGTTCCGCAAACAGAGTGCATGGTTTCTGTTTTTCAACAATGTTGATATAGCAGTCACCTGTCGGGTTTTCTCTCACCTTTTGTTGATTATTGATTTAAAATCCCCCACTTCTTGACTTCTCGCTATGATGTTAATTTCTTATTTCCCCCGACAAGTCCAGGATGTCTTTCTACTCCTCGGAGACCTTTTCTTATATCTCCAGTAGATTTGTGTTATTCCTCAATTAAGCTTGTATAATCTTTTACATGATTGCAATCCTCAGCAGATCCTTTATTTTTCTACAACAGATCTCCACATCTCTTTGAAGTAGATTTCATATGAATAAAAATAATTTGGGTTATCATTGTTTCCCCAATAACGTTTCTTCCATCCTCGAAGCAGAGTTGATGTTGTTATCCCTTTTGCAGATTATTGATGTTAGAAGATTAAATCTTTTGGAGTTTTCCGCAAGCAGTATCTTTTTCTCCCTAATAAGATCTAAGCCTTGTAGCAGGATTTATTTTCCTTTGATGGCTTTTATCCTCCCCAGTGGAATCCCTACCGGGGTTCTTCAGTTTATTCCCCTACAGAGTATCCCTAGCAAGATTTTCGATGATATCCCCGTCTTTTTGGGATTAGCCGAGTATCTGATTATGCCGTGGTGTTTTATTGTCGTGTCTATCCTTTTGTTGATTTTGTCAGCATATACATACGCATATTCACGCATTTGCATTCAAGCACAACATCATTGTTGTTTCATCATTATGCATTTAGCATCGTTGTTGCTTCCCCGCTCTCTGGTGTTGTTTTTCCCCACAGAGTGTGTGTGTCTGTGTGTGTCTCCTCTCTCCAATATAGAGTAACGATCATTAGGCAGAAAGATTTTATTCCTTTCTAATTCCCCACTGAGTTCGTTTCTCGTGGAAGATGTTTATTCAGTTTCCTTTGCAGTTCATTATTTGGACAAACAATTTCCCTAGTTGAGATATTTCCTCCTCAGGATGAGTTTTATTTGACTATTTCTCTCTAGTTCGTTCGTAGATTGAACTTAGTCCCTTGAGAGTTTATTATTTGTTTTAGCATACCTTTTCCGATAGCAGGTAATATTTCTCCCTTTTCGGTTGAGTACCCCTTTGTCCTCTACCCAGTAAACTGGTAGTTGACAATACCATTTTTTCTCCGACGGATTCTCGTTTTGGTGGAACTATCCTTTTGGTTTGGTTACCTTGTCGTAGGTATCACTTAGTTGATAGTTGCTAATCTATCCTTTTTGAGTTTATTACCTTTTTCGCACTACCTATGGCTGGTAGTATGTAAGATTTCTCATTTTTTTGGGTTGGTTACCTTGTCGTAGCTATCACTTAGTTGATAGTTGGTAATCTTTCCTTTTTTTGAGTTTATCACCTTTATCGTACTACTTGTGGTTGGTAGTAGGTAATAGTTCTCTTTCTTTTGGTTGGATACCTTGTCATAACTATCACTTAGTTGATAGTTGGTAATCTCTCCTTTTTGAGTTTATTACCTTTTTCGTACTACCCGTTGGTTGGTAGCATGTAATATTTCTCAGTATCCCTTTGGTTGGTTACCTTGTCATAGTTATCACTTGGTTGGTAGTTTGTTATCTTTCTGTTTGAGTTATTTGCCTTGTCGTAGCTACCACTTAGTTGATAGTTGGTAATATCTCCTTTTTGAGTTTATTACCTTTGTCGTACTGCCCGTTGGTTGGTAGTAGATAATATTTCTCGTATCTTTTTGCTTGATTACCTTGTTGTAGCTGCCACTTGGTTGGTAGTTGGTAATAGATGATCTTTTCCTCGAACGAAGATTTTTACCTCCCCATTTGGGATGAGATATTCCTCTTTTATTTATGGTTGATAATTTCCCCTCAGTGGGATTTTACTCTATATTTTTTCCCTGCGGAGTCTGTTCTCTTTTTCTTTTGCTTCCCAGCTTCTTGTTTGTCTCCTGTAGCATTTCCTCCCCACTGAGGTCTTATGTCTGCATACCATTTGCATAATCATATCATTGTGTGGTCTCTTAGGGCCAAAAATTGGGTTTACTTATCATATTTAAGTCTCTTCTATCTCGTGGAGACTAAGATGTCAATCTTCATATCTCTAGATAGAATAAACTTAAATAGAGACAGTTGTAATACCCTAATTTTTACCCCTAAGATCCCACATATCATTTGCATCCTGCATCATAAGCAAGATCACCAAGCACCTATGTTTTTTCTTTGTTTGCTTTTATTTGATTGTTTATGTTTACTAACCCTAATCAAAATAACAAAAATTTGTTTATTTTTCCTTTACTAACTCATTTTCAGGAAGAGGTTGGGATCAAGAACACCAATTAACAATCCCTCAGCTTGATTCAAATTCATCTAAAATATTCGAAGTTGATATGCAAACAAGTCAAAATCATTTGATCAAGAGTTTCCCAAGATTTGATTGACTATTATTCAAGAGACTCTAAGGTTCATGTGTTTATTTCCATGTCTTCTTTGACAAACAAAAAGAATCGAGCCAGAGCCAAAACAGTGCAACTAAAAGGCAAACTTTCACATTTTTGCTGTGTTAATCGATTATCTAGTGTGTTTTTTGTGAAAATGAGCCAAATTCATTTGTTTCATCATGAGAATATTCTAGATTACCTCATTTTAATTCCCCTACCTCATCATAATTAATTCCATCATACACCCTTATTAATCACCACTTGATCTTGATTTTGCCTCTAAAATTCAAATTCCAAGCCTAATTTTGATTCCAAACCACCAAAAATTCCAAGCCTAAATTCTATAAATAGAGGTCTCATTTCATTCATTCTTCAAGCTTTTGAGAGCCAACATCACCTTGTTAAATTTCCTTCTCATTCTCTCAATTTCCTTCATCCACTGATCGCGACTTTCTATGTCTAATACAACTAACTGCAAGTGCACAGTCTATCGCGTAGTAATAAAAGATATCGATCCCACAGGGACTCGTAATCAAACTAGTGTTCTCGGGAGTTACTATGTTTAGCTAGGTAGAATATGTTTTAAGGGAATAAGATTGTCACTAAAAGAGGGAACTAAGATTACTATTTAGATTTTAATTAATTGAATCGATACGTAGTAATTGTGTTCTTCAGGGATTTGATAAATTACTGGTGTATGAAATAGTTTGCACAGTTTATTTAAGCAGAAAATGGAGATTCAAAGACTCTCGTCTCACGATGGTTGTTGACGCTAATCATAATCCTAAGGGCCAAACGTACACTTTCGTATCCCGTTTGGGGTTAAAATCATTTTTTGGAAATCTCTAAGTTCTAATTCATTTTAAAGTGCTTTCGCTGTTATTAAAACAAATGCCTGGTGTTTACTATCTGACCTTACCGCAGCTTTCGCTTGTTGGTTCGTATCTTAATTAATTTCCCACTTTCGTGGAAAAACTACTTTTAAATAAGTTCTCGCTTTCGCGACGAAGTTTATTTCGTGAATCAATTTTTAAACACTTAGACCATAAATTACTTTTGTGAAAAGAAAGTTTTCAAACAAGAGTTATCAAATCCCATTCGAATTATTACTACATATCGATTACCTAAGTTTAGCTAGACATGGGATTGGGAAAAACAAAACATAAATAATAATAATAATAGATAATAAATTGCATTATGAATAAAACAGGAGTCGATCAAATGAAAACCTGTAAATATGCCAATTGGCCTTTGGGCCGATCCTCCACAGATGTTGGCAGGATTCTGGTCTTTAGTGCCAATTTGATCGTACAGTGCAATAGCAATTACAAAAGAGCGGAAATGGGAATAAGGAAATGTAAAGGGAAATGGATACAAATAAAAGAAACTGAAAAGTAATTTGCTCTGGAAATTAAATTCGGCAGCACTTCGTGGTATGAATGCAGCACACTTTTGAAGTCCTCTGCTTCCCTTTTTCTAGAGGTGGAATCCCAACGGTTATCTCTGAGGATGATGGACTTTGAGGCAGATAATTTAGGGAGTAGTGGTCCACTTAATGCGAATTGGAACTGCTCTTTTGACGTGTAATCTGAGTGGGGCGTTTTCGCCTGCATGACGGTCGTCACAAGGTGTGACGGTCGTCATGAAGCTGTGACGGTCGTCACATCAGCAAAAACTGATTGATGCGCTTTTCATTGTGTTTTCACTCCTTTTTCGTCCATATTTCATCTGAGATTGCTCCTTTTCTTCATGTTGCCTTGTTTAGACGTGATCGTTGAATACCTGCAAAACATCAGACAAATATACGGAAATAACCCGAAATCGGATCGAAAACGGTTAGACTTTAGTTGAAATATGCATGAGAATATCTATATGGTTTCGTGTTATCAAACTCCCCTAAGCTTGAATCTTTGCTTGTCCTCAAGTAAAACATGGAAAAGTCGGCAAGCACGAGGCAACTTCTTCATTCGCAAAGTTTGGAAAAACCGGGATTCTTGGTAGGAACAAGACGAGTATCACGACGACACTGGACTACAAGTCTTCGGAGGTCTCCTTTTTATGCAAATCGGTCTCAGTCATGCTACTGTATCTTGGTGTCAAGGTTCTCGTGGCAAGTTCATCCTGTTTGTTCTAGCGCAATCACATTAAGCCCGTTGTCCGCACACTTTCATGGCAAGTCGACCTGTTAGTGAATATGATCTCATTTCTGTTTTTGATCTTCTTTATTGATCATAATTTTGTGTCATTGATTTTCAATGAGTTTTTCGTGCCGTTGGGCTAAATGCTCGGGTGAGGAGCACCTAACTTAGAAGGAAACGTATCTTATATTCTTGGGCTTTTTAGCTCTCTTTTCATCATTTTTCATCTTTTTGGAGATCATACACTTATTTGCATCGGTCGCTCGCTTAGAAGTGTTTTTAGGATGGTGCTGACTGCTAGTATAAACTACTTGGGGTTGAGTTTGCGTAGACACTTGAGACTTTGGTACACGTAGGTGGTGAAACCGACTCGCATAAACTAGAGATCTAAGGTGTCTGGACGATACTGGTTTTGTAAGAACTGTCGTTTCCTCGGAGTTTCAAAACTTGTTTTGAACTCAGGTGCATTCTCGTGATGCTTTTTGCTTTTGAGGAACAAATGAAAGTTTTTGTTTACGTTGAATAATGTGGGGATTGTTTGCGTAACGTGAAAAATATATAGACGAGCTTTATTTTCTAGAAATAGAAAGTGTAAAAATAGATATTACTAGAATTCAAAGTGCAGTGAAATGGAAATAAAGGAAATAAAGGAAGTTCCGAGTACAGTGGAAATAAGGCTCCGCTCCCACACTATCTCGATCAGTGTCCTCACTGATTCTTGAAGCGTGCGAGAGGGAGATACAACTGAAAATGCAAATACAGAATACTTAAATATAGTAAACAATGAAGGAAAATAAAGGGAACTCTAGTCTCGGCCTCTGTCACGTTCGCGCTGGCGTCCTCTGGCTCTAGCAAGGGCTACTCTGTCCTCATAGCTCATGGCTCCGGTGTGGTAGACCGTGTCTCGGAGTCCTTCAACCTGCAGGGTCAGATTCGCTAGGCTCTCAGTGATCGTGGCTTGGCCGGTGTGAAGTTGTTGCATTTGAGTCCGGTGCCAAGCCTCGAACTGGTCAGCTCGCTGGTTCTGCTGCTGCAACATCGTGAGTATCTGTGCCTGCTGGTCTAGGGAGCGACGGAGATCCTCTTCCGTGTAGTCTGGCACGGGATGGTGACGGCAGCGGCGAGAAGATGTACCTACTGGAGGAGGAGGCTGCGATGCCTCTGGCTGCTCAGACCTGTCCAACTCAGCTTGGATTTCATCTTCGGAATCATGAGTGGGATCCTGAGTAGGAACAGCAGCAGCAGGAGGGGCAGTGAGGTCGAACAACCAGTTGGTACGGTCCTCTGGATGGATGCGGGTGCGGGACGGAAGGATGATGCTTCGGACGGTCTTGCCACGCACGACCGGATGGTATTTCCCGTCAGCTCGGGAGCAGATGAGATGGGAGGCTCTGCAGTGGTCGGTGTCAAGGAACACCGAGGGGATGGACTGGAGGTGCTGGAGGCGGTCGCCAAGGTTCATCCCAAGTGCAATAGCCGTGACAATCCCGCCAAAGTAGAATGGCTTCGAGCCACGGTTGCAGTTGGCCTGAATGTGAGCCAGCAGAAACGGGGCAGCGTTGACAGGTTCATTGTTGAAGACGCAATGAAGAAAGAAGAGCTCCTTGGAGTTTACTTTGTGGTTGCTGTCTCTGGCGAAGATAGTGTTACTCAACGCTCTGTGAAAGTACCTGATGGTGGGGTTATGGATGTGAGTGGCGTGCAGGGAGTCCCAACCATCGGCATTGAGGTCGGTCAACTGATACCACAGCGCGAAGGCTTCGTGCTGGAACTGATCAGTGATGCAGCGATGAGCGTTGTCGCCGCGAGGTAGCTGTAGGATGCCGACAATCTGGTTTTGGTGCATCTGATAGTTGACGCCAAACATCCGGAAGCAAGCGGCACCTGAATGTTGGTTGAGTTCGCCGCTGCCCGTGACGTAAGTGAACAAACTCAAGAACTCAAGAGTGAGTTGTTCGTAGGTTGGCTGTGGGTTGGTGCAGAGGTTCCAGATGCCTGCTCGTTGAAGCATCCAGGTGAAACCTTCAAGGAGTCCGAGCTCCGTAAGCGATGGAAGGTGCGGGTAGTGAGTCGGCTGGAGTTGTAACACCCCACTTCCCGTATTAAATAAAATATAAATATTATAATAATAATCAGAGTTTTCGCCAAAAAGTGGGATATCACATCTCCAAATTTTATAAAAATACTTTATTCATTCTTTTCAAAATAATTCAGTGGAATTTGTTTCATAAAGTAAAATACATCAAAACATGATACGTCACAGGATTTCAACACGTTTGACATAAAACAATTACAACACCCATATCCCGTGTTACGTATCAGAGCATCCTAGACTCGACGGTCACACCAATATCCAAGCTAGCTAAACACCTGGATTATCTGTACTTCCGAAGAAGCACAGACCACAACAACAACAAAGGGGTGAGAAATAATGATCAGAATATAATGGTAATGTAATACATGTAAATAAGGTAGTAAAACACACCAACACACCAATATTCACCCCCAACAACTCCATATGACGAACCTACTGTTCAAATTACAATATAACATATTATAATGCAAATATGCAACTCAACACCATGCATGCGGTACCGACTCATTGGTTCATTCAATCGAACCTGGATAAATCACTTACGCTCCTCCTGAGACATGATCTATCCCCCACCATTCTCCACAAAGGAGTACGGATGAATCACTTACGCTCCTCCTGAGACATGATTCATCCCACCAAAACACCATGATATGCACACACCAATGCATAACTAATATATTTAGGCACTCAACGTGCACACGATCCTCCTGATCATATCATCATACATCAATGCATATATGTACAGATATAACATACACCAACACCATATAAATCAATTCACACAGTGAGCAATCTCACATTCTAACACCAAGTATAAACACATCCCAACACTCGGGGAATACACGATCCTACTGATCACTGCACCATAATCATATACATGATACACCCATCATTCATTTTAATTAAATTAGATATTAAACGAGTTCACACTCTAACACCATATATAAACACATCTCAACACTCGGGGAATACACGATCCCACTCATCACTACCCACATATATATCAACTAATTGCCCACCAGTCATTATTACGGGAAACATGTACTCTCACCAAGTACACAAGTTAGTTCCCACACTCATCATTCTTATAGTGCATCAAGGCCAAACTGTACCTATCATCTCAACTCGGATCCTCAGTCTATTCTAGTACCAATCTTGCACATTACCGTAACCAATAGGTTTCTAATTCCTATTTCCAAAATCATCACCTACACACTTTACCGATACCTCAAAAGCCATACGGAATTTTCCCTAAAAACTGTAAAACACCCTATATGCCCTATATGCCAAATCATCCCAAAACACCAATTCATTAACATTGACTTATACTCCATCACTATCAATTACTAGTTATCATCAAACACAAACACATCAATAAACATTATACTTACCAATTATCCTATACTTCCTACTCTAGAACCAACATTACGGTACATTACCGACACTTCAGAGTCACTCTGAATCTCACCAAGGTCCTAACCATAGTCATTAACGACACTATAGGGAAACAACACATAATTTTCCCCAAAGCTATAATCATGGTCATTACTCACACCACAGTAACAACACAGAATCTCACCAAAACTCTATTTATATTTACTATCAACACTGCAGTAACAACATATAATCTCACTAACATCACCATAATATATATACACCAAATTCACCAATACCAATCAACAATTCATCAATGTCAAGCATCAATTTATCATCAGCAACAATAATAACAAGCATGCCAATATAAAACTTCATAGATCGGAATTTTCCTACGGGGTTAAGGAATCCCCTCTACCCTATACATGTATATACCATCCCAAATCAAGTTTCTCCCCCCTTACCTTGTTAATCGGTTGATCGATGAAAGAACCCTCCAAGGTTTGGCCAATTCTGATTTCCCCCTGTATCCTTCGTTCTTTGCTCCCTTTTCCGTTCCTTTTTCCGTTCTCTCCTTTCTATCGTTCTTTTTCCACTTTCTCTAACTTCTCACAATGTATCGTAAAACTACTAATCCCTCACGTTTCTATTTTAATTCTCTAATCCCAATAATAATAATAACTTAATAATAATAATAATAAAAATAATAATAATAATAATAGTAATAATAATCCTATTATTATCTCACCAAAATAATAATAATGTTAATAACTTAATAAAATAATAATAATAATAATAATAGTAATAATAATCCTATTATTATCTCACCAAAATAATAATAATGTTAATAACTTAATAAAATAATAATAATAATAATAATAATAATAGTAATAATAATCCTATTATTATCTCACCAAAATAATAATAATGTTAATAACTTTAATAAAGTAATAATAATAATAATAATAGTAATAATAATCCTATTATTATCTCACCAAAATAATAATAATGTTAATAACAATAGTAACTATAATAAATATAATAATAATAATAATATTCCCACCAATATCAATATTATACACTATATTATTATATTCACCAAAACACCACCAATAATCCTCCCATATCAGGGACACCCACCAATAAGAATATTCATACCCATCATTCATTTTAATTAAATTAGATATTAAACGAGTTCACACTCTAACACCATATATAAACACATCTCAACACTCGGGGAATACACGATCCCACTGATCACTACCCACATATATATCAACTAATTGCCCACCAGTCATTATTACGGAAAACATGTACTATCACCAAGTACACAAGTTAGTTCCCACACTCATCATTCTTATAGTGCATCAAGGCCAAACTGTACCTATCATCTCAACTCGGATCCTCAGTCTATTCTAGTACCAATCTTGCACATTACCGTAACCAATAGGTTTCTAATTCCTATTTCCAAAATCATCACCTACACACTTTACCGATACCTCAAAAGCCATACGGAATTTTCCCTAAAAACTGTAAAACACCCTATATGCCCTATATGCCAAATCATCCCAAAACACCAATTCATTAACATTGACTTATACTCCATCACTATCAATTACTAGTTATCATCAAACATAAACACATCAATAAACATTATACTTACCAATTATCCTATACTTCCTACTCTAGAACCAACATTACGGTACATTACCAACACTTCAGAGTCACTCTGAATCTCACCAAGGTCCTAACCATAGTCATTAACGACACTATAGGGAAACAACACATAATTTTCCCCAAAGCTATAATCATGGTCATTTCTCACACCACAGTAACAACACAGAATCTCACCAAAACTCTATTTATATTTACTATCAACACTGCAGTAACAACATATAATCTCACTAACATCACCATAATATATATACACCAAATTCACCAATACCAATCAACAATTCATCAATGTCAAGCATCAATTTATCATCAGCAACAATAATAACAAGCATGCCAATATAAAACTTCATAGATCGGAATTTTCCTACGGGGTTAAGGAATCCCCTCTACCCTATACATGTATATACCATCCCAAATCAAGTTTCTCCCCCCTTACCTTGTTAATCGGTTGATCGATGAAAGAACCCTCCAAGGTTTGGCCAATTCTGATTTCCCCCTGTATCCTTCGTTCTTTGCTCCCTTTTCCGTTCCTTTTTTCGTTCTCTCCTTTCTATCGTTCTTTTTCCACTTTCTCTAACTTCTCACAATGTATCGTAAAACTACTAATCCCTCACGTTTCTATTTTAATTCTCTAATCCCAATAATAATAATAACTTAATAATAATAATAATAAAAATAATAATAATAATAATAGTAATAATAATCCTATTATTATCTCACCAAAATAATAATAATGTTAATAACTTAATAAAATAATAATAATAATAATAATAATAGTAATAATAATCCTATTATTATCTCACCAAAATAATAATAATGTTAATAACTTAATAAAATAATAATAATAATAATAATAATAGTAATAATAATCCTATTATTATCTCACCAAAATAATAATAATGTTAATAACTTTAATAAAGTAATAATAATAATAATAATAGTAATAATAATCCTATTATTATCTCACCAAAATAATAATAATGTTAATAACAATAGTAACTATAATAAATATAATAATAATAATAATAATATTCCCACCAATATCAATATTATACACTATATTATTATATTCACCAAAACACCACCAATAATCCTCCCATATCAGGGACACCCACCAATAAGAATATTCATACCGATGATAATAATAATAATAATAATAATAATGATAATAATAATAATAATAATAATAATACCACCAATATTACTATTAACTATTATATTATTATCTCCACACCACCAATGATCCTTATATATCAAGGATACTCACCAATCACATGCCAACACACCCCACCTAAGGGCACACCAACATAAAATAATTAAATTAACACCAAAATGACTAAATAAATAAAATGGGTGTTACAACTCTCCCCCACTTTAAGTATTTTCGTCCTCGAAAATTACCTGATGAAACACTTCCGGATACGCTTTCCGCATCCTTCATTCCAACTAACAGGTCACACTGCCTTCTGCAGCACCTCCCCAAGTTACTTTCACCAAAGATATCTCCTCCCTTCGGAGTTGTTTCTCGCTCGTCCAAACGAAATAGCAATGCCTCAACAATCAAATTATTTTCACTTGTACATCATCCACCTGGTTCAATGTACTTTCTCAACTACGACACATGAAACATATCATGCCAATTCATAACGACAGCGGGAAAAACGGTCTAACATGTTACTCCTCCCATACCTCTGCTGCGCCACTCTGATACAAAACACAGAACACGGTGCGAACTTCTGAGACTTCGAAGCTCGACCAACATCAGTCACCGGCGTGACTCTCCAAACACATCTTTCCTTGGATCCTCTTGATCTTTTCAGCCCTCTCAACATAATTTTCAGGTCTGAGCACAACACTCTCACTCGACTCATTCCAACACAGTAGAGTCCTACACTCCCTATTTCACCAAGCCACATATAGTGCCATTCTTACACTAGGATGGTAACCGTTATTATAGGTAACTCAATCAACGGTAATTAATCATCCCACAATCCACCTCGATCCAACACCCAAGCTCTCACCAATTCTCTACAGACTCAATAGTCCTCTCTGACTGACCATCAGTTTGTGGATGGTAAGTCGAACTCAACTTCAACTTAGTACCCGAAGCTTCCTGTAAGCCCTTCCAAAATCTCAATATAAACCTCAAATTTCCATCTGACACAATATTCGTCAGTATCTCATCCAATGTCACCACTTTCTCAATATGCATCTCATATATTCTCAACACGGAATATTTAATCCATTCCTAACAATTCAAATTAAAATTATGTCTTTACAAATTCGTTGGAAATCTCAACACCAATTTCGTGAAAATACTACCTGATTTCCACTCTGGAATATTTAACGACTGCATCAGACTCAACAGTCTCTAATGTTCACTCTTCGAATTCCTACAATTCTAACCAGCATATTCCACCTCAACTACTCCTCCCCTTATCCATGGTCTCCAAAACAATCTACTCAAATTCGGTTACTTCTTCATAGCACTGGGATGGATACTCCATCTACCCCAATGTATTTCTTCACGAGTACTTCTACTCCCCTCAACAACATTTGGTACACATACTCTATCATAACATCTCGTGGTATTATTTCCACAAGCCCGACAATCCACTCCTCGACTCTAATTTATCAACTTCAACTAATTCACTACTCGACCCAGATTTCTGACTTTCTCGGTTCTTCTCAAAGATATCACTAGTCAGATCTTAATAATAAAAGATTAACTCCATAAGAAGTATCCTTACTCACACAACGCATATTATGAAATTTCTCAATCAGTTCTACCTCTTTTCACCATCATCTTCGGTAAACAAAAACATCTCCAACTCACCGCATCATCTACCACATCCACTTTACCCAAAGGGTAATTACACTCAAAGTCGTAATCCTTCAGAAATCCTAATTATTTCCTATGCCTCATTTTCAACTTTTTCAAATCAAACAAACACCTTAAACTCTTAAGATCACCAAACATCTCCGATCTCAGTCTGAACTTTCGAAGCCTCCGACTCCAGTACAACCACAATAGCAACCAACTCTAAATCACTGGTCTGATGGTTTCTCTTACACACTTCGAGTTGCCTTTTGCATAACTGAAACTCGCTGAAGTTGTATTTAGCAAATCCCCTAATTATATCAACAAGCATCACAAACACCACAATTAGTTCTATCGGATTCGGCAGAACTTTCCTTACGGAAGTATATCACCGCTCTTTTTCTAACACTGATAACTCCAGTTCCTTATGCTCAACATAATCCTCTATACTCTTCGAATACCTTAAAATATCATTTATCAACACAACCATTGCCTTATATAAATAATTAAAGAAGATCCCATGCCAAGTGGACAAACAAGTTGTGAGTTATAGCGGGAACACATACCGTACCGCCCGTCCTTACCACAACATTCAAACACACTTCATCAATAAATAGATTAAATCTATGTCAATACTTCACCATCTCATAGATAATTTCAATAGCTTTCCAACACTTTGAACCGGGCGTCATTCCGAGTTACGGTTCTCCCGTTACGACAAAAATACCACAACAACATTTTTCTGCTCAGGGCACTTCGCCAGGCGAATCTCGGCGAACATGACAGTCCTGAAATTCTATTTTCGACCGTTACCTGACTTCCGAATGTCCGATTTCGATTCCGTAAAAAGCTGCGATCTCGGAATTCAACGTATAACCACAATTTCATACTTAGGAGGCCGTCCAACACACTTTTAATCTTTAAATATTTTAAAACCCGATTACTTCCAATCTCAACAGCAGATCGTGGAGCCTCCTATTACGATACCACTTCGACCTTCGACACCACAACACAATAATTCTACTCGCGATTTCACGAACACGGAAACTCACGTCCTTCAATCAATTGATCCATCAAATCATTAACTCTTGGAAGCGAACACTTATCCTTGACAGTCACCTTATTCACTTATCTATAGTTCACCCAAAGCTTCACAAAACCTTCTGTCTGTCTAACCAACAAAAATTGGTGCACCTTACGGTAACACACTCAAACAAAAGAACCTCTCCCCCAACGGGTCTTCAAGTTGACTCTTCAACTTCTCCAATCCCAACGTAAACATACAATATGGAGTCATCGATATCAGACTCGTCCCAAAAACGAAATAAACGTGTAAGCTTTACCTCACACTCCGATAGTAAATCGCTTACTTCCTCAGGGAACCTCTGGCAATTCCAACTAATTGACAAATCCCAATTTTCTCACTTTCCTTCTCATTCAAAGTTTTCGTCAAAATAAACGTCTCAACACCGTATTACGCCAACTCCTCAAAATAATCCCTTAAGCACTTAGCTTAACTCAGGACAATTCATTGCTCACGCCACACAAGCTTGCAAGACACGTCTATCCCATCCAACACAATCCCGTCTACTATTAACAAGAGATTAAGGGTGATCAGTTCCTCAATTTGTTAATAGACAGCCGAAATCATGATGGGGTACAAACCATCTTTACCAAACTATGATAGCATTCCTCAACACATTAAGCCACCACACCGTAGCATTCCGGAGAATTACAAACTTCTCCCCCACTGGAATCATTCCTGCTTCTGCAGACAAGGTTAGGAAATAAACTCGTACCGACAGTGTTTTCACACACATGCCGTATACTAGGGATTTAAACCACAACACCAGGTTAAACAACACACAGTCTCCATCCCAAAGGACAGACTCAACTCAACTCAACAACACTGGCCGGACGGACCGACCTGCTCTGATACCAATTGTAACACCCCACTTCCCGTATTAAATAAAATATAAATATTATAATAATAATCAGAGTTTTCGCCAAAAAGTGGGATATCACATCTCCAAATTTTATAAAAATACTTTATTCATTCTTTTCAAAATAATACAGCGGAATTTGTTTCATAAAGTAAAATACATCAAAACATGATACGTCACAGGATTTCAACACGTTTGACATAAAACAATTACAACACCCATATCCCGTGTTACGTATCAGAGCATCCTAGACTCGACGGTCACACCAATATCCAAGCTAGCTAAACACCTGGATTATCTGTACTTCCGAAGAAGCACAGACCACAACAACAACAAAGGGGTGAGAAATAATGATCAGAATATAATGGTAATGTAATACATGTAAATAAGGTAGTAAAACACACCAACACACCAATATTCACCCCCAACAACTCCATATGACGAACCTACTGTTCAAATTACAATATAACATATTATAATGCAAATATGCAACTCAACACCATGCATGTGGTACCGACTCATTGGTTCATTCAATCGAACCTGGATAAATCACTTACGCTCCTCCTGAGACATGATCTATCCCCCACCATTCTCCACAAAGGAGTACGGATGAATCACTTACGCTCCTCCTGAGACATGATTCATCCCACCAAAACACCATGATATGCACACACCAATGCATAACTAATATATTTAGGCACTCAACGTGCACACGATCCTCCTGATCATATCATCATACATCAATGCATATATGTACAGATATAACATACACCAACACCATATAAATCAATTCACACAGTGAGCAATCTCACATTCTAACACCAAGTATAAACACATCCCAACACTCGGGGAATACACGATCCTACTGATCACTGCACCATAATCATATACATGATACACCCATCATTCATTTTAATTAAATTAGATATTAAACGAGTTCACACTCTAACACCATATATAAACACATCTCAACACTCGGGGAATACACGATCCCACTGATCACTACCCACATATATATCAACTAATTGCCCACCAGTCATTATTACGGGAAACATGTACTATCACCAAGTACACAAGTTAGTTCCCACACTCATCATTCTTATAGTGCATCAAGGCCAAACTGTACCTATCATCTCAACTCGGATCCTCAGTCTATTCTAGTACCAATCTTGCACATTACCGTAACCAATAGGTTTCTAATTCCTATTTCCAAAATTATCACCTACACACTTTACCGATACCTCAAAAGCCATACGGAATTTTCCCTAAAAACTGTAAAACACCCTATATGCCCTATATGCCAAATCATCCCAAAACACCAATTCATTAACATTGACTTATACTCCATCACTATCAATTACTAGTTATCATCAAACACAAACACATCAATAAACATTATACTTACCAATTATCCTATACTTCCTACTCTAGAACCAACATTACGGTACATTACCGACACTTCAGAGTCACTCTGAATCTCACCAAGGTCCTAACCATAGTCATTAACGACACTATAGGGAAACAACACATAATTTTCCCCAAAGCTATAATCATGGTCATTACTCACACCACAGTAACAACACAGAATCTCACCAAAACTCTATTTATATTTACTATCAACACTGCAGTAACAACATATAATCTCACTAACATCAAAATAATATATATACACCAAATTCACCAATACCAATCAACAATTCATCAATGTCAAGCATCAATTTATCATCAGCAACAATAATAACAAGCATGCCAATATAAAACTTCATAGATCGGAATTTTCCTACGGGGTTAAGGAATCCCCTCTACCCTATACATGTATATACCATCCCAAATCAAGTTTCTCCCCCCTTACCTTGTTAATCGGTTGATCGATGAAAGAACCCTCCAAGGTTTGGCCAATTCTGATTTCCCCCTGTATCCTTCGTTCTTTGCTCCCTTTTCCGTTCCTTTTTCCGTTCTCTCCTTTCTATCGTTCTTTTTCCACTTTCTCTAACTTCTCACAATGTATCGTAAAACTACTAATCCCTCACGTTTCTATTTTAATTCTCTAATCCCAATAATAATAATAACTTAATAATAATAATAATAAAAATAATAATAATAATAGTAATAATAATCCTATTATTATCTCACCAAAATAATAATAATGTTAATAACTTAATAAAATAATAATAATAATAATAATAGTAATAATAATCCTATTATTATCTCACCAAAATAATAATAATGTTAATAACTTAATAAAATAATAATAATAATAATAATAGTAATAATAATCCTATTATTATCTCACCAAAATAATAATAATGTTAATAACTTTAATAAAGTAATAATAATAATAATAATAGTAATAATAATCCTATTATTATCTCACCAAAATAATAATAATGTTAATAACAATAGTAACTATAATAAATATAATAATAATAATAATATTCCCACCAATATCAATATTATACACTATATTATTATATTCACCAAAACACCACCAATAATCCTCCCATATCAGGGACACCCACCAATAAGAATATTCATACCGATGATAATAATAATAATAATAATAATGATAATAATAATGATAATAATAATAATAATAATAATAATACCACCAATATTACTATTAACTATTATATTATTATCTCCACACCACCAATGATCCTTATATATCAAGGATACTCACCAATCACATGCCAACACACCCCACCTAAGGGCACACCAACATAAAATAATTAAATTAACACCAAAATGACTAAATAAATAAAATGGGTGTTACAGGAGTGACCTCTGATGAAATGCAATGTATTGTGCTCGTTGTCTTTCGCCTAACTCGCCCTCGGGGAAGGAAATGTTGCTGACATCTACATTCCCGGCCATTGTTGGAAGATAGAGAGGTTTCTGAGGTTTTGGGGTTTTTCTGCAGAGAGGGAAAAATGACAGAACGGTGGTTTGGAGGTTGAATTTGGAGTTGAAGTTTATAGTTCAATGTGGGGAGGACGAAAATTAGTAGTGGGGTAGGAGTTTGGATGTTTGAAAGTGATAATGGGGGGAGTGGAAGGGAACACGAACCCTGTTTTATCAGATAGCAGTTCTGGACTGCGTGACGGTCGTCACAAAGGTGTGACGGTCGTCACCCGCGTGACGCTCGTCATGGGGCTGTGACGGTCGTCACAGCAGCAAAATCTGCAGAACGCAGAATTTTGCTCTGAGGGCGTACTCGTGGTGATTTTAAAGCTTAGTATTGATACGGTGATGTAATATAACAGCCAACAAGCAACAATTAATGCAAAAACAAAATAAACGAATAAAAACTAGAATTGAAATAACATAAAATTGAAACAATTGTATGTAGTACATAGTGAAAACGAACAATGCGAAAAATCCAAATGATTAAATGAAACTAAACTAGACTAGACTAAACCGAAACTACTGCTACGAGCTAATAACTAATCTTTCCGTGCCTTCAACTCATCGAATTTCTGTGAATAGTAGTCGAGTTGGTCGCAGACTAGATCCATGAAGCCTACCAGGTCACTGTGCATGCCTGCGATATCAGCTTTTACATTAGTCAGAGCTTTATCAACGTCGTCCAATCTGAGTAACACGGTATCCATTTTGTCGGTGGTCTCCTCAGGGATATGCTCAGGATAAGTATTGTAGTGTGGAGGAGTCGTAGGGTCTACTTCAGTTTCAGAGGCAGCGTCCTCATAGTACATATAGTCGTGTGCCTCGGAGATGTGGTCACTATCATACATATAGTTCTGGGGTGTTGACTGTGGTGAAGGAGGTCCCATAGGCTCATCCAATTCGTAGAGCCAGTTATCCTTGTTGTGGATGCTTGTCATCAGATGATCAGGCAGTGTGAATAGTTGTACTGGTTTTTCGTTAATAAGGTACTCATATGGTCCAGGTCCCATAGTCCCTAAGATGCGCCTGTTAAAGCAGAATTGTATGTTCATGGGTCTGATGGTACCAAAACGAGTGCTGGCATTTAAATGTAATCTAAGGCCAAGCTCGTGGGCAATCATTGTTACTAGGCCTCCTATAAGAATAGGTGTCTGAGGTTCCAGCGTGAGGCGTTTGAAAGATCTCATCATGAAAGGCACTGCATTTACTGTCCGTCCCTGAGAAGCACAGAACATGATGAATAACTCTTCCTTAGACACTACAGTAATATTTTCTTCTTTTCCAAACAAGGTGTGAGCTAGTATCTTATGGAAGTATCTAAAGGCTGGGTTATGAATGTCATCATTGTACATTTTGTCTGGTTCAGGGTGATAGTCGCCTGTGATTCTACCCCAGAAGTGATCGAGTTGCAAATCAATATCGTCATCTTCTGCACTAATGAACACATGCGGTCCGCTAGGGAATCCTAGGAGGTTAGCTAGTGACATCCTGCTGTGGGTTTGGTCCATTCCAAACAATCGGAAGGTAATCAACTCTGTGCTGGATCCAAAACCATAGTTGGGTGTGTATCTGAAGGAACTAAGGAATTCATAGGTAAGATCCTTGTAGGTAGCGAAACGTGTTTTCAGAGCAGTGTTCTCCCAACCTAGTTGATTGAACAGGTATTGAATGCTATCTGTGATCCCTAGTTCATCCATAGTAGCCTTGTCATAATACATCGTTAAGGCGAATTCTCTTTTGGTCAGTGCTGCAAATCTTGCCTTTTGAGCGAGTCCTCTGAAGTGAACCTTTGTGAAATCGTACTCGGCCATATTCGCAGGTAATTCGGAGAAAACAGAAGGAATGTTTTGAAGACTTTAAAAATCCTGAAAAGTTTGAACAGGAAATTAAAGTCAGGATTTTTAGAAACGAAAAGTGGTAGAAACAAAAGACAAAAGGGAAAAAATAAAATAAGAATAAAAGTACGAAAATGAACCAAAGTAGAAAGTAGTAGTAATTTTAGAATTTTTGTTGGATTTTTCAAAGTAGAATTTTTAAAGAAAAATGAAATACAATAACGAGGGAAATTTTGGGTTGCCTCCCAATAAGCGCTATTTTTAACGTCTAAAGCCTGACGATAGCTTGGTGAGAAGCTATTCGGGTGTCTGAGCCGGAAGCTCAAGCAATGTTATATTGCTTACTTGAGGACTGTTGTCGTTCTTATTGTAATGTTTTAGACGTTGCCCGTTTACGATAAATGGTGCATTCGTCTTATCGGTAATTTCGACAGCTCCACTCTGAAGTACTTTAGTCACTTCATAGGGTCCAGACCACCTAGATTTTAGTTTTCCTGGGAAGAGTTTTAATCGTGAATTAAAGAGCAATACGATGTCTCCCACACTGAATTGTTTCCTGATTAAACGTTTATCATGCCACTTTTTAGTTCGTTCTTTGTAGATACGGGCATTTTCGTAAGCGTCTAATCGAAGTTCTTCTAACTCGTGTAAGTTCAAGATTCGCTTTTCTCCTGCCTCGGTGTAGTTAAAGTTGAGTGTTTTAATGGCCCAAAAGGCCTTATGCTCTAATTCTACCAGGAGATGGCAGGATTTACCGTAAACTAATTTATAGGGGGTAGTACCTATTGGTGTCTTAAATGCGGTCCTATAAGCCCATAAAGCTTCTTGTAGCTTTGACGACCAATCTTTCCTTAAGGTAGCGACAGTCTTTTCCAAGATCTGTTTTATTTCTCTGTTCGAGACCTCTACTTGTCCGCTAGTTTGCGGATGATAGGGTGTAGCTACTCGGTGCCGGACTCCATATCTAGAGAGAAGTTTATCGAATATTCGTGATATGAAGTGAGATCCTCCGTCACTAATGACGAGTCTGGGTACACCGAATCTAGGAAAGATTGTGTTTTTGAAGAGTTTGATTACTACTCGTGCATCGTTTGTTGGAGCAGCTATGGCTTCTATCCATTTAGACACGTAATCGACAGCGACGAGTATGTAGTTATTTCCAAAAGAAGGAGGGAAAGGTCCCATGAAATCTATTCCCCAGACGTCGAAGATTTCTACCTCTAAGATTCCTTTCTGAGGCATTTCATCGCGTCGTGAGATGTTGCCAGTTCGTTGGCATCTATCGCACTTTTGCACAGCGATGTGAACGTCTTTCCAGAGATTAGGCCAGAATAGGCCGGCTTGGAGAATCTCAGCGCACGTCTTGGACGTACTAGCATGACCACCATATGGTGCTGAGTGGCATTGGGAGATAATATTTTCTATTTCTTCCTCTGGGACACAGCGACGATATATGTTATCGGCCCCTCTCTTGAAGAGTAGGGGTTCGTCCCAATAATAGTGTTTCAGATCGTGGAAGAATTTCTTCTTTTGCTGATAAGTAAGATCTGGTGGAAGCACGCCCGCAGCGAGGTAATTAACGATGTCAGCATACCAAGGTAATGTGACTTGGGCATAGACGGCTTCTACGGCTTTTTCGAATTCTGGATCTTCTGAGATTGAGTTGGGTACGTCACTTTCTAATTTAGCTATCAGACGTTCGTACGGGAAATCGTCATTTATCGGTACTGGTTCATGTCTGATGCCTTCTATTCGAGATAAGTGATCTGCAACAACGTTCTCGGTTCCTTTCTTATCTTTGATTTCTAAGTCAAACTCTTGTAATAAAAGGATCCATCTCAATAGTCTTGGTTTGGCATCCTTTTTTCTTATTAGGTACCTTATGGCAGCGTGGTCTGTGTATATTATAATTTTTGCTCCTACTAAGTAAGAACGGAATTTGTCAAGCGCAAATATAACTGCTAGAAGTTCCTTTTCTGTGGTAGCGTAGTTCATTTGGGCAGGATCTAAGGTTCTACTGGCATAGTAGATAGCATGGAGTTTCTTGTCCTTCCTTTGTCCTAGAACTGCGCCTACAGCGTAATCACTCGCGTCGCACATGATTTCAAACAGTAGTCTCCAATCGGGTGGTTGCATGATTGGTGCGGTGATAAGGGTTGATTTCAATGTTTCGAATGCTTTTAAACAGTCGTCGTCGAAGACGAATTCAGCATCTTTCATCAACAGGCCGGTCAGAGGTTTTGTGATTTTCGAGAAATCTTTTATAAATCTTCTGTAGAAACCGGCATGTCCTAGAAAACTCCGTATTTCTCGTACGGATTTTGGAGGTTGGAGATCCTTTATAATCTCTATTTTAGCTTTGTCTACCTCAATCCCTCTATCTGATATGACATGTCCTAGAACTATTCCTTGTCGGACCATAAAATGGCATTTCTCCCAATTTAGGACGAGGTTTACTTTTACGCAACGTTCTAGTACCATTTCTAAGTTTTGTAAGCATCCTTCGAAACTTTGTCCACATACCGAGAAATCGTCCATAAACACTTCCATAATGTCGTCTATGAAATCTGCAAAGATTGCCATCATGCATCTTTGGAAGGTTGCTGGAGCGTTACAGAGTCCGAACGACATTCGGCGGTAAGCAAAAGTACCGTAAGGACAGGTGAATGTAGTCTTTTCTTGGTCATCAGGATGGATGGGAATTTGGAAGAATCCTGAGTAACCATCTAGATAGCAGAAATATGAATGTTTGGCTAATCTTTCCAACATTTGGTCTATGAAGGGTAACGGAAAGTGATCTTTGCGCGTAGCCTTGTTAAGCTTCCTATAATCAATACACATCCTACTTCCAGTCACGACTCTTTTTGTTATTGATTCGCCTTTTTCGTTTTTAACTACTGTGACTCCTCCTTTCTTTGGTACGACATGAACTGGGCTAACCCATTCACTATCGGAGATCGGATAGATGATTCCTGCATCTAGTAATTTCTTTACTTCATCTCTGACTACAGTGCTCAGGATGGGGTTTAGTCTTCTCTAATTCTCTCGAGAGGTTTTAGAGTCTTCCTCTATTGTAATTCGATGCATACAGATCGAAGGGCTTATACCTTTTAAATCGCTTATGTTATAGCCTAACGCGGTGGGGTACTTCTTTAGGACTTCTAATAATTTTTCGGTTTCTGGTTGTCCTAAGTCGGCGTTGACTATCACTGGTCTTTTTAGTTCATCGTCTAGAAATTCATATCTGAGGTTTTTGGGTAGTGTTTTAAGTTCTAAAGATGGGTTCTTCGGACCTGGCATATGGTTTGGGGTCAGTGCTAAGCTTTCGCTTAGGCTGTCGTCTTTATACGGTTTACGCCAATTGTCGTCTTCAGAAATGTCGGGTATTTGAATCTTTATTATTTCTGAATACGTGGTCTCTTCATTTTCAAGTTCTCTTATGCATTCGTCGATTTCATCCACTAAATAGCAGGTATCGTCTATTGCTGGTGCTTGTAGGAACTTGGTGAGAATGAACTCTATCTTTTCTTCTCCTACTTCGAATGTTAGCCTTCCTTTCTTCACGTCTATAATGGCTCCGGCTGTAGCTAGGAACGGTCTTCCTAGGATAATTGGGGTTACAGTGTCCTCCTTGATGTCCATGATTATGAAGTCGGTTGGAATGCAGAATTATCCTATGCGTACTGGAACGTTTTCCAGTATTCCGACGGGGTATTTTACTGATCTGTCAGCTAATTGTACGGACATTTTGGTTGGCCTGAGGTCTCCCATATTCAGCTTTTTGCATATAGATAAGGGCATAACACTGATACTGGCTCCTAAATCGCATAGAGCTTTGTCTATTACGAACTTTCCTATGACGCAGGGTATGGAGAAACTACCTGGGTCTTTTAATTTAGGAGGCATGCGGTTCTGAATAATAGCGCTACACTCTGCAGTAAGTGTAACTGTTTCATTATCCTCGATCTTTCTCTTATTCGACAGGATCTCTTTGAGAAATTTAGCGTATGACGACATTTGAGTTATCGCTTCTGTAAAAGGAATAGTAATATTTAGCTGTTTAAGGAGCTCTACAAATTTCTTAAACTGTTCTGAAGTTTTAGAGTTTATTAGTCTTTGCGGATAAGGAATAGGTGGTTTATATGGCGCTGGAGGTGCTTGAGTTTTTTCGCTTGCGGCATCCTCCTTCTCGTTGTCCTCCTTCTTCTCTAACTCGGATTCCTTTTCTGCTTGTTCAGTTGGTTTTTATTGCATGGCTGAGTTTTCGGTCCTCGGATCGATCGGTTCGTCCAATTCTTTTCCACTTCTTAGTATCACAGAATTTGCTTGGTCTTTGGGATTCTGTTCGGGTTGTCCAGGAAATGTGCCCGCAGGTGCGGCAGCAGATGCTTGCTGTTGAGCCACTTGTGATATCTGAGTTTCTAACATTTTGTTGTGGGTGGCTAAAGCGTCTACTTTTCCTGTCAACTGTTTAATTTGCTCGCTAGTGTGTATGTTTTGATTCAGGAACTCTTTGTTCGTTTGAGCTTGAGTAGCTATGAACTTTTCCATCATCAATTCGAGGTTAGATTTCCTAGGTGCATTCTGAGCAGCTGGTTTTTGATATCCTTGCGGAGCAGTAGGCATTTGCAATGCATTTTCGCTTTTGTAAGAAAAGTTTGGATGATTTCGCCAACCTGGGTTATAGGTATTTGCGTAGGGATTTCCTTGAGCATAATTTACCTGGTCTGGTGGGATTCCGGCTAGCAATGGGCATTCGGGTGCATTATGAGTGGTACTTCCGCATAACTCGCAATTTGGAGTTACTGCAGCGACAGTTGTAGTGGGGTTAACGGTCAGACTATCAATCTTCTGTGCTAGAGCATCTACTTTAGCATTGAACTTTTCAAGGCTGTTGATTTTGTACATCCCACCTTTCGTTGTGGTTCTCTCAGTTGGAGTGCGTTCACCTCCCCATTGGCAATGGTTTTGTGACATGTTTTCTATTAATTGATAGGCTTCATCGTATGGCTTATCCATAAGTGCACCGCCCGCGGCAGCGTCTATTGTTAATCTAGTATTGTATAGAAGCCCATTATAGAAAGTATGGATTGTCACCCAGTCTTCTAGACCGTGGTGAGGACATGTTCTCATCATATCTTTGAATCGTTCCCATGCTTCGTAAAGAGATTCAGTATCTTTCTGTCGAAATCCGTTGATTTGTGCTCTAAGCATAGCAGTTTTGCTTGGCGGAAAATATCTCGCTAAGAAGACGTTCTTCAATTTCTCCCACGTCATAACGGAGTTGGATGGTAACGATTGTAACCATGTCCACGCTCTGTCTCTAAGAGAGAATGGGAAAAGATGAAGTCTTATCGCGTCTGGAGTTACTCCATTTGCTTTCACTGTGTCTGCGTATTGTACAAACTTCGTTAGATGTTCGTTCGGATCCTCAGTTGCGTTTCCTGAGAATTGGTTTTGTTGTACAGCCGACAGCAATGACGGTTTTAGCTCAAAATCATTTCGGGTAATAGCTGGGGCAGCAATGCTACTTCTAGGCTCCATCTGAGATGGTGTAGCGTATGCCTTCAGCGGTTTGTTCGGAGGTCCTTCAGCCATCTCTGGTTCTTCTTCTTCTGATTTGGGAATGGGAGTGAGAGGTTCGGGAGTGTTATGTTTGAGTTGTTTGAGTTGGTACTCAATGATTCTACTTCTTAAATGTAAGAAGCGTTCTAGTTCTGCGACTGAAGGTTTTACGATATCGCTTTGCGGGCGATTTCTTGGCATACAATCGACAGAACTAGTAAAGGAAAAATGAGAATTGTTAACCTAGTCTATACGGCGTAACAGAAGGTTACACTATTGACTAAACGGGTCCCCGGCAACGGCGCCAAAAACTTGATCGCGACTTTCTATGTCAAATACAACTAACTGCAAGTGCACAGTCTATCGCGTAGTAATAAAAGATATCGATCCCACAGGGACTCGTAATCAAACTAGTGTTCTCGGGAGTTACTATGTTTAGCTAGGTAGAATATGTTTTAAGGGAATAAGATTGTCACTAAAAGAGGGAACTAAGATTACTATTTAGATTTTAATTAATTGAATCGATACGTAGTAATTGTGTTCTTCAGGGATTTGATAAATTACTGGTGTATGAAATAGTTTGCACAGTTTATTTAAGCAGAAAATGGAGATTCAAAGACTCTCGTCTCACGATGGTTGTTGACGCTAATCATAATCCTAAGGGCCAAACGTACACTTTCGTATCCCGTTTGGGGTTAAAATCATTTTTTGGAAATCTCTAAGTTCTAATTCATTTTAAAGTGCTTTCGCTGTTATTAAAACAAATGCCTAGTGTTTACTATCTGACCTTACCGCAGCTTTCGCTTGTTGGTTCGTATCTTAATTAATTTCCCACTTTCGTGGAAAAACTACTTTTAAATAAGTTCTCGCTTTCGCGACGAAGTTTATTTCGTGAATCAATTTTTAAACACTTAGACCATAAATTACTTTTGTGAAAAGAAAGTTTTCAAACAAGAGTTATCAAATCCCATTCGAATTATTACTACATATCGATTACCTAAGTTTAGCTAGACATGGGATTGGGAAAAACAAAACATAAATAATAATAATAAATAATAAATTGCATTATGAATAAAACAGGAGTCGATCAAAATGAAAACCTGTAAATATGCCAATTGGCCTTTGGGCAGATCCTCCACAGATGTTGGCAGGATTCTGGTCTTTAGTGCCAATTTGATCGTACAGTGCAATAGCAATTACAAAAGAGCGGAAATGGGAATAAGGAAATGTAAAGGGAAATGGATACAAATAAAAGAAACTGAAAAGTAATTTGCTCTGGAAATTAAATTCGGCAGCACTTCGTGGTATGAATGCAGCACACTTTCTGAAGTCCTCTGCTTCCCTTTTTATAGAGGTGGAATCCCAACAGTTATCTCTGAGGATGATGGACTTTGAGGCAGATAATTTAGGGAGTAGTGGTCCACTTAATGGGAATTGGAACTGCTCTTTTGATGTGTAATCTGAGTGGGGCGTTTTCTCCTGCATGACGGTCGTCACAAGGTGTGACGGTCGTCACCCGTGTGACGGTCGTCATGAAGCTGTGACGGTCGTCACATCAGCAAAAACTGATTGTTGCGCTTTTCATTGTGTTTTCACTCCTTTTTCGTCCATATTTCATCTGAGATTGCTCCTTTTCTTCATGTTGCCTTGTTTAGACGTGATCGTTGAATACCTACAAAACATCAGACAAATATACGGAAATAACCCGAAATCGGATCGAAAACGGTTAGACTTTAGTTGAAATATGCATGAGAATATCTATATGATTTCGTGTTATCATCCACCAAATTCACTAAAGCTCTTTCTTCCATTAAAAGTTAGTAAGCTTTTCATTGAAGCTTACTAACCTTTGAGCTAAAACCTTCATCCAAACACTTCTTCATCATCAAATTCTATTGATTTGAAGCATTTTCATATTTGAATTGGTCAACCCTTGTTCCACCATTATTGTGCTTGATCCATCTTCCACAATGTGATCTATGATTGATTCTTGTTGCTTGATCTTTGGATCTTGAAAATTGTGTTTTGTTGGTGTTGTTTGTTGTTGTTTTGCTTAAATTTTCATGCACAATTGCATCCTTGATCATGAAGTGTTTGATGGAATGATTGATCAAGGATTTGCAATTTTTCAAATTGATTTTCTGCTTTTTTTACAATATTAATCGGTTAACACATTGGTGTTAATCGATTAACACTTGTTTCTACGTTCTGCAATTGTTGTTTTCACTATGTTAATTGATTAACACCATGAGGTTAATCGATTAACACAGTCCTGAATGTGTTTTTCTGGCTTGTTTTGGGATTTTTTTGGCTCATTTTTTTCCTTCTTCCATTTCCTTTTGTTTTGCCTTGAATTTTGATGTTTGTTTATCAAATTTCTCTTTAAATTCCATGGACTTTGGGTGTTGATAAGGGTTAATTCCTTTAATCCACCAAGAAGAGTGATGGAACTTAAAGATGGAAGGATCCAAATGTTATAATTCAATTTGGTTTCCTTTTTCCCCTCTTTTTTTTCTTCTGTTGATCAATGAAAGTCTTCAATATCATTGGAACTTGTTTCAAGTTCTTGATGAAGATGAGATCGTTAGCTATTTTCTTTTCATGCAGTATTGCTTTCGAAGGATGATCTTCATATCGTCTCTCTAGCATATATTAGCGTAAACATTATTATTGATCGGCCTCAAATAGTCGTGGCTTCTACATAAGTCCGATTACAATTGCTTAACAAAGCGCTAAATTGTCCCTAAATTGGAACTAAGTTAATTTTTTAAGCGAGATGTTATTCTCCTAATCTCCGTAGTGTAGTTTCAAATAATTGGATATTTTGTTAACTGTTGGGGTTAGTTGGAATACTCGTTGATTTCATCCGAGTTGGAGACATCCCCATGGTAATGTATGAGACCATGTTTTCATTCTTATGGACGACTAGTCGAGTATTCTCCATAATTTGAGAATTTTTGCCTCATGAAGATTGATAATACTATTATGTATATTACATTAACCATATTATTGTACTAATTTTGTTTATGTTTCCTTCTCGCTCCCTATCTCTTTACTTTTACATTTTTATCTTTATCATATCATATCATGTTATTGTTTATGCTTCCGATCTTTTTTCCTTTGTGCATTTGAACCATATTTTGTTCAAAAATATTAATAAAGGATTAAACCTCTAAAAGCTTGGTTCTCTTAAATTTTGTGGTTATGGTTGAGGATGGATCTAAACCTTGGACTTCTTGGATTATTCTTGTACCCTTGGACTTCTTGGACTTGGACTTAGAATTAGGTCTCCTTACCAATGCATGGATTATCATGGATTTGAGATCTTGGCCTTTATTTGGCTTTGCTTATTGGCTTATGCTCAAGGTGGAAGAAATTCTTATTTTTCTTTCTAAGGAGTTTGCTATCTTTTAGTTAGATCCTTCTTATCTCTAGCTCTTATTTTTATTTCTAGGATAGTCACTTCTTCTCCACCTCTTCTTCAATTTTCAAAATCTTCTCCCTTTTTCAAAACTTTCTTGTTTTCAAAATTAAACCTCTTTCATAATAAACCTTGAATTTGGTTAAGTGATTTTCAAACTATGTTTTCTTAATAAATGTCAATCAATGTTAATCATACTTTGACTAATTTCATAAGACTTAAAAAATACAAAAACTCATCCAAACTTTTTGTGCCTTTGTGCACTTTTTCTTTTAAAACTTTTCATAAAGTTTAGACATGATTCATTTTCATAGTTGATATGTAATTCTCCTATTCCCCATAGTATTTAAGATATTGACATTTTCCACTTAGATGTTGAGTGATAGACTTGTTGGTTTTAATCCAAGCAAAATCCTCCATCTTTAGGTGATGCAAATGTTGTCTTATACTTGTGGGCGACTAGTCGTAGTTTTCTCCTTAAAATTACGACTTCTATTTACATTTAAAATTAACCTTAACAAATCATTTTTTTGTTATTTGTACCATGAAATACATGATTTTGATCCTATATTGCACTTTTTGGGTACATAGGCATGAGGCGATAAGTCTCTCCAAACATAAAAATATTAAAAAATAATTCTCTTCTCATCTCCCCAATCTCATTTCAAACATTTTAAAACCAAAAAAGCGTAGATATTTCAAAGGGCTCATATAAAGTAATATAGACGTTTTGGGTGCTAACACCCTCCCTTAGCGTAACCAACCCCCTTACTTATTCTTTGTTCGTTCTTGTTTTAGAACTCTTTAGGTTTTGTTCACTCTTTTTCCTTTCCTTTTGGACAAATAAAAACGCGGTGGCGATTCTTGCTTTATGAGTTAAGTTAATCAATATGTTACACTCATAAATTCTCTTGCTACAAGTAAGAATGGGGGTTGAAATCCCATTAAGCTGAATGTTTTATGTCAGTATGAAGTTCTAGAATGCATGGTTCACACTGCGAGCAGAGGCGAATGGCCATCAAACATGAAAGTTCTCTCATGCTCGCACTACGAGTGTAAGCGAAGTTGTAGGCGAAGGTTCACCTAGCATTCGCACTACAACTAAGGGGAGATTTCGCTACTTCCATTTCATTCTTATGGTTCGCCTGAGTTTGCACTACAAACTCAAAGCGGATGAGCTCACTTAGGCTTCGCACTACGAATGTAGCAGTGTTTCCTCTTTTTGCTTTCTTGTTTCTTGGTTGTCTTTCATACATGACTATTGTTACTTTACCTTGTTTACCTTGATTATTATGAATGATATGCATGTGTAATTGTGGGTTGGTGAATTGATTAAAATGATGATACGTGATTAAAAGAGAACTAAGAAAGAGTGAGGAAAACCTTGTCACAATTCAATGGAATGACCAAATGGTGTAACTAGGAGTTGATAGATAATTTAGATGACGATGCTTGTGTTTTTGATGTAACACCCATTTTATTTATTTAGTCGTTTTGGTGTTAATTTAATTATTTTATGTTGGTGTGCCCTTAGGTGGGGTGGGTTTGTATATGATTGGTGAGTATCCTTGATATATAAGGATTATTTGTAGAGATGTGGTGTTTAGATAATAATATAATAGTTAATAGTTATATTGGTGGTATTATTATTATTATTATTATTATTATTATTATTATTATTATTATTATTATTATTATTATTATTATTATTAGTATTAATATTATTATTGGTGGAATATTATTACTATTATTATGAATATTATTATTAGTGGGAGAATAATATTTGTAGTATTATTATTATTGAATTTAAATAATAAAATAAGAAATAAGGGATTAAAGGAAATAGAGAAGTTTTTGGGAAAGGGAGGAGGACACGATAAACTGCCAGAGGAAGGATTTTGGGAGAAGAGAAAGGAAGTTACGATAAACAGTTGTGGGAGAAAGAGCAAAAGAACGATAAACTGCTCAAAAAACCAAAATTGAGAAAAAAAGTTGAAGAGAAGGAAAAAGGAACGTGACTGTGGAGAAAGTAAGAACAGAAGAATTGTCCATCAGTGAAATTGGAAGATAGTTGCAGAAAAGTCGCCGGAGAGCAGAACCAGAACCGGAAGCTTGGAATTGACCTCTATTCTAAGGTAAAGGTGGGGTTCAATTCTATAACTGTGGGTATGATCGATTTCATGTAGGGAATTGATTCATAGGTATAATTTTCGTTAATCGATAAATGTTAGGGACGAGGTTTTCTATGTAAGAATGAATGTGTTATATACGATGCTCTAAGGTTTCCCTAATGGGGCAAATACGTAGTAATGTCGCCGTAGTAACGTCACCGTAGTAATGTTCCCGTAGTGATGTCCCCGTAGTAATGTTACCGTAGTAATGTTCCTGTAAGTTGAAGAAATATTAAGAATTAATGTTCCTGTAGATCGATAAATATTAAGGGTTAATGTTCCCGTAGTAACGTTCCCGTAGTAACGTTACCGTAGTAATGTTCCCGTAATGATGTTGTTATTATATCCCTATTTAAGTAAATTAGAAGTTGTAGTTATATTACCCGTATGAAGGTATATGAAAATGTGTTGAGTTCTTATTTGTAGTAATGATGTTGTCAGTTGTTCTCTGACATGAAAATGCTGTTGAGTTCTCAATTGTAGAGACGAGGTTGTTTTTAATTGTTCTCTGCGAAAATGTGTTAGAGTCTTATTCGTAGGAACGATACTGTTGGTAGTTCCCTGATATGAACAAATTGAAGTGGTGAGTACATGATGTATGCGAAATGTGATGTTTCTGTTATGGATAATTGGTTGTATGCGTGATGCCTTGTTGCACGGTTGTTGTTGTTGTGTTATAGTCCATAATAGTTGCATCTCATAGCATATAATTTGGCCTGGATTGGTGACGGTTGTGTCTCTAATGACAAAATAAAATGATTGTGGAGAGTTGTCTCCCGATTTATTGTGGAGTGTTGTCTCCCGAATTATTGTGGAGAGTTGTCTCCCAAATTATTGTGGAGAGTTGTCTCCCGAATTATTGTGGAGTGTTGTCTCCCAAAATGGTACGACATGCATATGGACAGTTGAGTCACATTGTTGAGTCGCATTGTTGAGTTGCTTTGTTGAGTTGTTTTGATGAGTTGCCGAGATATGATGATAATTGTTGTGGTTATGAATAAAGAGTGGTTGCAGTTTAATTATTACTAATACTTATGCGAACTGTTGGAATTATAATGTTGTGATAATATTCTGACACGACTTTTATCATGCCTTATGTTATATTGTTGATATCTCACCCTTTACGTTGTATGTTACCTCCGTTTGTGGTAATTTGTAGGTAACTCGGAAGAAAGTGTCGCTTTATGTTTAAGGTCTTTGGTCGCTCTGATACGTAGCACTCTGGGGGGGATGAATGATTAATGTTATTGTTTTAATTGAATTCCTTGTTGCTGAATCTTATTAAGTACTATGGCAAATAGATTGGTTGTTCCTGATAATGCCAAATGTTGCTTGGATGCATAGTTGTTTTAGTGAATTGATGCAAGATGATTTCTTGTTGAATTTTAATGGAATTTAATTATTACGAATCGTTGGAAGTTTATTATAACATGTTGTTTTATGATTAAAATGTTAAACAAATTATCGTTGTTTGTTCATCCGAATTTCGTGCTACGTATGTTAGTAAATGATCTTTTGCAGGTGTATGTGTTTTGGTTAAGTGTAGAATGTGACACCTCTGATGCGTCTGAGAATTTGGGAGTGTGACGGTCGTCACAGCTCCATGATGCTCGTCATGACCGTGACGGTCGTGACATCCATGACGGTCGTCATGAGACTTTATATGCTGCACTCTGAATTGTTTCTGTTGTTTATCTTATTTTTCCGCGATAGTTTAGAGTGGGGTGTTACAATTGGTATCAGAGCAGGTCAGTCCGTTCGGCCAAGTTGTTTAATGTTGTGTATTCCCTGGTATGTGACATGTGTGTTAAAACACTGTCGGTACATGTTTTGCTGTAGAACCTTTGTCTGCAGGAGTGGGAATGATTCAAGTGGGGGAGAAGCTTGTGCTTCTCCAGGATGCTGCAAGTGTGGAGTTGTAGCTCGGGTATGGTTGAACGCTCTTATAGTTTGGTAAAGATGGTTTGTACCCTATCATGATTTTCGGCTGTCTATTGACAAATTGAGGAACTGATCACCCTTAATCTCTTGTTGATAGTGGACGGAGTCATGTTAGATGGGATATGTGTGTCTTGCAAGCTTAGACGGCGTGAGTAGTGGAGTGTTTTGAGTTAAGCTAAGTGCTTAAGAGTAGTTTTGATGACGTGGCGCAGGACGGCGTTGAAATATTTAATATTGATGGAAACTGTGAGTATTGATGAAAGTGGAGAAGTTGGTGGTTTACCAGTTAATTGTGATTGCCCGGAAACTTTCCTGGCGAGATAGTGATATACAGCCAAGAAGTGGAGTGGAGTTGTGATCGACTTAGTTGCGGAAACTAATTCGATATTGAGAGCTCCATATTATATGTCTGTTGGATGGTCAAAGAACTAAATTGATTGAGTAGCTTTGAGACTTGTGTCTGGTGTGTGTGCTAAGGCCACAGAGTGTGAAATTGTTGTCGTACGTCGAATTCCGAGATCGCAGCTTGTTACGGAATCAATGTTTTTACGGACGAAAGTTGGAATAGATTACGCCGTTGTGTCGGGTAATGTTAGGCCGTGATCGAGTATGCTTGTTTTGTCGAATTTGATGGATTTTTGTAAGTTTTTGCATTTTTGGAGATTTGAGGATTTAAGATTCGGATTGAAATTAAAAGTCGTAGAATTCACGTTTGATGGTTCCAAATCACTAATATATGTTTGGTATGAATGAGTATGTGTTTGTTTCGAAGAAAATAATTGAATCGGTCGGATTTTCAGGCGAAAATACTCGAACCCGTAGCAGTCTTTATGCAGAAAAATTCTGTTTTGGAAAAACTTCAAAAATTCATAACTCTTGAACCGTATGTCGGTTTTAGTCCCCGTTCGAAGCGTTGGAAAGCTAACGAGATGCTCTTTCTAGGAAAATTTGTTTTGAGGCCTGTACCTAGTTCAATTATATCAGAAAATTGAAAATTTATCGTGTGTTGATTTTTACCGAACCCGACAGGACCATTTGTTGTGTTTATGATGCCTTGTTGATATGATAAGTGAAACGTCAGCGAGTTTTGGGTTATGCTTTAAGGAAACTTGAAGTACATAAGAGGAATCACCCGACGAGTGATTTAGAGTTGGTTGCTGTTGTAGTTGTGCCGGAGTTGGAAGCTCAATTAGTTAGTGTGAGACTTGGAATGTTTGGTGACCTCAAGAGCTTAAGGAATTGATTTAACTTGGAAGAGTTGAATATGAGGCAGAGAAAATAATTGGGACTCCGGAATGGATTATGATTTCGGATTGAATCACCATTCGGGTGAAGCGAGCGTGGTAGCTTATGCATTGATTTGGAAATCTTTGCGTATACCGATGATGATGGTGAAAAGAGTTAGAACTGATTGAGGAATTTTGTGGTATGAGTTGGTTTGTGAAGAGACTTCTTATGGAGTTAAGCTTAGTATGTTGGACCTTACTAGTGGTATTCTTGACGAGATTCGATAAGGTCAAAATTCTGGTTTGAGTTGGTAGATTGGTTGAATCTGAGGAACTAAAGTCGAATGGATGATTTTCAGATTAATGGAAATGGTATCATGAGATGTCGTGATAGAGTTTGTGTTCGAGATATTATTGAGTGGAATAAGAGTATTGAGGTAGATGGAATATCCATCCCGGTGCTATAAATATGTAACCGGATTTGAGGAAATTATTTCGAAGGCTATAGTTGAAGAGATAAGTGGTTGAGTTTGTATATGCTGATTAGACTTGTTGGAAGTCGAAGAATAAACGCCAGAGACCGTTGGGTCCGATGCAACCGTTGAATATTCCAGAGTGGAGATCGGATAGTATTCCCATGGATTTTGTGTTGGGTTTTCCGGAGAATTTAAGGGATATGATTTTACTTGGGTGATTTTGGATAGAATGACTAAATTGGCTCTTTTCCTAACAAGGAAGAGTAATCATTCTATGTTGAAGCTAGCTGAGATTGTGCAAGAGACCCAAGAATGGATGTGTTTTGAGAGTTACGCTGGTAACTGGTGGTGGTCGAGCTTTGAAATCTCGGAAGCTCGCGCCGTGTTTTGTAGTCTGTGGGAGAGTGGCATGGTGAGGTGTTGCAGGAGGCAGTGTGACCTGAGAATTGGAGAGCCGAATGCAGGGAGCGTATCCGGAATTGTTTCCATCAGGTAATTTTCGAGGACGAAAATAATTAAAGTGGGAGAGAGTTGTAACACCCATTTTATTTATTTAGTCATTTTGGTGTTAATTTAATTATTTTATGTTGGTGTGCCCTTAGGTGGGGTGGGTTTGTATATGATTGGTGAGTATCCTTGATATATAAGGATTATTTATGGAGATGTGGTGTTGAGATAATAATATAATAGTTAATAGTAATCTTGGTGGTATTATTATTATTATTATTATTATTATTATTATTGGTGGAATATTATTACTATTATTATGAATATTATTATTAGTGGGAGAATAATATTTGTAGTATTATTATTATTGGATTTAAATAATAAAATAAGAAATAAGAGATTAAAGGAAATAGAGAAGTTTTTGGGAAAGAGAGGAGGACACGATAAACTGCCAGAGGAAGGATTTTGGGAGAAGAGAAAGGAAGTTACGATAAACAGTTGTGGGAGAAAGAGCAAAAGAATGATAAACTGCTCAGAAAACCAAAATTGAGGAAAAAAGTTGAAGAGAAGGAAAAAGGAACGTGACTGTGGAGAAATTAAGAACAGAAGAATTGTCCATCAGTGAAATTGGAAGATAGTTGCAGAAAAGTCGTCGGAGAGCAGAACCAGAACCGGATGCTTGGAATTGGCCTCTATTCTAAGGTAAGGGTGGGGTTCAATTCTATAACCGTGGGTATGATCGATTTCATGTAGGGAATTAATTCATAGGTATAATTTCCGTTAATCGATAAATGTTAGGGACGAGGTTTTCTATGTAAGAATGAATGTGTTATATACGATGCTCTAAGGTTTCCCTAATAGGGCAAATACGTAGTAATGTCCCCGTAGTAACGTCATCGTAGTAATGTTCCCATAGTGATGTCCCCGTAGTAACGTTACCGTAGTAATGTTCCCGTAAGTTGAAGAAATATTAAGAATTAATGTTCCTGTAGATCGATAAATATTAAGGGTTAATGTTCCCGTAGTAACGTTCCCGTAGTAACGTTACCGTAGTAATGTTCTCGTAATGATGTTGTTATTATGTCCCTATTTAAGTAAATTAGAAGTTGTAGTTATATTACCCGTATGAAGGTATATGAAAATGTGTTGAGTTCTTATTTGTAGTCATGATGTTGTCAGTTGTTCTCTGACATGAAAATGCTGTTGAGTTCTCAATTGTAGAGACGAGGTTGTTTTTAATTGTTCTCTGCGAAAATGTGTTAGAGTCTTATTCGTAGGAACGATAATGTTGGTAGTTCCCTGATATGAACAGATTGAAGTAGTGAGTACATGATGTATGCGAAATGTGATGTTTCTGTTATGGATAATTGGTTGTAGGCGTGATGCCTTGTTGCACGGTTGTTGCACAGTTGTTGTTGTTGTGTTATAGTCCATAATAGTTGCATCTCGTAGCATATCATTTGGCCTGGATTGCCGACTTTTGTGTCTTTAATGACAGAATAAAATGATTGTGGAGAGTTGTCTCCCGATTTATTGTGGAGTGTTGTCTCCCAAATCATCGTGGAGAGTTGTCTCCCGAATTATTGTGGAGAGTTGTCTCCCGAATTATTGTGGAGAGTTGTCTCCCAAAATGGTACGACATGCATATGCACAGTTGAGTCACATTGTTGAGTTGCGTTGTTGAGTTGTTTTGATGAGTTGCCGAGATATGATGATAATTGTTGTGGTTATGAATAAAGAGTGGTTGCAGTTTAATTATTACTAATACTTATGCGAACTGCTGGAATTATAATGTTGTGATAATATTATGACATGACTTTTATCATGCCTTATGTTATATTGTTGATATCTCACTCTTTACGTTGTATGTTACCTCCGTTGGTGGTAATTTGTAGGTAACTCGAAAAAAGTGTCGTTTTATGTTTAAGGTCGTTGGTCACTCTGATACGTAGCATTCTGGGGGGGATGAACGATTAATGTTATTGTTTTAATTGAATTCCTTGTTGCTGAATCTTATTAAGTACTATGGCAAATAGATTGGTTGTTCTTAATAATGCCAAATGTTGCTTGGATGCATAGTTGTTTTAGTGAATTGATGCAAGATAATTTCTTGCTGAATTTTAATGGAATTTAATTATTACAAATCGTTGGAAGTGTATTATAACATGTGGTTTTATGATTAAAATGTTAAACAAATTATCGTTGTTTGTTCATCCGAATTCCGTGCTACGTATGTTAGTAAATGATCATTTGCAGGTGTATGTGTTTTGGTTAAGTGTAGAATGTGACACCTCTGATGCGTCTGAGAATTTGGGAGTGTGACGGTCGTCACAGCTCCATGACGCTCGTCATGATTGTGACGGTCATGACATCCATGACGGTCGTCATGAGACTTTATATGCTGCACTCTGAATTGTTTCTGTTTTGTATCTTATTTTTCCGCGATAGTTTAGAGTGGGGTGTTACATTTGATGTCTAGGTGCGCATCCTTGATAAGTGGTCGTCTTGTGGAGAGGTGAGACACTATATGGAACGTGTATTGGTTTTGTGTTACTTTAAGAATAAGGTGAATGTGCCATTGCCATACCCCAAATTTTTCCCCTAGATTCCATCATCATTTTCATAACATCCAACACATTTTAGGTGTGTCATTCATGCATAGCTAACCCTCAAAAACATCAAAATATTGTCTTGCTTTGGTTTTTTTGTGAATTAGGGTTTGCATCAATGTATCAAGTTATCATGATCAAAAGTTTCTTTACATCAACATTCAAGTGTATTGTGGCCTCATTATAAGTTTATCAAGTTTCAAACTCATCTGGTCCACATATTAGGGTTTTTGAGCCAAAGTCAACTGCACATTTAGCTTTTGACCAATATATGATCTTAAGCCTTAGGGAATCATGCAAGACTCTCAAAGACACCTTTGGAGTCCATCCATAGTGTTCAAATATCTCAAGAGTTTGATTTCATTTGAAGTTTGCAATTTGGATTTCATCTGATACAAAAGTCAACCATTGATCAAAGTTAAGTTTGACTTTTGATTTTTTTGGTCAAACACAGATTTTTCAAGTCAAAGATCATGAAAACATGTGATTTACGTCATGATCAATCAAGAAAATCAAGGAAAACATCAAAAGGTCAAGATTTTGAAAAATTAGGGTTTCATGATTTTTTCTAAGTTATGAAATTCTATGATTTTTACTCAACTTTCCAAGCTCATAACTTCCTCATCAAGTAACCATTTTCTTTGCTTCAAAGACCAAATTGAAGAGCTTCTTCCATACTACAATTTTTGCCTTGACCTGCTATAGTTCCTACTACTCAACAAACTGTTCCATTGGCTTCCGAGACCCATCATGTAAGCCATACCTTCGCACTAACTGATGTGCATACTCGAGTGCAACCTTGCTATGATTTCTCTAATTTGTTTGAAGATGGGGATGAATGACATGAAAAACTAAGAGAGAATTTCAAAACCCTTGAGAAAAGGTTGAGAGCCACGGAAGGTGATTAGATTTTTGGTGCTGCTGCAAGGGAAATGTTCCTTGTGTCTAGATTGGTTATCCCGACAAAATTCAAAACTCCAAACTTTGATTAGTATGAAGGTGCTACTTTCCCAAAGTATCATCTCATCATGTATTATAGGAAGGTGGAAGTCCACGTGGATAATGATAAGCCATGATCCATTGTTTCCAAGATAGCCTGAAAGGCGCCTCTTCCAAGTGGTACTTGAGCCTGGATCAGACCCGTATTTTCTGTTTTCAATACTTATCAGATACTTTCATAAAACATTACAAGTATAACATGGATTTGCCCCTTGACAGAAGGAAATTGTTGAGCATGTCACAAAAGGATTCTGAATCATTCAAAGAATATGCCTAGAGGTGGAGAGAAACAACATCTCAAGTTGAGCCACCCTTGACTAAGAAAGAATTAGATGACTGGTTTGTTGACACAGTACGGCCAAAATTTTATGAAAGGATGGTAGGAAGTGTAATTGCTAGCTTATATGACCTAGTTGATGTAGGTATCAAAGTTGAACTTAGTTTGAAAAATGGCAAAATGATCAACGCATCTGGGAGTTACAACAACAACAACAATATTATCAAGAATTTTTTTGGCAATTTTCACAAAAAGAAAGAAGGGGAAACAAATGTAGTGATGACTAGTCGAAGGAAAAATTAGTCTTGGAAGAAACAACAACGACAACGACAATGTTATGTTCAAAAGCCAACTTACCCAGTTCAATTCACTCAACAATCATATGTTGTAGCAACCACGCCTTCATTAAATCAACAAGTTCCCATGTATCAACCTGTGCAACCAGCTCCTACTTACCATCCAATTCAAGCTCCACCAACATGTCAACAAGCGCCAAACGCTCTAGCTTATCAACAACAAAGAACTCAAGCTCCCTGTCAAAATTCTCCCGTTCAAAACAGAAGGCAGGGTGGCAGACCTCCTATTGCCCTCATTCCAATGACTTATACAAAATTATACCCTTCATTATTGCAGAGAGGGTTGGTGACTCTAAGATCTTTGGGTCCACCACCTAATCCTCTTCCACCATACTACAATCTTAATGCCCACTGTCAATTCCATGAAGGTGCACCACAACACGATTAAGAAGGTTGTTATGCTATGAAACACATTGTGAGAGAGTTGATTGAAAAGAAGATCCTCTCATTTGGAGATTCAGGACCAAATTTCAAAAACAACCTGTTGCCTGCTCATGGGGTTGTCAATGCCATTGATGAAGTGACTGATGAACATTTGATCTTAGATGTTGCTGAAATCAAGACTCTTATGCAAGCTTTCCATGCAAAGTTAGTAGAAGCAGGATTGGTCAAGGTTTGTCATGGAAAATGTGAAGAATGTGTTGTCTGTCCTAAAGGATGTGACTTGGTCCAAAAGGACATCCAAAATTTGATTGATGAAGGTTTTTTGCAAGTCAGTAACAATATGAGAAAAGGTGAAATAACAGTAATTGATCCTATTTTCAATTTTCTAGAGTCAAATGACAATATACCTGTTTTCAATTTTCCCGAGTCAAGTTCCAAAACACCAGTTTTCAATTTACCAAAGCCAGTCTTAAATATTCCAGAACCTGTCCTTGTTCAGCCAGCTAGTCATCCAAAGCCAATGGTTATCCGAAGGCCTAGTCCATTCTCTTCATGGAAATATGATGTGACTGTTATTGACCAAGAATCTGGAAAGGTTAATAAAAAAGAAGGTTTGAATATTGCTAATGTAGATATAACCAATATTGCAGGGGTATGTAAAATGACCCGTAGTGGTTGCATATACACTCCCCAATTCAATGAGGCCCCATCAAAAGAGATTGCGGAAGAAGTGATTCCAATTGATGAAGATGTTGAGTTTCTGAGAATCATAAAGAAAAGTGACTACAAGGTCATTGATCAGCTACATTAAACCCCGTCAAAGATATATATCATGTCTCTTCTAATGAGTTCTCCAGCTCACAGAAATGCCTTGAGGAATTTTCTAGCTCAAGCTCATGTCACTCATGACATCAATGTTGGCCAATTTGATGGAATAATTGCCAATATCACAGCCTGTAATACTCCCAGCTTCAGTAGAGAGCAGTTACCAAGGGAAGGCCAGAACCATAACCGTGCATTGCACATATCTGTGAAATGTCAAGATGATGTTTTAGTAAGAGTCCTTATGGACACTGGTTCCTCTCTTAATGTTTTACCCAAAAGTACACTTGCTAAGTTAGCTTTCCAAGGGGCGGAGATAAGGCCTACTGCTTTGATTGTTAAGCCATTTGATGGATCGCATAGGACAGTGATTGGGGAGGTAAAGCTTCCTATTTTGATCGGCCCGCGTGTGTTTGATATTACCTTTTAAGTCATGGACATTAATCTTGCATACAACTGTTTTTTGAGAAGACCATGGATATACGCTGCTAGGGCAGTGACCTCTAATTTGCACCAAAAGATGAAGTTTGTTGTTGACGATAAATTAGTAATTGTTTCTGGCGAGGAAGACCTTATGGTGAACCATCCCTCTTTATTCCAATATATTGAGGATGATGAGGATGCTTTGGAAAATTATTTCCAAGCTCTCGAGATAACCATTGATGTCCTTATGGAAATTTAAGAACCTGTGGGGAAGGTTAGACCATCCTTAGCATCTTTGAAGATGTTGTTAATTAGGATTCCTTAAAACAAAATATACTCGGTTTCTTTATGATCAAGAAACACACAAGGGTTAGGGTTAAGAAAAAACAAGGAGAACAACAAGGATTGGTTATAACTGATATTCTTTATTTTCTCTATAAAACAGATTATAAGTACTCAAGAATAACAAATATCCCTCTCACCCTAATTAGGTTTTGTCACACCACACATAAGATGAGAGACTAGTATGCTATTTATAATAAAACCTAACATACTAAACTAATGGGCTTTTGAACAATTACCCATTACAAGCTAACTTAAACAGTTAGATCCTTAACACAAGGCCCAATTTGACAACTACATACTAGAACATAATTTGACTACACCATGTAGGTCTTCGACAACAGCATGTGAGCAAACTTTGACGGCATGCTAAGTATAGTCCGATCCAATATCTCACAAATCTCCACCTTGGATCTAACTCTACCATCAAGAAACAAACTAGCTTTCTTCATGCAGCTTTATCAATTATGTACATTGGAAAAATTGCAACAGGGCAACATCTTGGTGATCATAACAGCAGCATTACAATCTGTCGAAATATTCAGCACTTGGACTTCTCCATGCTCGATTACCCCTCTGACGAAATGTAGCCTCATATCAATGTGATTGGTTCACTCGTGATAGGCTGAATTCTTTGACAAGTGTATTGCACGTTGACTATCACATTTATTAGTGACAACTCGACCTTGAAGTTTCAGCTCCTTTGCAAAACCCTCAAGCCATAATGCTTCCTTTACAACTTTAGTTAGGGCGATATATTCCGCTTCAGTGGTTGTTAAGGCAACAACCTTATGAAGTGTTTCTTTCCAACTGATTGTTGTGCCAAAAATAGTGAACACATATCCAGAAATAGATTTTTTAGAATCCATACAACCTGCATAATCTGAGTTGACATATCCTTCGATTGAGGCTTTATTTTCTTCACCTAAGGCTCTACCATAAATTAGGACTCTTTTCAGAGACCCATTTATGTACCTTAGAATCTACTTCAATGCTTGCTAGTGAGCCTTTCCAGGATTCTCCATGTACCTGCTTACAAGACTTATTGCATATGTTATGTCGGGTCTAGTACATACCATATCATACATTAAAGAACCCATTATATTAGCATATTGAATTCTATTCGTGTAAGATCTTTTGACATCAGTACTGGGAAACTAATCTATACTCATCTTGAATTTAGGGTTTGTCGGAGTCACAACAGGCTTTCAATTCGACATACCAAACTTTTCGATAATCTTCCATAGGCATGCCTATTGAGATAAGCATAATTTCAAATGCTTTCTATCTCTTCGGATGTCAAACCCAAGAATCCTGGATGCAGATCCTAGATCCTTCATGTCGAACTCCTTATTGAGTTCAACATTTACCCTCATTACATCTTCAACATTGTTGCTTGCTATTAGAATATCATCCATATAAAGCAACAAAATAACAAATGAATTACCATGTCGAAATCTAAAGTAAGCACAGTGGTCGAACTGACTTCTAATGAAACTTATATGTGCCATGAACTTGTCGAATCTCCTATTCCACTACTGATGATATTGTTTCAATCCATATAAGGATCTCTCCAGCTTGCACATATAATCTTCCTTCCCCTTTTCGACATACCCTTCAGGTTGCTTCATCAAGATTGTTTCATCTAGATCACCATACAAGAATGCAGTCTTCACATCCACCTGTTCCAGTTCAAGGTCGAACAGTGCCACCATGGCAAATAATATTCGAATGGATATGTGCTTCACAACAGGAGAGAACACATCATTAAATTCGACACCTTCTTTTTGAGTGAAACCCCTAGCGACCAATCCTTCCTTGTATCTTTTCAATGCCACTCCTTTGATTCCTTCCTTAACTTTGAAAATCCATTTATAGTTGACTAACCTAGCTCCAACAGGTTTCTTGACCAGTTCCTAGGTGTTGTTATCATGAAGAGATTTCATTTCATCATCCATGGCCTTTAGCCATTCAATCTTCTTTTGACTCCTCATGACTTCCTTATAGTCTCTAGGTTCTTCATCGAGAACCTCACTTGTAGAGATTAAGTCATAAGCTATAAGATCTGCCTACCCAAGTCTTTGAGGTGGCTTGATGACTCTCCTCGACCTGTCTCTTGCTAGCAGGTAGTCATTATCAGCCTCCTCATCTTCGACAACAACTTCTACTTCTTCAAACTCATCTAGGGTACACAATTCAACATCAACATGCTCCACATCAATAGGAATCTCTCCCTATTCCAGCTCTTTGACAACATCATTAGTTTTCTTGAAAGCCAACTCTTCTACATTGAAAACTACATCTCGACTGGTGATACACCTCCTGTGACCTGGCTCTAGGCACCATAACCTATAATTTTTGACTCCTTCTGGGTATCCCATGAACATTTATTTAAGGGCTCTAGGTTCGACCTTGTATTGCCTAATGTGAGCATAGGCCATGCAACCAAATACTCTAAGTTTTTCGAGACAAGATGGATGTCCCGACCAAACTTCTTCAGATGTCTTCATATCTAACGCAGTCGAAGGACATTTGTTTATCAGATATGTTGTTGTTGAAACAGCCTCAGCCCAAAGCACCTTTTTTAACCCATCACTAGTCAGCATGCATCTAACTCTTTCCAAAATATTTTGATTAAACCTTTCTACCAAACCATTTTTTTATGTAGTCCCTGCAGAATTTTTATGCCTTGCAATACCTGAGGCAACACAAAAACTTTTGAACGCCTCATTGTAAAATTCAAGGCCATTGTCGCTTCTCAACCTCTTGACCTTTCTGCCATTCTGATTTTTGACTAGAGTCTTCCAACCTTTGAAATTCTCAAAAGTTTCATCCTTAATCTTCTAGATGAATACCCATAACTTTCTGGAATAATCATCAACTATGGATAGAAAATATCTTGCTCCTGAATGTGATGGACACCTTGCAGGCCCGCAAAGATCATCATGGATGTAATCAAAGGTTCTATAAGTTCATTGTTTGCCTTTGTTGAACTTCACTTTGCAAGATTTTCCAAGTACACAGGCTTCAAAAAATTTTAGCTTTTCAACTTTGTCTCCTCCAATAAGATTTTGTTTCCCTAATTCGACCAGACCCCTTTCACTGACATGGCCCAATCTCAAGTGCCAAATTTCAGTTTTCAACAATTGTTTCGTGGATGCAACATTTGTCAAACCACTTACAACTTCAGCCTCAAGGGTATACAAGCCTTGTTTCTTCACGCCTCTCAAGACTTCCTTCGACCCCTTCTTGTCGAATTCAGCAAGAGAAATCAAATTTCTCTTCAAATTAGGTACATACCTAACTTCAGTCAATAGCCTTATTGACTCATCATGGATTTTGAATCTCACAGATCCAATACCTGCAATTTTGTAAGATTTGTTGTTTCATAGTAGCACTAATCCATCATCTTATTCATATAGCTCATCGAACAATTCTCTGTTTAGAGTCATGTGCCAAGTGCAACCTGAATCTATAATCCACTCCTTTCTTGAGTCGCCACTTGAAACCACAAGAACATTAGATGATTCAAAGTCATCTTAAACAATGGTTGTGTTGCCATTATCTTTACCTCCATGATCTTTCAGGCGTTCAAAGCACACTTTTCTTCTGTGACCCTCCTTCTTCCAGTGGTAGCATCGAATGCCAGATGTCGCACCACTATAATACTTTTGCTGACTTTTACCTTTCTTCTTGTCGAACTTACCATCCTTTCGCAAGAATTTTCCCTTAAATGCTAAACCTTCACCAACCGTCAAAGGTTTATGCTCCTTTCGTTTGTTTAAATGCTTAGAATACAAGGCTGATTGAACTTCTTCAAAGCTCAGGGACTCCCTTCTATACAAGATAGTTTCTTTGAAGTGAGCATGTGTTATGGACAAAGCACACAACAAAAACAGTGCTTGATCTTCATCATCGATCTTCACATCAATATTTTCAAGCTCAAGAATCATCTTGTTGAACATATACAACTGCTCAGCCAACACTTTGTATTCACTCATCTTCAATGAATATAAAGCTTGCTTCAGGTAGAGTCGATTCACCAGAGATTTGGTCATGTACAAACTTTCAACTTTCAACCATAACCCCGATGTCGTAGTCTCCTTGGATACTTGTCAAAGAATCTTATCACCAAGGCTAAACAATATTGCGTTTTGGGCTTTTTCTATCATGGTCGTCTTTACTTTTCCCGTTAATGCAACGTCCATGGCTGGCTATCCCTTCAGCGCTTCCAAACAACCCTGCTGAACTAGTAGGGCTTTCATCTTCAAGCGCCACAAACCGAAGTCGTTCACTCTGGTGAAATTTTCAATCTCATACTTTGTTGAAGGCATCTTCTCCATGCTCACCGCACCAATTTGTTATGAATTAGGACGTCTTAAAACAAAATATACTCGGTTTCTTTATGATCAAGAAACACACAAGGGTTAGGGTTAAGGAAAAACAAAGAGAACAACAAGGATTGGTTATAACTGATATTCTTTACTTTCTCTATAAAACAGATTACAAGTACTCAAGAATAACAAATAACCCTCTCACCCTAATTAGGTTTTGTGACACTACACTAAGATGAGAGACTAGTATGCTACTTATAATAAAACTTAACATACTACACTAATGTACTTTTTAACAATTACCCATTACAAGCTAACTTAGGGTACAAGCTAACTTAAACAATTGGATCCTTAACACAAAGCCTAATTCGACAACTACATACTAGAACATAATTCGACTACAACATGTAGGTCTTCAGCAATAGCATGTGACCAAACTTCGACGACATGCTAACTAGAGTTCGATCCAATATCTCACAGAAGAGCATGAGGTCAACCATTAAAGAAGGTAGTCTCGAAGGCTGGGGGAGGTTATTGATGTCAAGGTAAAGCTGGACCACTTTGGGTTGGGTTACAAACCAACCGCTAATGAAGGAGCGTTAACTTCTACCAAGGGTCGTATGAAGAGTATCCAAGAAGTTTTTGTCAGTGCAGGCTATTAAGTAAATGCAATTGATAAAGATTCTAAAGATGAAGATATGAACAACTTGGTGTTTTAGTGTGAAGTTGACTTAAACAAATGGGAGGAAATTGGGATCTCTGAGATCATTCCCATGTCAAAGTAATTTGTTATTTTTCTGTTGTTTTCAAAAATCCATAGCTCTGCCCAAGGCTATTGGATTATTTTGTAGGGCCACCTATTCACTTTCAAATTTATTATCAATGAAGACATTTTGTTAAATTCTCATTTGTTCATTTACTATTTTTCGTTTTTACTTTTAAAGAGAATAGCAATCTTTTCAAAACTACAAAGAGCGTTATCCTTTTGCATTCCTTTGTTCTTTTAATAAAATCAAATCATTCAAACATGCAGAAGAAATAATGTACAAAAAGGAAGTTTAGAAAGGGTGATCAATATAGAAAAGAAAGTGGTGAATGAAGTTGGGATGTGTAAATAACTTGTATAGTGAATGTTCCTTTTGCATCGGCAATTTCAATTCAATGGCCTTTAGAAATGACCCTTTGTTGTGAACCAGACCAAGCTACAACCTTAAAAACCCTTAGTGATCTTTTTGATTCCATGCTTTCATTTTTGATTGTTAGATGAATGTATGAATTAGATTGTTATTAACATTGTTTATCAGGTGAGTGAAATTTCTCTACGGTTGCAAACGCGTTAATTTCTTCATTCTTATTTTAAATAGGAGTGTTAGAGTGGTTCAAGTATGAGAATTTAATTTCTATTTGAAACATTGCATGATATTTGTTTAAGAATTAAATTCTTTGTCATTGCTCGATTCTATTGAGTGGTGAATATTGCTTGTGTGTATTTTCATGCTTTACCAAATCCTTTTAGTTTTAGAAAATTTCTCTTGTTTGAATTTGAACTGTTATCTCTTTACTTGGTTGTATCTTATGCTTGAGAAAATCCTCTTGTTTGAGAAAATTTCTCTTGCTTTCATGAGGGGCATACTTTGCTTGAGGACAAGCAAAAATCTAGTTGGAGAGAGTTGTGAAATGCAAATTTTGACTTAAAATGAACCATCTTTCTTGGCACTTTTCAACTTAATTCTCCAGTTTTCATAGATGTAATTCATGTTCTTGTGTGATTCTTCAATTATATTGCAAATACCTTTCGATTTCTTGATTTGTGTGTTATTGTGCAGAAATTAGGCATAAAACATCAATGATTAAGACACAAGTGAATTGGACAAGGAAGACAAAGAAGTGAAGAAGAACCAGGAAGTTCGTTGTGCGAACAAGAAGCAAATGTTCGCTGTGTGAACATGCAAGGAAGGACCAGCGAACCATCCTAGACTAAATTTAGTAGCTAAAGGACCCTAAGTTCGCTATGCGAACTTGTAGTGAGGTAGTTCATAGTGTGAAGAATTACTCGCACAACGAACTTCAAATATTTCTCAAGGGGGTTTAACTACTCAGAGGCATTTCTGGTTCCTAAAAGTGTGTTCATTGGGCGAAGATAGGGTTCACAGTGGAAACATGACATATATTTTAAATACTATATAAATACTTTTCTCACGTTTTAGAAACATATGATATATTTTGGTTATCAGAACTTTATCTCTCTTCATTTCAAGCTTATTTTAGAGAGAGAAATACAAACCCTAAGAGGGAGAAGGTAAGATCTTTGATCTCTTGTTGGGGTTTGGATAAAATATTTTGATACCTTATGTATTTCATCTAATATATATTTATGAACTAGTTTTGATTCTCTATTGTTGATTGTCTTTGATTGCTTATTTGTGGGTCTTGACAAAACTCATTTCATGTCTTTGATATTAGGTTTTCATATATCAATGAGAAAATTGTTGACATGGTTTTGTAAGTTGATATTCATTTACAACATTTCTATTTTATTGTATTGATTAAGTAGCATGAGTAGGATTAATACAGTAAAGACCGCGATATAGCTTGACAAATAGTGTTGAGAAGATGCATGATAATAGTGATGAAGAACGATGTTCACGTCCATTTGGAAGATTAGTTGGATGCATGTGAAAAGGTTTAAACGTATGTATGTATTCTGATCATTGAGTTTATTATGAAGCATTCATTTATCTTATATGGGTGTCATATTTGTTTACCTGTTTATCTTTGATATGAATCGCTATAGATATATACTTTTCAGATCTAGATCTAGGATGATTACCTGTTAGGTTTTAAACTCTAGACATAGGTTTAGGCTTAGCATTTGCGTGAATATCAATTCTTAATGCTCTGCGTTAGTTTTGTTGTGTGAGACATCACTAGTGAGACAATATAGTTGTTCTCTCAATGTTGCGTTAGACATAACCTCTATTGTGGGTGATATGTGAGGATATTAGACGAATTATTGAGTTGTGTTTAACATGATCAGAAGAATGCACGTGATATCAATTGATGAGATTTAATCCCAACAAGGCTACGTTTATAATTCAGTCTTTACTTTATATTTTCCATCTTTATATTTTATGCCTTTATTTATGGTAACGTGAATCTTTTAACCAAATTTTCACAAGATGCTTAGAAATGTAGAGACTGTTGAACGGAGTTCTTTCCCTCGCACCGATCCCTGTGGAGACGATATAAATCCCGGAGGGAATTCCCTTAAAACGAAATTTTTGCTTCTTGCCGCTTTACTGCAGTTCGAACAGAAGGTTAGAAGCTACACTGTATCTTGTTCAACATACTCAAATGATCAAGAAAATATTGCAAGCATGTCTATCATGCATCAAGACACGAACATATTTTCCCCAAACTAGCTCACACCAAGACAGGTTCAGAGATGGTTCAAAACATGGAAGTTAGAACATAAAACTAAGTGGACAGTAGTATACACATCCTCTGCAACACATGGTGTCGCTACTGCGAAAATCGGCGCCGGCTGACAGAAGAGTCGCCACCGTGCGTTATTTATCCCAACAGAGGGAAAGGAAATGCTCGAAGTAAACCTCGCAAAAAACGGGAAAGGTATGGTCATCGCAACCAAACCCTGGATTCGGGAGTCGGTTACGCAAGGGGAAGGTATTAGCACCCCTCACGTCCGTCGTACTCGACGGGATCCACGCTTGGTGTTTATAAGGAAAAGGGTGTGTTTATCTATCTACGCTAGTGGTCAGTCTGAAAAGAAAAGAAAAGGACAGGACTCGACAGAACATGCGTTGTTCTGGGCCTACGTACTCCCTCGTGCAATGGGAAAGTCAGAGTCAACGTAGTTCGACTACCTACGTCTAAACAGGGGGAAAGGTTGCTCGCCAGGACATCGCGTCCTGTGCCTACGTACTTCCACACGGCATGGAAGATCAGAGCAAATGTAGTTCGACTACGCACGACACGAGCTGTTCAAGTGTTTTTTTTTGGGAAAATGCACCTTAACCAAGGGTTTTCACAGTCCAGGAGGACAAAATGGTTTGATGTTTGTTCAAATCTTCTAACGGAAGAAATGAATTCACTTTTGTTTTATCCTTTATTAAGTGTTTTTCTGTTGTTTTGAGAAAAGAAAGAGACACCCTAAAACTATGGTTGAAAAGGGGAATCTACCTACTGTTATCATGCCTGATTAACCAACCTAATGTCTATCATAACTCCTCCACAGCAGAGAAGTTAGAGCTCCTAAGGGATCATGGCAACAAGACTGAACAGCAAACAGGAATCACTGCAAAGTAAAGAAATACTGGAAATATGCATGAATGCAACGACCAAATAAGCAAGGCACAAGGGCCACAAACCACAGAGGCAAGGGAGCTCAGCTCTACCAAATACCAGCAAGCAAAGCCATTCAATAACAATCAAGCAGAAGGAGGACCACCTCAACTTCTCATGCACACAAAGCCTACTTCTAAGATGCACCTATCTCAGAAATATCTAGATGAACCCCTAAGTCTAATGCAGCACAACACCACACAAGTCAATCAACACAAAGAGAAGGCTAACCAGCCCGGCAAACTCCTATCCAAAAGCAAGAAACTACCCATGAGCAAGACCCTAAACAACCCTAAAGCAAAACCCTAATCTACCTCTGAACAAAGCCCTATGCAAAACCCTAATCAACTCTCTAATCAAAGCCCTAAACAAAAACCCTACACAAGAGAAAACAATCAGAGTCTTCAAGCTTCAAGCCAAGCTTACCAAAGAAAGGGAGCTAAGTAGGCAGACTCATAGTGCCTTCCTCGGGAAAGTACTAGGAGGCTTCCACTCAGGAATCATATCCCATGTGGCTCAACAACTGTGATCGGTTTACGTTCCTCCTCAGGAGGAACTAAACTCACATGAAGGCTCCAACATCATTGGATACTTAGGAAATCCTACAAGAACTAGGGGAACTAAGTGAGCAGACCCATAGTGCCTTCCTCAGGAAAGTACTAGGGGGCTTCCACTTAGGAATCATATCCCATGTGGCTCAACAACTGTGAACGGTTTACATTCCTCCTCAAAAGAAACTAAACTCACATGAAGGCTCCAACATCATTGGATACTTGACAAATCCTACCTGAACTAAGGGAACTAAGTGAACAGACCCATAGTGCCTTCCTCAGGAAAATACTAGGGGGCTTCCACTTAGGAATCATATCCCATGTGGCTCAACAACTGTGATCGGTTTACGTTCCTCCTGAGGAGGAACTAAACTCATATGAAGGCTCCAACATCATTGGATACTTGAGAAAGAGGTGAGAAGAAAGAATGAAAGACATTCATAGTACCTTCCTCAGGAAAGTACCATAAATTTCCCTCAAATTTCAGGATCTCAAACCTCACAAACAGAGAGCAAGCTCCTAGACTAGGACCTCAAACCATGCATCCTTGCAAGCTCCATCAAGACTTCATCCAGCCTCCATCTTCAAGAAGAAACCACAGGCCCTCAAACCAAAAGAAACTATCTCTAAAGTTCAACCACAGTTGAACTTCAAAGTCAGAAGCCATCAAGACTTCTCCTATTCTCATGCTCAAGCAAAAATACCAGGACACCCTATAAAAATCTACCAAAAATCTAGGGGAAACCTACATGCCTCTATGATCCCAAGATCAAATCTCAAAGCCTAAGTCAACTTCTAAGGCTACTAAACAATCCCTAACATATGAATGGTCAAGGGTTAACCAGCAAGTTATGAGGTCTCTATTCTCTAACCCTAAAACAACATCAATCAACCTCTAAAAAATCCACAAAAATCCTATGGGGAGCATGCATCAGTCTAGTATAACATACTAAAAAACTAAAGCAAAATTCAATACCAATCAAGAGAACAAAAATCAGCAAGGCAGACACATCGCAAACCAACTATTCAATACCAATTAAAATACAAAAATGCAAATAAAAATGAAAATGCATGATCAATTCCATATTTTTGCACTATAAAATTCTAAATTGAATTAGGAACCTACAGAAAAAAGAAGGGAATTGATTGAGTACTCCTACTATTTTATGAATTTTTTCCTAACATGAATGAAAACAAAGAAATATTAAAGAAAATAAAACAGGGGGGGGGACAAATAGCAAACGCTTCAGTTATTTACAGATTGGGCCCAAACCGAGGGGGGTGCGCCTAGCAATGGGGCCTAAGCCCAATCCTCATCCATTCAGTTTCTCACAAACAGGGGGGGATGACGAGTAATGAGGGGGTGAGATAGTAAATCAGACTTGGGCTTTGACCCAACCCAAACCCTAACCCAATTACTGACTAATAAAACCAGACTTCTTCCCTAACCTCTCGTTCACTGTTCACTAAACCAAAACCCTAGCTGCGCTCTCTGAGATTCTCTCACACCACTCAAAGTCTCAAACACATCAACAAACCAACAATCAAACTCAACCATACGCTATTGATCCACGCCTAAAACCCTTACCAAACCCAAATCTCAGCGAAACAAAAATACAAGCTAAATCAATGCCGCTCACTCAGAATCAAGCAATGAGTCATGAATGGGTACCTGGAGATGAAGCAAGAAGAATTGGCCGATTTGGAGTCCTTTCTGGAGATTCTATGGAGGTCGTTGAAGAACTGTAAACACGGATAATGAAGGTTAAAAACAGTTACGATGCTTGGTGAAGATCTTGAGCGGGATGAAGATCCATGAAGGTGTGGAAACACATGATGAAGATCTTCAACGATCTCTGGAAAATAGTCACGAACTCGGAGCGATCTTGGAGGAAGGTGTGATGAAATCTTGAAACGGTTGTGAAATCCACTTAAAGATTTTCTAGAAAACAGGACGAAGAAGACAGATGTTCATGGAGAATTTGGAACCGTGATGAACGCATGATGAAATTCATGGAGATTTCTGGAGACGCTATGAATGTTCCAGCGAGGGTTTGATGTTTCCGATGAAGTTACGGTGGGTTTCCGGTGAGTAGTGGATGAAGGTAGAAGATGAAGAGCGGAGTAGATCGGAGGGATTTCTGGAGAAAACCTGCAAATTTGCAGTTTCCGGCGACCTTAACGGTTTCCGGTGACCGTTGCGATGGTGGAGGGTGGTCCGGTGGGCGGCTGCATGGCCGGCGATGGGGTGCTCCGGCGAGGATGAGGGACGGACGCGTGGCAGTCTTGCATGCAGAGGGAAGATGTGAGGAGGACACGTGGTGAGGGTGGCGTGGCGCAGAGAGAGAGAGTGGAGTCTGGGTGAGGTGTCAGTGTGTGGAGAAGTGGGAGTTGTGAGGTGGGGTCCTCAGAATTGCACGCGTGGCCACTTTATAGTGCTGACACATGGCACTTCTCTTGGACAAAAATGGACAAAACGGATTGAAGGACTTGGGCCTCCAAAAACCTCTGAAATGGGCCCACGAAAAATGACCTGCTTGGACCAAAAAATTCTGAAACAAAAATGGATTAATGAAAATGATTCAAAACTGATTAAACCTTAAACCTAATTAACTAATTAACCCTACAATTAAATGCTAAATGAAAATTAATCTATCCTAATTAATTCTAACAAACTCAATTAAAACCTAACTAATATTAACTCTAATTAAACTAATAAAATCCTAATTAAATCTAAAAGATGATTAAAATCTTGCTAAACTCTATTAAACCTAATTAATTTCTAAACTCTACTAATTTCTATTAAAAAAAATCTATTAAACTCCTATTAAATCTCTAATAAAATCTATACTATTTAATTTCTACTTAAAAAAACCTAATAAGAGAAATATTCTATTTATCTAAAAACTTAATACCTAAAAAGAAATTTATTCTAAAATCTATTAAAACAATTTTAAAAATTCTAAAAAAGGTTTAAATCTATTAAAATATTTGAAAAATCTATTTAATTTCTGAAAAAAAATCTATAAAGCCTATTTAAAATATAAAAAATCTATTAAACCCTAAAAAAAGCAAACAAAGGCAAATAACCATCATAAAAGAGAGCGCGAGACCAGATCGATGCAAACAGTAAACCCCGGGCATCAGAATATCCCAAAAACCACCATGTAGGCTGAAAACACCGAGGAGCGCGCAATTTCCCGAAAATAAAACCCTGATTATCTAGACTGGATCTGAAATATCCGGTATATGAAAACCAAGCCGTAACCCTGACATCCTCTGTCTGTGCACAAGTGTCATGCATCTGATATGCGAATACGAATTTAACCCACGAACCAGATAGGAGAACCGGTTTGTCAAATTTTAGGGTGCAACAGCTGCCCCTATTCAAACGGCTTGGACCTGAATGGGTGAAGAGCGCTCAGCCTTCACACATTCAAAGGTAAATGACGGTTGAATACCAATGAAACCCTGAAATTTGCCAACCGCAAAAATAAATTGCACACACCACTGCTTGGGGAGAATTAACCAGGGAACTGATTTCTGTTGCCACAACGACAACTAAACACCTATCCATCAACCTGCTTATGAAATAATCTGATATTGTCCATAGACCACCCCATTCCAAAGAAGTGAGCATACACTGAACAGTGAGAAATTGTTGATCTCTCTTATCAACCTTTCGCATCCGAAGAAACGAGAAAACGCTTAACCAAACGAGACAATGCTGATTTCACTTATCAACCTTTCGTATCCTGAAGAAACGAGCAAACGCTTAACCAAACGAGACAATGCTGATTTCACTTATCAACCTTTCGTATCCTGAAGAAACGAGCAAACGCTTAACCAAACGAGACAATGCTGATTTCACTTATCAACCTTTCGTATCCTGAAGAAACGAGCAAACGCTTAACCAAACGAGACAATGCTGATTTCACTTATCAACCTTTCGTTCGTATCTGAACGAGCATCCACTAAACTGCGAGAAAATGTCGGTTTCACTTACCAACCTTCCGTTCGTACCTGAACGAGCATTCACTAATCTGCGAGAAAATGCTGATTTCACTTATCAACCTTTCGTATCCTGAAGAAACGAGAAAACGCTTAACCAAACGAGACAATGCTGATTTCACTTATCAACCTTTCGTTCGTACCTGAACGAGCATCCACTAAACTGCGAGAAAATTGTTGATTTCACTTACCAACCTTCCGTTCGTACCTGAACGAGCATCTTTGCGGGGGCACGAGAAACTTAACCAAGCAACTCTGAGGGGACAAATCTGACGACAGTCGTCAAATACCTATTCTGGCAATAGGTATCCTGAGAACACTCCGCTGGGGAAATTGGGAACTTAACCAAGCACCTTGACGAGAATAACCTTGTTGAAAAATAAGAGGAATTTAACCAAACAACTCCGTGGTGAATACCCTGCTGGGGACTATGAGGGACTTAACCAATTAACTCATTGAAGTAACACCCTGCTGGAGAACATAACTCTACTGGGGAAACTACGGGTGACCACCCAAAAATCTGCATTACCGTCTTCCAATGCTGATACCACGACATCCTGAGAAAGACTCAGCTGGGGAAAAAGGGCTTGACCAAACAAACTCTGCTAGCGGAATATGACATGACGAACACGATCACTGCGTGTCCGACGCAACAACCCTCTTGACAGGAGGAAACACGATCACTGCGCGTCTTGTGCCACAAACCAAACATACGGGGTGAATACGATCACTGCGTACCTCTTCTGCGAAAACCCCACAACATAACGATGATCACGATCACTGCGTGCCCTGCGCCACAACTCTCTTGACAGGAGAAAACACGATCACTGCGCGTCTTGTGCTGCAAACAAAACATACGGGATGAATACGATCACTGCATATTCTACCACAAATCCCCACGATCACTGCGTGCCCTGCGCCACAACTCTCTTGACAGGAGAAAACACGATCACTGCGCGTCTTGTGCCGCAAACAAAACATACACATCTCTGCAAACCACGATCTCACTTATCGACAGAGAAGATACCTGCGGCTGGACGGGTAATCAATCCTGCTTATGCTTCCAAATGCACATGTTTGATGATGCCGTAATGCTTCCATACTGCATGGAAATGCTACGTATTCGTGCAAAATGCAAGTGCTTATGATGCATGCTTATGCAAAAGAGTCACTTCAGCAAAATAAATGCTGAAGACAAACTGGATCCGTTGGGGATGACCGGAATACCACCGATACGCTTCCAACAAAATAAATGCTGGAAAGATGAACTAACTCCGCTAGGGATAACCATCCTGCTGGGAAAGTAGCTCACAAACTCAAAACTTCAAACTCTGCTGAAGAATGATCGTCCTGACGAGGAAGGATCAACCTGTTGGGGAAAGAGAAAGGCAATCCTGGAACTGCTTTCGAAAGGTATCAACACTCTGATTACGCCATGTGGGGATACTTCATCCTGCTATCACTGAGTTGGGGGTTGACCGGTGTGCTCTGATTCGCACTACACAAGAAACTCTTCGGGCGAGTTAACCATATCCATCTCGACCTTCACTGGGGAGGACCCTGTTCTGCTTGATAAGCCAATTTTGAACTACTGAAGATACATTGATCTTTTCCTTTGACGCAACCTCCACTCTCCTGGGGGGACAACCTTCAATTTTTGCCTAGGGCGACTTCACTGGGGAACGACACAACATTCATCCTCTGGAGAGGGTACCAGCCTGCCATGGACTCTGGCGGGGATAAACAGACTGGCTTGAATAACTTGCCCCAATCTACTCATCTTGCCCCTATCTAACTCCTGGGAATACTTGCTCTGAATAGCTTACTACGAGACGACCTCGAGATTACTTGCCCCGGTATCTATACGACAAAAGGATTCAATCTCCATTAAACCCCGATCAACCCAGTTGGTTTCAACACTCTCTGCGGTGACTTGCCCCTGAATGAGCGTTCTAGCGACTTAACCTGATCTGATTATCCACCTGAAGTATCTGCTTTCAAATCTCCATGTTCTGCATAATTGCCCCTGATTGGATCTCGAGAAGACTCACTTCTGATTAACTGCTTCTTAAGCATACTGCCCTTTGATCAACTGAAGCTTCGGGACTTGTCCTCAGACTAACTGATTCCGAACTCACTGGAATTCAATGCCCTGGATTTACAGGGCCTCACAACACATACCATCCTGGTTCAGACTGCTGAATTACTCATTCCTGCTCGAATATTCCCTGTTGGAATCTCCTTCATGTCAACTACTAACCTGCAAGTAAAAATCGTATGTTCACGAATGGTAATTCTAATGCAATGTTTATGCATATTTTGAAGAAATTTGTGCTGTCACTCATTTACATGTCATGATTGAGTGATGAATGAACCAAAGTTCAAACGTAGTGCTTACGTGGTCAGTGAAAAACACAACAAAGATGTGACTAGCAAGTCACGAAGGAGTCAGGTTACTCAACCTTATCGTAACGCGCTTTCAGAATAAACCCTGCCTCAATTAGGTATTTTAAGGGTTGTATCGTGGTCGGGTTCACGGTTCGTGAAGCAAAGGATATTTGGCTCAAATTTTGATTTGTACCCACCCCTTCTACGTGATGATCTCCGATCCTACAGTTCAGCTAACCTGGCACAAGCGCTCGCCTCTTCGAGAGGTATGTTGAATGGTAAGAACCGCAATTAAGGAACTCACAGGGTTTTTCGGAGTGAGAGTTACTCCTTTTCGTTTTCGGTGTCTGTGTACACGACTTTGTGACTTCACGGGATTTTTCTATTTTTTTCTATCCCTTCTTTTCCATTCTTTTTGATTCCTTACTTTTTGCCTGGACTGACTCCTTTTGAGTTCCTTTCGTTTTTTCTTTTTCTTTTGAAGTCCAGCGGGATGCCCTGATTTTTGCCTAAGTATCAGCTTTCCAACTTTTTCTTTCTTTTTACTTAGCGGGCTTTCTTTTTTCTTTCTTTTGGAAAAAAGTCGTGTGACACTGGTTGTCTTGATCGCTCCGAAAGGATTGTAACTGTCTCACTCCTGATTGGTGAGGTTTAACCACTGTGGTTAACGAGGTATGACCTCTTGAGAGGCATAAACTGTAATTGGTCCTCAAAAGACAACACTCCTCTGTAAGACTTGAATGCTCGGTCAAGCTAACTGACAACTACCCTACCCCGGGTTAAGATGTGAGGGTTTAAAAGTCCGAAAAAAACTTCTACTTCCTGGCTCGAAGTGGTTAACAAGGGACTAACTCCTTATATCTCAAGTGTTTGGGGGATTTGAAACAATGCCTTGTACGTCATCGGCAAGGTTTTATCTGAAAGCATACGATCACCGGTTATGAGTTTATTTCGTCATCCTCCCTCAAGTCTTTGCTAATCACAGTGATAAAGTGGAGTGAATAAAATGCAAGTGTCAGTGCAATGCAGTAAATGAGCGACAACGACATGATTAATTCAGAAAAATGCATAGTCATTTTATTATTATTACCATTCGAAACATACAATGTTTACAGCAAGTAGTAACTAACAGAAAAGAAACTACAAATACAAATGATATAAAGTCTGAGGACTGCTAATGCTGAGGGCGCCTGCCTGTCTGGACCACTGGCTTTCGCTGGGGAATACTTTCCGAGTCTACGAGCTTAGACAGCTGAGAAGTTAGTATGAACAAATAGAAATCCTTCTCGAAAGGAAATGCAATCCTGGTCGATCAACTGTTGTACCTTCGCCCGAAACGCTTTACAATCTTCAGTTGCATGCCCTGGAGAGCCACCATGGTAACTACACTAAACTTGGGGATTGTACCCAGGAGGGTAAGGTTCTGGCACAGGCTTGAGAGCTTTCGGCTCCACCAAAGTGTTCTGAACCAACTGTGGCAAAAGTTGACTGTACGGCACAGGAACTGGGTGGGAAGGACCATTCCTTCGTTCCAAATTGCTACGAGGTCTGTTCCGATTCCGACGCTGAGTCTGATAACCTTGGCCACGAGTTCGCTGAGCGACATAAGACTCCTGATATGGTGCCCCAGGCACAGTGGTCTGTGCAGAATAACGAGACGCAGAAGATACTAGTCGCTGAGAAGACGAAGAACCAACAGATTTCACCGATTCGTCTCGAGGATACCCAACATCATTCTTGATTGCGTTGCCCACAACTCCTTCTTTGGTTTGACGAGCCTGACCTCCTGCAACATTCTGGATTTTTCCAGTCTTTACACCGTACTCGATGCGCTCTCCTGCCCTTACCCATTCAGAGAAATTTGGTGCGACTCCAATCATTCTTTCAAAGTACGGACTCTGCAAGGAGTTTACGAACATGCTTTTCAACTCTCGGTCTTGAAGCGGTGGTTGCACTCTAGCAGCAAATTCTCTCCATCTCTGAACATACTTTCTGAAAGGTTCATTGTTCCCTTGAGACAATTCTTGCAGTTGCATGCGACTAGGAGCTTCAACAAGATTGTAGTCATACTGCTTTAGGAAAGATCTGGCTAAATCCACCCATGATCGAATCTGATTACTCTCTAACTGCATATACCAACTCAGAGATGCCCCAGTCAGACTATCCTGAAAGCAGTGAATCATCAACTTTTCGTTGTGCACGAATGAAGTCATTCTTCGGCAGAACATCACCAAATATTGCTTCAGGCAACTGTCTCCTTTGTACTTTTCAAACCTCGGCATTCTGAACTCCGGAGGTAACACCAGGCCAGGAACCAGACACATGTCTGCAGCATTAGGGTTAACAGCGTCTTTACCTTTCAAGGCTTTGAATCTTTCATCCAATGCACGAAACCTTCTAGCATACAAGGGAGCTAATGGGTCTTCAGTCTTTGCTATCGGGACCTCTCTTCGGGACTTTGGCATAGGGAAGGCAACACCCTGGTAGTCTGGAGTATCAACAGAAGGATAACGTTCACTTCGGACAACAAACTGCTCACGTAGACCTTGGTCTTCAACAGAAGGCTGTACAAGCTGAGCTGCAATGAGGTTGTTCACTTGCGGAAGGTCTTCGTCATGCGTAGATCCATACAAAGGATTGGACGTCACAGTGAAACCTGACAAGGTATCAACAAACTGGAAGCTGCTCTCTGACATAGCTCCCAACCACTGTCAACTGACTTCACTGCTTGATTCTGCTCCAATCTGCTTCAACCCCTTGGTCGTCTTCAACACTCCACACTTGCCTCGAACAATCCCCGAGAATCACCCTCTGGAGTCAAAACAAAGGCGGGATAAGTGCTCTGGCCAGCTAGAGAAATGCTATGCAATATGATTTATGCAGACAGAATACAAAAAATGCTAACGTGCATGTGTGCATTGGGGATATTTCCCCTCCAATTCCAGTGTCAAGGTGGCAAGACAAGAGAAACCATAAAGACAATATTTAGAAAAAACCCTCATATATTGGAAAAACAGTCTCGTCAGGACGTTACACAACTATGTTCCATACAACTGATATGATAAAGGAGGATCCCAACCAACATGTCTGGTGGTGATCTCAACACATAGAATACAAGAGAGAAATCAAGTGCGGGTGCGGTCGCAGAAATCCTCGAACAGCTTCTTCGTCTCTGGATGGTCCGGTCGATAAATCAAGCCTTTTATCAACTGATCCCTTTTCCTGACCGTTCCATGGATATCTCTGACAAAATCTTCCCAAGCCTTATCTTGGGCACCATCCTCAGGTTTGGGCCTCTTGATGTCTGCTCTGCGCTGACAATCTTCCAGATTCTTCATGACATCAATCAGTTTGCGTTCGGCCTCGTATCGACGACATGCTTCTTCTTCAAGCTCTTCAGTCTTCACTTTAACCTGTTCTCCCAACTGAGCAACCTGTGTCTTTAGCTCTTCTTCCCGTTCTTTGCGTTTGGCCATAGTGAGGTCCCAATGCTCTCTGAACTTAGCTAACTTCGTGTAGGCCCTTTCCAGCTCTTGTTTCTTAGTAGCCAAACTGCTAACTGAGTCTACATCTAACTCCAGACGCTTCTTGGTTTCAGTCAACTCCAATAAAGTAGTCTTCAGATGTTTCAAAGTTTCGGCCTGTTGCTTGGAAAAATATCCTGTTTCAATTTTTTCATGACGAAGCTGGGCATTCTCTTTCTCTAAAGCTTCTTTAACCTTTGCTAACTCTTCTTTCTCCGCCATCAGCTGCTTGTATACCTGCATGTCTATAGTGGTGGGCTCCTCCACCGAAGAAGGATACAATGGCTGAACTGCAGGATAAGGCATAAGGAATTTCGTAGCTCGTTCACGAATCCATTCCACATACGGACCAAGAACTCGAGTACCCCCTTTGCTACATGAAGGCTTCCCTCTCTTATGCAGGTTCTTCCATGCTTTCTCAAGCTTGATCAACATCTCTTCCTCTATTGCCCCAGTGAGATACAGAGATTCCTGTATCTCCTCGGGCTTCGGCGCTTCCTGAGATGCTTACCCAAACTGCCTGATTAATAAGGAAGGGTTGTAATTGACACACCCTCTCCTTCCTATCAAAGGAACATTGGGGAATCCTTCGCATCTGTATATGACCTCAACTCCGAACACCTCCTCATTAATCCACACCACATTCTCAGAAGTCAACCCCATCAAGCGCTCAGGCCATCCTAAAGAATCAATAGAAGTGACAAAAGGCCCTGACTTCGGCATATGACTAGTAAACCACCTGCACAGTAGAGGTACGCAGCAAGAGACATTCCTTCCTCGCCGCTTTTCATTTTGGTAGTGAGTGGAATGGTGGATATCTCCCAGCAAGGTAGGAACTGGGTTCTTTGCAGCCAGAATATAGAAAGCATCTGCATCAACAAAATCAGGAATGTTTGGGAACAATACAATGCCATAAACACACACAGCAAGGATGGCGTCAAAAACAACCCATCCACCCTTCTTGGCATACTCCCGAGCCTTCTCCACCAAAACATCCAACGGAAATCCCCACGCATCTCCTCTTCTGATCATCTTCCCTGTCAGCTCAAACTCTCCTAAGTACAGAATAGCAGAAAGCTCAGCCAGATCAGGCTTAGCGTCCGTGTGATAAAAAGGCATCTGCTCGCGAATCGGTATATCCAAGAGTGCAGAATACTCCTCTAGGGTAGGAGCCAAGACAAAATCAGGAAATACGAAACACCTGAGCTCAGCATCATAAAACTACAACAGGGTGTAAATCCGCTGATCTCATAAGCCGAGGGCTGGTAAACATAAGTCAGGATCCTCCCATATGTCTTCCTGAAATCTCCCATCACCTTCTTCCTAGCAATAGTAATTAACTCTGACAGCAGACTGATATCTGGAGACGGGAATCTGTAGGGTAACACTCTCTTCATGGCTTCCATGTCTTGCTAGGAAACAAACACCGGAACTGGGAGGGGAAATATGTACCTGCAATACACACACGTTAGTTGGATGCAAATGGTGATGCAATAATGCAATATGATAAGTGATGCAATCAGTGAACACAGGGGTCATGCTGTATCCTGAAGAGGAACATTTCTGTGATGTCAAGAACAGAAAACCACCACAGTCACCAGAACTTCATGACACTAACTATCATCTGACACTCAGAATACCAATCCCCTGGTAAGAAATCCATCTGAACCTCTGTATCTGACGAGAAAACCATCTGATAATAGTATCAACCTCAAACAAGAAACCCATCTGATCCACACAACACACCTGTTAACGAGCCAAGAAAACCATCTGATAAATACTGAATCATGGTTTCTGAAGGCCAGTTTTCCTGCAATAACCCAATCCCCCTCACAGGTATGGACCTAATCCACGGACAAAGGTATGGCATCCTATGCGGTCATCAGCGTCACAGACTTTCATGAGTGACGATATGATTCCCAGAAGGAGTGGCATCATCAAGTCATGAAGAGGCCTCACTTAGCTGACTTCCAAATGATCAGTCCCCAGAGTCGACAATCCTCACGTCTGGACTCCCCTCAGATCCTCAGGACCGGAAAGGAGCACCTCGGAGAGAACCTCGTCTGAGCGCAGATTTCGTAGGGAACTGTGCCTGCTCAGCAGACAGGTTCGTCTACTACTCTCCGCAACTATGTCTAGGTGCATACTCAAGCCCAGGTCCGGCTTCTCACTCATAGTAACCTCCCTTTCCCACAGCAATGATCATAATAATATAGTGCTGAAAGTAAAATGCGGAAAGGTAAAGGTGCGGGAAAGTAAAGTGCGGAAAGATAAAACACATATGCCCAACACCCAACAGATAAACACCCAAGCGCTAGGATTGACTCGCGTAGGGGATGGGAAACGGTCCCGGCATAAGGGATGGGAAAAGTCCTTAGATGCTATAAGTCCCTAGCAGAGTCGCCAGTTGTCGCTACTGCGAAAATTGGCGCCGGCTGACAGAAGAGTCGCCACCGTACGTTATTTATCCCAACGGAGGGAAAGGAAACGCTCGAAGTAAACCTCGCAAAAAACGGGAAAGGTATGGTCATCGCAACCAAACCCTGGATTCGGGAGTCGGTTACGCAAGGGGAAGGTATTAGCACCCCTCACGTCCGTCGTACTCGACGGGATCCACGCTTGGTGTTTATAAGGAAAAGGGTGTGTTTATCTATCTACGCTAGTCGTCAGTCTGAAAAGAAAAGAAAAGGACAGGACTCGACAGAACATGCGCTGTTCTGGGCCTACGTACTCCCTCGTGCAATGGGAAAGTCAGAGTCAACGTAGTTCGACTACCTACGTCTAAACAGGGGGAAAGGTTGCTCGCCAGGACATCGCGTCCTGTGCCTACGTACTTCCACACGGCATGGAAGATCAGAGCAAACGTAGTTCGACTACGCACGACACGAGCTGTTCAAGTGTTTTTTTTTGGGAAAATGCACCTTAACCAAGGGTTTTCACAGTCCAGGAGGACAAAATGGTTTGATGTTTGTTCGAATCTTTTAACGGAAGAAATGAATTCACTTTTGTTTTATCCTTTATTAAGTGTTTTTCTGTTGTTTTGAGAAAAGAAAGAGACACCCTAAAACTATGGTTGAAAAGGGGAATCTACCTACTGTTATCATGCCTGGTAAACCAACCTAATGTCTATCATAACTCCTCCACAGCAGAGAAGTTAGAGCTCCTAAGGGATCATGGCAACAGGACTGAACAGCAAACAGGAATCACTGCAAAGTAAAGAAATACTGGAAATATGCATGAATGCAACGACCAAACAAGCAAGGCACAAGGGCCACAAACCACAGAGGCAAGGGAGCTCAGCTCTACCAAATACCAGCAAGCAAAGCCATTCAATAACAATCAAGCAGAAGGAGGACCACCTCAACTTGTCATGCACACAAAGCCTACTTCTAAGATGCACCTATCTCAGAAATATCTAGATGAAACCCTAAGTCTAATGCAACACAGCACCACACAAGTCAATCAACACAAAGAGAAGGCTAACCAGCCCGGCAAACTCCTATCCAAAAGCAAGAAACTACCCATGAGCAAGACCCTAAACAACCCTAAAGCAAAACCCTAATCTACCTCTGAACAAAGCCCTATGCAAAACCCTAATCAACTCTCTAAGCAAAGCCCTAAACAAAAACCCTACACAAGAGAAAACAATCACAGTCTTCAAGCTTCAAGCCAAGCTTACCAAAGAAAGGGAGCTAAGTAGGCAGACTCATAGTGCCTTCCTCGGGAAAGTACTAGGAGGCTTCCACTCAGGAATCATATCCCATGTGGCTCAACAACTGTGATCGGTTTACGTTCCTCCTCAGGAGGAACTAAACTCACATGAAGGCTCCAACATCATTGGATACTTAGGAAATCCTACAAGAACTAGGGGAACTAAGTGAGCAGACCCATAGTGCCTTCCTCAGGAAAGTACTAGGGGGCTTCCACTTAGGAATCATATCCCATGTGGCTCAACAACTGTGAACGGTTTACATTCCTCCTCAAAAGAAACTAAACTCACATGAAGGCTCCAACGTCATTGGATACTTGACAAATCCTACCTGAACTAAGGGAACTAAGTGAACAGACCCATAGTGCCTTCCTCAGGAAAATACTAGGGGGCTTCCACTTAGGAATCATATCCCATGTGGCTCAACAACTGTGATCGGTTTACGTTCCTCCTCAGGAGGAACTAAACTCATATGAAGGCTCCAACATCATTGGATACTTGAGAAAGAGGTGAGAAGAAAGAATGAAAGACATTCATAGTACCTTCCTCAGGAAAGTACCATATATTTCCCTCAAATTTCAGGATCTCAAACCTCACAAACAGAGAGCAAGCTCCTAGACTAGGACCTCAAACCATGCATCCTTGCAAGCTCCATCAAGACTTCATCCAGCCTCCATCTTTAAGAAGAAACCACAGGCCCTCAAACCAAAAGAAACTATCTCTAAAGTTCAACCACAGTTGAACTTCAAAGTCAGAAGCCATCAAGACTTCTCCTATTCTCAAGCTCAAGCAAAAATACCAGGACACCCTATAAAAATCTACCAAAAATCTAGGGGAAACCTACATGCCTCTATGATCCCAAGATCAAATCTCAAAGCCTAAGTCAACTTCTAAGGCTACTAAACAATCCCTAACATATGAATGGTCAAGGGTTAACCAGCAAGTTATGATGTCTCTATTCTCTAACCCTAAAACAACATCAATCAACCTCTAAAAAATCCACAAAAATCCTATGGGGAGCATGCATCAGTCTAGTATAACATACTAAAAAACTAAAGCAAAATTCAATACCAAGCAAGAGAACAAAAATCAGCAAGGCAGACACATCGCAAACCAACTATTCAATACCAATTAAAATACAAAAATGCAAATAAAAATGAAAATGCATGATCAATTCCATATTTTTGCACTATAAAATTCTAAATTGAATTAGGAACCTACAGAAAAAAGAAGGGAATTAATTGAATACTCCTACTATTTTTTATGAATTTTTTCCTAACATGAATGAAAACAAAGAAATATTAAAGAAAATAAAACAGGGGGGGACAAATAGCAAACACTTCAGTTATTTACAGATTGGGCCCAAACCGAGGGGGGTGCGCCTAGCAATGGGGCCTAAGCCCAATCCTCATCCATTCAGTTTCTCACAAACAGGGGGGGGATGACGAGTAATGAGGGGGTGAGATAGTAAATCAGACTTGGGCTTTGACCCAACCCAAACCCTAACCCAATTACTGACTAACAAAACCAGACTTCTTCCCTAACCTCTCGTTCACTGTTCACTAAACCAAAACCCTAGCTGCGCTCTCTGAGATTCTCTCACACCACCCAAACTCTCAAACACATCAACAAACCAACAATCAAACTCAACCATACGCTCTTGATCCACGCCTAAAACCCTTACCAAACCCAAATCTCAGCGAAACAAAAATACAAGCTAAATCAATGCTGCTCACTCAGAATCAAGCAATGAGTCGTGAATGGGTACCTGGAGATGAAGCAAGAAGAATTGGCCGATTTGGAGTCCTTTCTGGAGATTCTATGGAGGTCGTTGAAGAACTGTAAACACGGATAATGAAGGTTAAAAACAGTTACGATGCTTGGTGAAGATCTTGAGCCGGATGAAGATCCATGAAGGTCTGGAAACACATGATGAAGATCTTCAACGATCTCTGGAAAATAGTCACGAACTCTGAGCGATCTTGGAGGAAGGTGTGATGAAATCTTGAAACGGTTGTGAAATCCACTTAAAGATTTTCCAGAAAACAGGACGAAGAAGACGGATGTTCATGGAGAATTTGGAACTGTGATGAACGCATGATGAAATTCATGGAGATTTCTGGAGACGCTATGAATGTTCCGGCGAGGGTTTGATGTTTCCGGTGAAGTTACGGTGGGTTTCCAGTGAGTAGTGGATGAAGGTAGAAGATGAAGAGCGGAGTAGATCGGAGGGGTTTCTGGAGAAAACCTGCAAATTTGCAGTTTCCGGCGACCTTAACGGTTTCCGGTGACCGTTGCGGTAGTGGAGGGTGGTCCGGTGGGCGGCTGCATGGCCGGTGATGGGGTGCTCCGGCGAGGATGAGGGACGGACGCGTGGCAGTCTTGCATGCAGAGGGAAGATGTGAGGAGGACACGTGGTGAGGGTGGCGTGGCGCAGAGAGAGAGAGTGGAGTCTGGGTGAGGTGTCAGTGTGTGGAGAAGTGGGAGTTGTGAGGTGGGGTCCTCAGAATTGCACGCGTGGCCACTTTATAGTGCTGACACATGGCACTTCTCTTGGACAAAAATGGACAAAACGGATTGAAGGACTTGGGCCTCCAAAAACCTCTGAAATGGGCCCACGAAAAATGACCTGCTTGGACCAAAAAATTCTGAAACAAAAATGGATTAATGAAAATGATTAAAAACTGATTAAACCTTAAACCTAATTAACTAATTAACCCTACAATTAAATGCTAAATGAAAATTAATCTATCCTAATTAATTCTAAAAAACTCAATTAAAACCTAACTAATATTAACTCTAATTAAACTAATAAAATCCTAATTAAATCTAAAAGATGATTAAAATCTTGCTAAACTCTATTAAACCTAATTAATTTCTAAACTCTACTAATTTCTATTAAAAAAAATCTATTAAACTCCTATTAAATCTCTAATAAAATCTATACTATTTAATTTCTACTTAAAAAAACCTAATAAGAGAAATATTCTATTTATCTAAAAACTTAATACCTAAAAAGAAATTTATTCTAAAATCTATTAAAACAATTTTAAAAATTCTAAAAAAAGGTTTAAATCTATTAAAATATTTGAAAAATCTATTTAATTTCTGAAAAAAATCTATAAAGCCTATTAAACCCTAAAAAATCTATTAAACCCTAAAAAAAGCAAACAAAGGCAAATAACCAACATAAAAGAGAGCGTGAGACCAGATCGACGCAAACAGTAAACCCCGGGCATCAGAATATCCCAAAAACTACCATGTAGGCTGAAAACACCGAGGAGCGCGCAATTTCCCGAAAATAAAACCCTGATTATCTAGACTGGATCTGAAATATCCGGTATATGAAAACCAAGCTGTAACCCTGACATCCTCTGTCTGTGCACAAGTGTCATGCATCTGATATGCGAATACGAATTTAACCCACGAACCAGATAGGAGAACCGGTTGGTCAAATTTTAGGGTGCAACACATGGACAAAATCATGATGTAAAAAAAACCATTAGCAAGCATCATATTAAGATGTGAACAAAGCAACAAGCATGAATCATCCTAAATGAACCATAAAAGGACTCAATCATCCGAGGCATGTAAGAAAGATTAAATGGACAAGAAAACACACTTTGAAAGCATGAAGTCAGAAGTCAAGACATGTCATTCAAGTCACTCAAAAGCAACAAACATCAAGAAGATTTACACAAAGAACATGCCTAAAAAACTAGGTCAAGATAAACATCAAAACATGTTCAAAACAAACCCTAATTTGATGCATCAATAAAAAATGGGAAAATGGTAAAATAAAATCAAACTAAAGGCTCTAAATCATGTCCATACATTCATGAATATGTGTTCAAAATATTCTCAAGAGATTAGAATAAACGATCATTCAAAATCAACTAACAAGTTCATGGTATCAAATTAATCAAGGCTCAACAAAATTAAGCAATAATCTATCAAACCAACATCACCAATACTAAAAAAATACTCAAACATCTTACATTCATGTATTAACAGTTGGCAAAAAAATCAGCTCAAAAAAGAATGTCTAAGGCATTCAAATTTAAAACCCTAATTCAAGGGTGTTTTGATAAACACACCACACAAATTAATTTGAATATAATAGCAAAACAATTTCTAAAAATAAATAAAAAATACTAAAAATAAGTTAAGACAATAAAGTGTTAAAGAATATTTTTTGTGGATTTTTTAAATGAATAGAAGATTAAAAATATAATGCAAAGTTGGAAAGAACTATAAAAGAAAATAAAAAAAGTGAAAGAGAGAAAGGGGGCATTAGCATTTTCCAGAAACAAGGGAAGGTAGTCTTCAAGGTATTGGGCTTCAAAAGAGGGTGGTGTGGTTAGTAGAAAGATGAAATCCCAAGTCCAAGAACTAAATAAACATCAGAAAAAAGAAACAAAAAGGGCCACTCGGATGCCACATATGATCATTTTAGATGATGTGGCAGTGATGTAGCGCACGCGTGGCTGGTTAACGAGGTCAACCAGGGAAGAAATGCAGAAGTCAGAGCTAAGACTCTAGCCATTTTCTCCGGCAGCTTACCGGAGTTGCAGAGGAAAAACGTCACCAAACACGATCAAATTTTATACCATTTTCAAAGATTTTTCAAGTAGAATCCATTCCCACCATTATTTTTCTCATTTTAACTCTCTAACCTTATGAAATCCAAACATGAAAAAATGGTCACAAGATTAAACATGCACGAAACAAAGAAAACTCAACCCAGAAACAATCAATACTTAATCAAACATTCAAATACATACAAAAACGAAGCTATTGCACGTGGAAACTAGGAGAAGAAGTTTGGAGAAGTTTTACCAAATTCTGAGCTTTTCAAGCTTGAGTTGTGTCTGAAATGCCTCCTCAATTGATCCTAAGAGCTTCCTTGTGGCTTTGGGATGATGATGGAGGTAAGCAAATGAGAGAAAAAATCAATGGAAAGGGAACCCGAAAATCTGATATTTGAGAAAAAAAGTGCGATGATTCTTGGCTCAATTTTTTCTCCCTCTTACTCTTTCTCTTTGTATTTTCTTTTATGTTGTTTTCCGTTGATGTTACCCTTCAATGAGTGTTTTTCTTTTGTTTTTAAATTGAGTTTGTTTTGACACATAAGGATGATGCAGCTCGGGTCAGCTATGAAAGCAGATGGTTGGGGCAAGAGTTTTGTTTTGTTGTGGCAGAAGATGCAGCATGGAATGAGAAGGAAAGGTCAATGATATGAGCTGAAAAATTTTGTCTTGCAAATGTTCATGATATGGTCCAAAATGCCTTTTGTATGTGTCATGAGGGAAATAGCTTAAAATAGAAAATTTAGAGGTCCTAAATGACATATTTGGTGCATAAGATAAATAATTTCGGTGCTGCAAAGGTTTGTTTTTATCAAGTCAAGAAACATGGGCATGGTGGCAAAAGGTGGACATATGTATATGGCTTACTTTGACTCACCATAACTTCATGAATATTGACTCAAATGAGGATATTTTGAGCTGTTTGAAAAGTAGACATGTAGATGAACAACTTTAATGTTGAAAGCTCTTTGAGATTATGCTTGGAATATGGTGAAATCTTGTCCAAAATGCTGAATTTTATACTTATAAAAAAATTCTAAGTAAAAGAAAGCCAACTTATGATTTTCTCAACTTTGAACACTTATAACTCCAAACCCATTCATCTTTTGAACATGATTCCTTCTACAAACTTATAGTTTAGGATGTCCTCTTTACAATTATCATTAGTTTTCTCCATTTGAATCAAGGATGGGTGAGATATGGCTCTTGCAAGATGGCTAGAATTCTTGATTTCCACACTTAGAAAATTTCACCAAAAACCCTAATTTCCAAAATTTTCCTCATTTTATGATTCCACTTGATTTTTCTTGATCAAAATTTCACGAGATCATGGAATATGACTTGAAATGTTCATAGTTGACGAAAAAAAACTTAAGGGTTGACTTATAAAGAGCCTTAGTTGACTTTTTAATCAAATGAAATTAAAACCTCTCCTATCTACTTAGGAAGCCCTTGCAATGAATTGTATTGAACCACATGGCATCTTGGGGACCCTTGATGTGTATGAGGACTTGCTTTGTTGACCCCTCCTCCAAAACTTGATTAATCAGTACTTTAAACTTCTTGACCAAAACCTTAATTCCACAAAAGACACAAACCATAAAGCTTGACAAATTGGTTAGTGATGCAAGGATGATTGATCTAAGATGCTGATGCAAATGATGATGATATCTATGGGGTAAAATTTAGGGTATGACAGTTTCCCCTATTTAAATAACTTTACCAGATGGCATAACAAAAACAATCCTCATAAAATTAGGGAGAAAGGTATTTAAATATGGCAAACCCAAAATTTTTCCCTTAGATGCAATGTTATGCTGAGGACAAAAGAAACTAAGAGAATGCTGACATACCATGAACTCTAGCATGATGATATGACGATATGATAATGCACAATGCAGACAAGAACAAAAACAAAAGGGGTCAAGGTCAACAACCAAGGGTAACAACTAACTGGGAAAGTCTAAAGTGATCAAGCAACAGGTTCAGACATGACCAGGCGACACTTTAGAAGCAAAGGTCCTCACTGGAAATAGAACCAAGACACATGGTCTCCAATGGGGAATATCTAGAAAAGTTGATCAACAGGTTCAAACATGACCAGGTGACACACTAGAACAAAATGACTAGAAAAAAAAGATCCTTACTGGGGATAAAAACTAGAAAAAATATGTTCTCCACCGGGGACCATATCAAACAAAGGATTAATCTCTTGACAAGAGAATCAAGAAAAACAAGAAATGATCTTTTTAACAAGAGATCACACACACGGAGGATGGCCTTCTAGCAAGGGATCAAAAAAAGACCTTCTAGAAAGAGATCAAACACAATAGGGTAGAATCCTTAGGGGAATAAACATCTAAACTTCTAAAAATTCCTTAAAATGAAGAGTTCAAACGCGACCTTCAGGAAACGCTAGGAAAAGAATATAGGGTAATCAAACTCGTCTGTACATGCCAAACAAATGGGACTTAGACTACAAAGGAAGGTAACAACTAGCTTCTAACGAGTTGGTTCTAGTGACTACTGGGCTTCAAAGGAGATGTTAGTGACAACCAACTAGTAATATCAATAACAATTGGATAAGGGTGCCAATAACAATTGGACTTTAGGTACCAATAACATTTGGATTTTAATAATTCCAGTAACAACTAGAATTCAGAGAGAGGATTGGTAACAACCAAAGACTCCAATACCAATGATATTTGAATTTTGACACTGCCAGTAAAAACAAGACTTTGGGTACCAATAACAATTAGATTTTAGACAATGCCAGTAATAAATAGACTTCCAAGAGAGAATTAGACAACCAAAGACTCCAATACCAATAACGATTGGATTTTCAAATAATGCAACTAAAAACTGGACTTTGGATACCAATAAAAATTGGATTTTAAACAACCCTAGTAACAACTGGACTTCAGAAAGGACTGGTGTTGCGGTGAAATTTGGATGTCAAGCTATTGATTAACTTGAATCTTAATTCATTTACAACCGGTCTTTGATTTATCCGAAGGAAAGTTAAAGAAAGGGGAAAACCCATTTTGCATTATGAACACAACGCGGGGAGAGATCTAAAGTTCGGGGGTTGGTTAAGTTCAGGGAAGGTATTAGTATCCTAAACCTCTGTAGTACTCTACAGGAACCTCTTGTTTTAAATGTTTGTTATTGTTATGGTTATCGGCTTAAAGGTTATGCTAAGGGTTAAGGGTAAAGAAGAAAACCTAAAGGGGTTAGTCCTAAGTATACTCAGCAAGACTCGCATCTTGTGCCTACGTATCCTGGGTAGGGGATGGAATCAGAGTATTCGTAGTTCCCCTCACAGAGGGAAATGAGGAACTTCTTGATTATGGTCAAGGTTCTTGGGGGAAAGTAAGTGTTCATAAGGAAGCGCTTACTTTGGAGTACGACAACTTCTATTTCTACGTTAAAGCTTGAATTAGAAGGGTGAGGAGTAAGTATTCCACTGCGGGAAACTTATATGGAGTGCAACGACTCCTAATCCTAAGGCTAGGATAAAGGGTTAAAGGTATGTCCACAGTGTTGCACCCCAAAATTTGCCCAACATTTCTTCACCTAGCTTATGTTTCATTTCATTCACATTAGCATTATCATTTGCATTTCATTGACATGTATGCAGGAGATCAAGAGGTATAATTACCAATCAAGGGCTACACAAGACTTTGAAGCTAGATAAGAAGGCTATTCAGATATTTAAGGGTTTATATCCTTGTCAAAAAAAGTAAAAGATCCTTAGAGAGAGTGGTTGAAACCAAGTATGTGGGTCTCCTAACTTGAGTGTTATGGGGAAGACCATCAGATGATTCTGAGGCCATGAGGATGGACTTGAGGTCTTGAGAGAGCTCATGAGAGGTGTTGAAGATCACTTTGAGGCCTAGACGGGTCATTGTGTAAGATTAAGAAGACTCAGCCATGAGTGGTGCAATTAGGGTTTGACTGGGTCAACCCAAAGTCAACTGGTGATTTCAAGAAGGTTGAGACTTAATTCAAGATCCATGTGATCATGGATTGATACATTGAGATGTTATAAGGATTATTCCAAGGTCAACTCATCATGATTGAAGAGTTTGAGAAGTTTCAGGCTAGGGTTTCTAAGACTTGACAGTGTAAAATCCCCTAGTTTGACCCCTGTCTTCAAGGCAATTTAACTCAAGATATGATTGTCATCTCATCTTTACCCTAACATGATTGTTGTAGGGCATGATCTTAGCTTTAATTTGAGTACTAGAAGTCCTTGATAGGGTTTATAGAACTCAAGTTATGAGCCAGACAAGTTTTAGGTCATCTGAGGCTTGTGAATTTGGAGCTTGAAAGTTACCCAACTTGCATGGCACTTTTGCCCTACAAGGATTATTCCTATGAACTTTTGGTCAACATGAATGTTGTTCCTTATTCTCTTAGCTTTCCATAGATTGCTAGAAGTCCATGATTGGATTTGTAGAACTCAAGTTATGGCTTTGACAAGTCAAGGGTATTTTGGGAAGTTGTGATTATGGGTCATTTTTGGTTATGGGTCATTTTCACCAACTTAGACATCTCAAATGAAATTTTGTGCAACTTTAAAGTTGCTCAAAATGGGGTTTTAACTTTGACCATGTATCAAGGAGGCATTCAAATGGCTCAAGGAGAGACTTGATTCAAGAAATTGTGAAAAAGGAAGAATTAAAGAGAATTAAAGACCAAAAATTTAAAATAAATGTTATGTGTGCAAATAAGGCAAAGTAATAGCATTTTTTAAATGGAAATTACATTTTGGAAACAATGACATCATTAGAATTTAGGTTTGAGTTCATTTTCATGGCCTTTTGCTTTGATACTTCATGAGGAAGTTACATCTCAAATCCAAGCCATGGGATGAAAACAAGGGATGAATCCCCACCATTCAAGTTCAGTGGTTCATAAGGAGTGCAATGAGAGCTTCCTGATGGAGAAATAGAGGAGATATCATGACTGCCATGAAAGAGATTTTGATGAGAAATTGAAAGTTGAATTTCTCATTCTGAACCTTTGAGAAGGATCTAGATCATTCAGTTACATCCTATATAAGCCTATGACTGCATTCAGTTCGTTTTTTGGTGAAGTTTAAAGCCTGAAGCAGAGAGTGAAGTTGGAATTTCAGAGGTGCAAGTGAGAATCGGATTTTGAGTTCAAGGCCAAATCAAGATCAATTGAAGGTTTCATCGTGTTCATCAAGTGATTTGGAGTGTATCTGCACTTTCTTGAAGGCTGAAGAGTGCAAGAACTACCTCTGTTACAAGCTTGAACACAGATTGGTACATTTCATTTTTGCGCTTGATCTATGTAGAGATAGTTAGCATTCTATAGGTGGTTAGGATCCTGGTGATATGTAGTTGGATTTAGGATCAAAAACTGGTGAATTAGAGACAAAATAGGTTGATGATCAATTTCTGTTGAGCCTTGGATTAAGCGATTCTTGGACTGTTAATCAAGTTTGGATAGTGTAGAGTGATCACCATAAGATGAGGATTACATCTGTGCATTTAATTGAGGTTCTGATGAGATTCAAGATTGATGCATATTTTGAAAGTGCTATCGGGTTTGAAAATCCAGAGGGAATTAGATGATTCTAAGGAAATATTCGTGATCAGCATTGAATTCTAGAGAGAATGATGTATGGTTTGTTAAGTTTTAATGACCTGTGTAAATGGCTTCGCCGGAGAAGACGGTGGCGCCACCGTCTGTGTTTTCCCCACAAACTGAAGTTCAAATGGAGAAGAAAGCTGTGAGGCGTTGGATCTTGTCTGAAGCTTGACCTAGTAACCCTCACGCACGGCCACGATTGAGTTTTGAATTCTGACTTTGACCTGAAGCAAAATGCACCATTTTCATTAATGTGCTGGCAACATGAGGACTCATTGGATCAGTTGACTAGTCTTACCATCGTGTGATCAAAGATGTGCCACATAACCCCAAGTCCAAAGCGTAGCGTTTTGATTCGTGAGAGAACCTGGGCTTAGTGATCTGAAATGATGTTCACACCCCCTCTGGGCCCAACCCAAGATTTGAACTGGATTTAATTGCTATTCACCACGCGTGTTTAATTAATTTCTTTCCTTTTATTATTTTTGTGCATTTTATACTAGTTTAGTTTTAATCCATTAAAAATAGGAAAATTAGTCAATAAATCCTGAGATTTTTTCCCCTGATTCATGAATGAATGTAGAAATTTTAGGAACAAAAAAATCATGATAGCATTTTTTTTCATTTTATTTGAGTTTTTTACATTTTATTTGACAATAAAATTGTATTGTTTGCCTCTTCTGTTTGGTGAATTTTGTTTGAGCATTTGGTATTGATTTTTTGCTTGATTTTTGGCTTGTGATTAGACTAGATATGTATACTCCTCTCAGATTTTTCTCACATTTTTGTGATGAAGTTAGGTTCTGTTTTAGGACTAGAACTTTAGGAGTTCCCTTTTAGGGTTTATTTGTGATACCTTGAGGTCTAGAATTTGATTGGAGGAATTAGAGAATGATTTAGGTCCTGATTTTTTAACTATAGGTTATTTGTGAATGCATGTTCCCCTATAAAAATAATCAGATTTTTAGAATGTGTTTTGGTATTTTTGATAGAATATTCTACTTGTGTGTTCATTTGGTGTTTCAATGTTGATGATTGATGTGGAATGGACTCAAAGTTGGACTTCCTTGCATAGTGGGATTCTGGATCTCATTGGAGGACATCATGGACTTGATGAAGCTTGTGTGAAGTGGCTAGTGGAGCTTGGATTGAAGTTTTCCCTTCCTTTTTGTTAGCTTTGAGTAGCTTAGGAAATTAGGGCTTTAGGAGAGAGCTTTAGAAATAGATATTTCTTCAAATAATGGTTGGTTTTGTTCCCATTCCATTCTCATCATATGATTCAAAGTCCTCATGTTAAAGTATCATCTCTCCTTTGGAGGGATGTGTGACATTTACAATGAGTAGAACTTTTGAGGATGCCTTTCTCTGATGACTGGTTGAGTGTCAGACAGGATTCCTTTGGTTTACTGTCTGCTTCCCATTATCAAACAATCATCTTATTGATTCTCTTCATTCTTGGTGGAGCCTATTGAAGATTGAAGCTTGAAGATGGAGTAGCTTTCATTCCCTTAAGATGAAGGACTTGAAGAACAGTTACAGACTGTGGACTGAATTGCTGTCAGAAGACTGCTTTGCTGTGAAGCTGTGGAAGCTGTTGATTTGCTTTCTTGACTGTCTGTTTTCTTTCTGTGCAACTGTATTGATGTGACTTGATTGGTGTGATGCATTTAGATTAAGTCATGTAGTTGAATAAGCCTAAGAGGATCCTAAGGGTTGAGTTTCTCCCCTTGCTTGTATTGCATTAGAGGTTGAGTTTCTCCCTCTGCTTGTATTTTTACTGTGTGGCTTTGCTTGTTGGTATTCGATAGAGCTCTGCTCCCTTTCCTATGTGGTTTGTGATTTGCTTGATGGCATTTTATTTTCCTTTATGATTGCAGTTATTCATACTTGGCTTGAGGTCGAGACGAGCTTGTGGAGGCTGATGCCTCACACACATTTCCTCCTTCACTTGCATTGCATGCATTTTACAGTCGTTTACTGTTTACTGTTTAAGCTGATGCTTTATCTGTTTCTATTTATCATTGACACGATCCCCTAGGAATCTCACTTCCTTTGATAAGGAAGCGATGATTAGAACTTTAGGTTGAAACCTATGCATGATAACTTCTAGGAGTTCCCTGTTTCAAACCTCAACCATAGGATGAATCCTTGGCATGACAACATTAGGACTTGATAGTCTCCTCGTAGTTGTCCCTCTCTCTTCTCATCTTGAAACAACAGTAAAAAGCGTAATAAAGGCACGTTAGTATAAGCATGTTACGAGCCTTAAGCTACTTGGGTAATGATAATTGAGCGGCCTCCTCTCAATCGTCTAGAATGTTTAGTATACGTCCTTTGGATGATATACGACGCATTCGTTCCCAGGTCATAGTCTCTAGTGTTGTACAAACTACAGACAAAAATAAAAAACAGTTCTTCCGTAAAAGACAGAAAACAAACTTCAAACCTGTTTGCCCCGTGGGCCCATAATTCAAAGGAAGCTTTTCTGAAGAAAAGAGTGTCGTTAACTCCCAGTTCTACCGCAAACGGTAACGCTTAAGTCTCTGAGGGTCGAGCTGCGTACACCAAACTACTGGAACTGTTTGTTAACCCTACTCGATAAAACAGATGAATCTGAAATCCCGTAATCCGTATTATCCCGAACTACGTAAGCTCTGATCTCTCATACCTGTTGAGAGTACGTAGGCACAGTACTGACGTATTGGCGAGCCACCTTCCCCATCCGTTACCCGTAGTTAGGCGAACTACGTTGACTCTGATTTCTCATTCTCTGATGAGAATACGTAGGCATAAAGCGCGACGCTTTGCCGAGTCATTTTCTTTTATTTTCAGACCGGCCTTGATAGGTAGATAGTAAAACCAACCCGTCAGATAAACACAACAAGCATGGATCCCATCGAGTACGATGGACGTGAGGGGTGTTAATACCTTCCCCTTGCGTAACCGACTCCCGAACCCAGACAACAGTTGCGATGACCTTGTCTTATACCTTTTTCGTCAGGTTTTTCCGATCGTTTCCTTTCCTGTTCTGAGGGATAAATAACGAAAGGTGGCGACTCTTCTGTTTTGCCGGCACCTTATTTTCGTGGAAGCGACAGCTGGCGACTCTGCTGGGGACTTGATAGTTTCCTGGGATCCAACGTCCCTTATGCGAGTCAATCTGGGGATCCAACATCCCCTGCGAGAGTCAATCCTAGCGCTTGTATGATTACTTGTTGGGTTGTGTTTATTTATCGCATTTTATTTCCCGCACTTTATTTTCAGTATGATATGATTATCTGTGCTGTTGTGGGAGGGGCATTCTGATGAGTGAGAAGCCAGACCCAGGCTTGAAAGCTACATAGTATTAGAGTGGGTTAGTGGAGGATGTGCTTGCTTTGCTTGCATCAGTTCCCATGTAATCCACACTCAGACGAGGTTCTCTTTGATGGCTTCCTATCGGTCCTTTGGACTCGAGGGGTTGTCGGATCTGAGGATTGTCGACTCTGGGAACCGATCATTTGGAATTCAGCTAAGTGAGGCCGCTTCAAGAGATGATGATGCCACACTGTCGCTACCGCGAAAATAAGGTGCCGGCAAAACAGAAGAGTCACCACCTTTCGTTATTTATCCCTCAGAATGAGAAAGGAAACGATCGGAAAAACTTGACGAAAAGGTATAAGACAAGGTCATCGCAACCATTGTCTGGGTTCGGGAGTCGGTTACGCAAAGGGAAGGTATTAGCACCCCTCACGTCCATCGTACTCGATGGGATCCACGCTTGTTGTGTTTATCTGGCGGTTGGTTTTAATCTATCTACCTATCAAGGTTGGCTAAAAAAAGAAAAGAAAATGACTCGGCAAAGCGTCGCGCTTTATGCCTACGTATTCTCATCAGAGAATGAGAAATCAGAGTCAACGTAGTTCGCCTAACTACGGGTTACGGTGAAGGTGGCTCGCCAATACGTCAGTATTGTGCCTACATACTCTCAACAGGTATGAGAGATCAGAGCTTACGTAGTTCGGGATAATACGGATTACGGGAATTCAGATTCATCTGTTTTTTCGAGTAGGGTTAACAAACAGTTCCAGCAGTTTGGCGTACGTAGCTCGACCCTTTGAGACTCAAGCGTTACCATTTGCGGTAGAACTGGGAGTTAACGACACTCTTTTCTTCAGAAAATCTTCCTTTGAATTATGGGCCCCGAGGCAAAAAGATTTGAAGTTTGTTTTCTGTCTTTTACGGAAGAACTGTTTTTTAGGATGTTTGCAACCAACATCGCACTAGAGACTATGACCTGAGAATGAATGCGTCGCATGTCACCCAAAGGGTACCATACTAAACATCCAAGTTGTCGAAAAGAACTCTCCGACAACCCTTTCTCAGATAGCTTAAGGCTCGTAACGCACGACATCAGTTAACCTTTATTACTGTATTTTAATTTGTTTTGAGATGAGAAGAGAGAACGAACAGGTTCAACTAAGGGGAGACTATCAAGTCCTAATGTTGTCATGCCAAGGATTCATCCTATGGTTGAGGTTTGAAACAGGGAACTCCTAGAAGTTATCATGCATAGGTTTCAACCTAAAGTTCTAATCATCACTTCCTTATCAAAGGAAGTGAGATCCCTAGGTGTTGCACCCCAAAATTTGACCAACCGGGTCTCGTATCTGGCTCTATGTTTCGACGCATAATCGCATTCGCATCTGCATATCGCATATAGTGCATTGTTCATTTGTTTTGATTTTATCGGGATCACAGCTCTCGTCTCGTGTTTCAGGTGTTTTTGATCAGTCTAGATAGGTAGAATCGTATTTTGGGATATTTCGGTGCCCGTTTATTTTTACCGGCTATTTTGGTGCGATCTCGCGGCGTTATGTGTCGTTCGGTGCTTATTTTGTTCCTCTGGGAATTATCGTGATTTCTCTGGATTTTATTGGCTATTTTTAGGGTTTAAATAGATTTTAATCATTTTTAGCATTTTATAGAATATTAGGTAGATTTTGATCATTTTTAAATAATATAAAGTAATATAGTTTGTAGAATTTTTAAATAGAATAAATAGCATTTTTCATTTTAGAATATTAATGGTTTTTTAATAGCTTTTAAATCATTTTTAGAATAAATAGATTTTTCTTTTATTAATAATGGATTTTCTTTTATAGGATTTAAATAGATTTTTATCATTTTCTTAATAGGGTAATATAGATTTTTTTTCTTTTATTAATCATAGATTTTCTTTTATTTTAAATAATATAGTTGTATTTTTTATAGAAGTTAAGGGAATTAACAGATTTTTTGTTATAGGTTTTAATAAGAAATTAATAGATTTTAAATCTTTTAGAATATTAATTGAATAGGTTTTTAGATGTAGATTTAATAGTTTATTAGTTTCTTAATAAATAGTATAGATATCAGGTTCAGATTAGTGTGGTTTAATGAGTTGTTAGCCTTTAATTCTACATTAGGTAGTTCTTAATTGTCATTAGCTTGGTCTTTAGTTTTAATCAATTGGTCGTTAATCATTTGCATCAATTTTTAATCCTTTATTATGCAGTTTTTTGGGTTTTTAGTTGCAGGTTCGTTGGGCCCATTTCAATTCACGTAAAGCCCAATTCAGAATGGTCCCAGTTTGTATCAGAATTTTCCAGCTTTTTCCAGCGAGTCCCAGAAGATTCTAGAACAGTCCAGAAAACCTCAGCATTTAAATAGAGCTCGCCACGTGTTGAATCGAGGATGGCCCCACGCTGCACGCTTCACATCACGCCACCTCATGCAGAAACTCCTTCTCTCTCTGCCACGCATGGGGACACGCGTCCCACATGCAGCCTTCCCCTCCACTACCTCCACCACGTGTACACACCACAACCCCTCGCCTGAGACCGTCACCGGCCGGCCTGCATGGCCGGCGACCACCGCTGACTCACCGGAAAATCAACTTCTCCCCAGATTCTGATCGTCTTCATCTTCTTCCTCCCTTCTTCATCTCCCACCACCATCACCTCCAGATTCAACCAACATTCAACGTTCCTTCATCTCCTACCTCCATCTTCCTCTCATCCAACCACCGCACCTGTACTCTGGCCGCCGTGAATCTCCCCAGAAACTCCCAAAATCCCAGAAATCTCCTCCAACCTTCATCGTCGTTCAACATTTCTCCAGAATCAGTTCGTCCCAGATCTCCTTCATTTTCCAGAAGAACGTCAGCAAGAACCATCATTTAGTCATCCGTCTTCAAGCCATTTCCAGACATCTCCTTCAATCACCACAAACATCCAAAGAATCATCAAACTTCATCAGATCTAGGTCTAAGATCTTCATCAAACACGAACAAGATCCACAGTTCTTCACGATCCATCAACCCTCAAGAATCTTCAACCGTTTTTCCAGGAATTCGTACAAATGCATCAACCTTCAAGGTCTTCATCAAAGATCCATCGGTGTTCGTCAAGATCTTCAACTCAGGTCCAAATCACATCAACCTTCATCTGTGTTCTTGGTAGATTCGTCAACACCATAACTCCTTTTGTCCAAATCTTCGATCCGAGTTCATCATGTTCATGCTCGTTTTCCAGCAACGTTAAGATTCGCTAATCTTCAACAATTTTTCCAGCGAGATTCCTCACTGATCTTCAACGAGCAACATGCAAGCCATGGATTAAAGGATCTCCAGAAGAAGTAAATCCAGGTTGCAAAACAAGAAGAAAGATTTGTGAGAGGGAGTATCTGAGAGTGGAACGAAGATTGAAGGAGAGTGAGGTTGATGTTGAGGGATGTTGAACGGAGAAGTCTGAGAGGAGGATGGCGGCGGCGGTTGAGGAGGTTTCTAGGGTTTTCAGAAAGGGAGTTGAGAGAGTGAGGAGGAAGAGAGTGGGTTAGGGAACTGGGCCTAAGGCCCAAGTCTGTTGACCGTACACCCCCCTATTCTCCATGCGCCCTCTGCCTCAGCTTTTTTGTTGTTTTTTTTTTGCTGAGCGCTGGGCCTGAGCCCAACGTATGTTTTGCTTACACACTCCCAGTTCCAGTCTCCCCCCCCCCCCCCCCTCCGGGTTCTACAGCAGCAAATGGGCTGGGCCCAGTTACAGTTTTTTTGTTTTTTTATTTTTCTTTTAAGCCCCCTTGTAAACAGACACCCCCCTCCCCTTGTGTATTTTTTTCTTTTGTTTAGAGACAATGAAAAAAAGAAAAAGAAAAGAAGAGAATATTGAAAAAAAAAAGAGAGAAATAGAAAAAGAAAATTGCAAAAGAAAAAGAATGTGAAAAATAAGAAAATAGAGAAAAGTATGGAAATATATTGAAAAAAGAAAGAGAAAATTATATTGAAAAAGAGAAGAAAAGAAGTGAAAAATATTTGGAAAGAAAAAAGAAGAAAATAGTTGGAAAATAACAAAAAATATTAGATGTAATATTTTTTAGGATTTATTTGTTTTAGGGATAGAATTAGAAGCCCATTTGTTAGGGGGCTATTTTTCATTCGATTCTTTAGGATAGAATAGGATAGCGTTTCCTAGGAGATTTTATTTTCAGTATGCAAGCATTGTAACCATTTTTCAGAATGTTAATAAAACGAGATTTGAGTTGTGGTCCCGACAGTAGCCGAACTACAGCTGCTCTGATTTCTCGTACCAGACGAGAATATGTAGGCATAGGATGCGATATCCTAGCGAGCACACTAACAACTGACTTTCTGTTCTCTCGCGGCTGTGCGATCGAGACTTTCCCGCTGACGATTAATTGTTACCCTTTTTCTCTCTTGCCCGAGTGCATTTGAGACCAAACCATAGTTTTGCCCATAGGTTCCCGACCCTGTGAAACCAGTTGTTTTTCTCACTGCTGTGTGAGAATGTTTTGTTTAGCCGTAGTTAGTCTGAACTACGTAAAGCTCTGATCTTCCATGCGGTGGAAGTACGTAGGCACAAGACGCGAGGTCTTGGCGAGCCAATTTTCCCTGTAGTCCCGAACTACGTTGACTCTGACTTTCTCTCTTGAGAATACGTAGGCATAGAGTGCGACACTCTATCGAGTCAATTCCTTTCCCTTTAGATTTAGCAGCCGTAGATAGATTGTTTTGCATCCAGTAGACAACCCAAGCAAGCTTGGATCCCGTCGAGTACGACGGACGTGAGGGGTGCTAATACCTTCCCCTTGCGTAACCGACTCCCGAACCCAGGTTTTGGTTGCGATGACCATACCTTTTCCCGTTTTTTGCGAGGTTTACTTCGAGCATTTCCTTTCCCGCTCTGAGGGATAAATAACGCACGGTGGCGACTCTTCTGTCAGCCGGCGCCGATTTTCGCAGTAGCGACAGCTGGCGACTCTGCTGGGGATATTTGGATAGTTCCCTATGCGAGTATCTGCTGGGGATCCAACGTCCCTGGTTGCTAAGGACTGCGATAGTTCTTATGCATGTGGGATCCAACGTCCCCTAAGAGAGAGTCAATCCTAGCGCTTGTTTGCTTGGCTATTGGGGCTTATTTATCGATATTATCTGTTGCTGTTGGGGTGTTACGGGTGTTCTATGATGAGAGATAAGCCGGACCTGGGCTTGGAGTGCACCTTAGACTTAGAGTAGAAATTAGTGGGTGCCCGCTTGCTTTGACTCTCTTTGGTGTCCCATGAAATCTACACTCAGACGAGGTTCTTCTGGTTGGCCTGCTGTCCCTTCCTTTGGTTGGCGTGGGTTGCTGGTTAGTTGGATTGTCGACTCTGGGAACCGATCATTTGGAAGTCAGCTAAGTGAGGCCTCTTCAGGACTTGATGATGCCACTCCTTCTGGGAATCGTATCGTCAGTTCTGAAAGTCTGTGACGCTGACGACCGCATAGGATGCCGTACCTTGTCAGATATAGGTCCATACCTGTGAGTGGGGGGGTTTTTTGTGCAGGAAACTTGACTTCCAACCTACCCGTTATTTTGGTCTTCTCTTCAGGGCAACCGTCTCCGTCAGCAGCACAGCAGTATTCAGATTTTGTGTGGGGGCTGTGGTCCCGTTGTTTGCTGCATTTTGCATATCATCTGCATATCAGTGTTGCATTGCATATCATCCTCCAACTAGCCAGAGTTCTGATCCAGCCTTTGTTTCCTGAAGGTGATTACCCGGAGTTTGGACTGAGCAGCTGTTGATTGTCAGAAGACCGACCTAGGGGTTGAGTAGATTTGAGCAGAATCAAGCATTAAAGTCAGCTGAAGACTATTGGTAGCTATGTCTGAAGGCAATTTCCAGTCTCCCAATACCTTGACAGGGTTCACTATGGCGTCCAAACCTCTGTATGATTCTATGGAAGACTTCCCGCAAGTGAACGACGTTGTTGCAGACCAAGTTGTACAGCCTTCTGTTGAGAACCGAGGTCGACATGAGCAGTTTGTTGCCCAGAATGAGCGTTTTCCTCCTGTTAACAATCAAGGTGTTGCTTTCCCCGTGATGAATTACCGAAGGGATATCCCAACGGCTGGGATGGTAGATCCAAGAGCTCTTGACGATGGTAGAAGACTCCGAGTGTTGGAAGAGCAAATGAAAGCTTTGAAAGTGAAAGATACTGTTAACCTGGATGCTGTAGGCATGTGTTTGGTTCCTGACCTGGTGTTGCCTTACAAGTTCAAAGCACCGAAATTTGAGAAGTACACGGGAGATAGCTGTCCGAAGCTGCATTTGATGATGTTCTGTCGAAGAATGACTGCGTTTGCACGAGATGATAAGTTGATGATCCATTGCTTTCAAGATAGTCTAACTGGGGCATCTTTGAGGTGGTATATGCAGTTAGAGAGAACTCAGATTCAGTCATGGATGGATTTAGCCAGAGCTTTTCTGAAGCAGTACGATTACAATTTAGACATTGCTCCTTATCGCATGCATTTGCAAGAGTTGTCTCAAGAGGACAATGAACCTATCAGGAAGTATGCTCAAAGATGGAGAGAATTTGCCGCTAGAGTGCGTCCACCGCTGCTAGATCAAGAGTTGGCAAGCATGTTTGTAGATTCCCTACAATATCCGTACTTCAAAAGATTGCTCGGAATTCCGGCAAGTTTCTCTGACGTGGTAGCATTAGGAGAACGCCTCGAGTACTCCATAAGAATGGGGAAAATTCAGATTACTTCATATGATCAAGCTGGTGAAACTGAATACCCTGGTGACTATCAGAGTGAAGAAGAAGTTGTGATCAACTCAGTCATGCCAAAGGTTGAATATCCTCGAAGCGAATCAGTGAATTTTGTTGGTTCATCATCTTATCAGAGATCAGTACCTCCTGTGGCTTGTTATACTGAACAGACAGTCGTGCCTGGGGCACCCTATCAGGAATCTTATGTCGCTTCCATCGCAAATCAGCGAACTCGTGGCCGAGGTTATCAGCATCAGCGTCAGAATCAGAATCGACCTCGCAACAACTTGGAACGAAGGAATGCTCCTTTTCACCCAGTGCCGATGCCGTATAGCCAGTTGCTACCATCTTTGATCCAGAAGTCTTTGGTGGAACCAAAAGCTCTCAAGCCCGTTCCAGAACCTTACCCTCCTGGGTATAATCCCCACGTTCAGTGCGGTTATCATGGTGGCTCTCCAGGGCATTCAACGGAAGATTGTAAAGCATTTCAGGCGAAGGTACAACAGTTGATTGACCAGGATCGCATTTCCTTTCGAGAAGGGTTTCTGTTTGTTCATCCCAACCGCTCAGCTGTCTAAGATCGTAGACTCGGAAAGTATTCACCAGCAAAGGAGCCAGTGATTCAGACAGGCGGGCGCCTCAGCATTGGCAGTCCTCAGACTTTATAGCATTTGCATTTGTAGTTTCTTTTCTGTTAGTTACTACCTGCTTTTAAGCGTTGTATGTTTCGAATGGTGATAATAATAAAGTGACTATGCATTTTTCTGAATTAATCATGTCGCTGTCGCTCATTTACTGCATTGCACTGACACTTGCATTTTATTCACCCCACTTTATCCCTGTGACTAGCAAAGTTAGGAGGGAGGATGACGAAATAAACTCATAACCGAGGATCATATGCTTTCAGATAAGACCGTACCGATGACGTACAAGGCATTGTTTCAAATCCCCCAAACACTGGAGATATAAGGAGTTAGTCCCTTGTTAACCACTTCGAGCCAGGAAGTAGAAATTTCTTTCGGACTATTAAACCCTCACATCTTAACCCGGGGCAGGGTAGTTGTCAGTTAGCTTGACCGAGCGTTCAAGTCTTGCAGAGGAGTGTTGTCTGTCAAGGACCAATCAGTTTATACCTTTCAAGAGGTCAAACCTCACCAATCAGGAGTGAGACAGTTACAATCCTTTCGGAGCAATCAAGACAACCAGTGTCACACGACTTTGTTCCAAAAGAAAGTAAGAAAGCCCGCTAAGTAAAAAGAAAGGAAAAGCTAGAAAGCTAATACTTAGGCAAAAATTAGGGCATCCCGCTGGACTTCAAAAGAAATCGAAAAATTGAAAAGAACTCAAAATGAGTCAGTCCAGGCAAAAGGTAGGGAATCAAAAGAATGAAAAAGAGGGATTAAAAAGAAAATTTTCCCCAGCAAATCACAAAGTCGGGTACACAGACACCGAAAACGAAAAGGAATAACTATCACTCTAGAAGAAAAGCTTTATGAGTTCCTTAACTGTGGGTCTTACCATTCAACATACCTCTCGAAGAGGCGAGTGCTTGTGCCAAGTTAACTGAACCTTAGGATCAGAGATCATCACGTAGACGGGGTGGGTACAAATCAAAATTTGAGCCCAAATATCCTTTGTTTCACGAACCGTGAACCCGACCACGATACAACCCTTAAAAGACCTAATTGAGGTAGGGTTATTCTGAAGCGCACTACGATAAGGTTGAGTAACCTGACTCCTTCTTGACTTGCTAATCACATCTTTGTTGTATTTTTCACTGACCACGTAAGCACTACGTTTGAACTTTGGTTCATTCGTCACTCACAATTATATGCATGTAAATGAGTGACAACTCAATTTTTTTTCAAAATCTGCATAACCATTGCATTAAGATTACCATTCGTAGACAGACGATTCTAACTGCAGGTTAGTAGTTGACATGAAAGAAATTCCAGCAGGGAATAATCGAGCAGGACTGAGTAATTCAGCAGTCTGAACCATGATGGCGTATGTTGTGAAGACCTGTGAATCAGGGGCATTATCTTCCAGTAAGTTCGGAATCAGTAGTCTGAGGACAAATCCCGAAGCTTCAGTTGATCAGGGGCAGTTTAGTTGAGAAGCAGTTGATCAGAAGTGAGTCTTCTCGAGAGCCAATCAGGGGCAACTATGCAGAGCGTTGAGATTTGAAAGCAGATACTTCCAGTGGATAATCAGATCGGGTTAAGTCGCTAGAACGCTCATTCAGGGGCAAGTCACTGCAGAGAATTTTGAAATCAACTGAGTTGTTAGGTGTTTAATTGGAGATTGAATTCTTTTGTCATGTAGATACCGGGGAAAACATTCTCAAGGTTGTCTCGTAGCAAGCTGTTCAGAGCAGGTATTCCCAAGAGTTAGACCGGGGGCAAGTTGTTCAAACCAAGTTGTTTATCCCCAGCCGGAGTTGAGTATCGGGAATCATGTCAATACCCTTATCAAAAGCATCAGCATTTCGAAAAGGCCGTGCTGTCGTTGAATCATTATCCTGCAGTTTAAACCTGTTGCGTGTCAGTAACCAGTAGTTTCCAGAGTCCAGTTCTCGCCTGGCAAATCGGTAACCAGTTCTCGTCTGGCCTACCCTATCGTAAGCATCAGTTCCCGTCTGTTGCAGTTTATTGTAAGCATCAGTTCCCGTCTGGTGCAGTTTATTGTAACCAGTTCTCGTCTGGTCACCGTTTCTTCAAGTGTTGTATCAGTTCTCGCCTGGTGCAGGTCGTTGCGTAACCAGTTCTCGCCTGGTTGTCTTTTTCTCAGTCTGTTATCCAGTCAGCCCCGTCTGATGTTCAAAAATACAAAAACCAAATCAATTCTTGTCTGATAACCTATTTTCCTATCAGTTCTCGCCTGGTAGTCTACCTTTGAATGCTAGTTCTCGTCTAGTATTTCCATATTTTCCACTGTGTACATAATCCGTGTTTACCCTAAACCAGAACAAAACAAAAACCTAAAAGGTATCTAACACAGTATTTCCCAATGACCCGCATGTTGTCAGGTTTCCCGATACGAAGCTCGGCAGATACCAGTGCCCCGATTAATGGTTGAAATCCTTGTGGATGTTGTTAAATCAGAATTGCTACTCTTCAGCAGATGAAAGTTGCTTATTATCCCCGAAAGAGTCGAGAGCGTATTTTACCCCGTATCAGAGTAGGATCAGGAGTATCCTCAGCAGATTGAGATTGATATCCGTGATAGTAGGGGCATTCCCAGCAGTATGTTACGCGTAATCAACTTCAGTTTGGGTCAATCCCCGCAGAGTACAATCAGTTGTCAATGGTTTGAAGAAAGCATCCCCGAGCAGAGTCGTCTTTCTTTCCCCAGTGAAGTTACCAAGCAGGGTTGCCTTTTCATTTCTCCAGCAGAACGGTTATCCCCAGCGGATTTGATTTCCCGTTTCCGGCATTTATTTTGCTGAGATAATTCTGTGACTTCAGTTCATCCCCAGTAGAGTTGGCATTGCCTTCGGCATTTATTTTGCCAAGCGGTTTTCAGACCTGGTGTTCTCTGGCAGCTCGAGCCTGCATCAGCATTTGCATATATAGTCATTGCATCTATCAAACATATAATATTTCCATGTCGTCTGGGCATCGCATTTTCAAACAGAACGCATAGCATTTACATGTCATATAGGGCATTGCATCATTATCAAGCATACGCATGTCGAAACATAGACCAGGATGGTTACCTATTGGATTTCGAATTTGTTCACCTGCAGAGTTGTTTGGTTCAGCTTCTCGACTTCCCCAGCGGAGTGATTCTTCATTTGGTTGTTACATCAGCATCGGAAAAAACAACGACAACAACAGAGATTGACATTGATCAGACTTCTGAAGCTGCCCCCTTCGTCAAAATAGGTGCCAGGCAGTTCAATTCAGAATTCCCCAGGAGAGTTTCCTCAGGTTCACTGTGGACCATGAGTCGACAGAAAGATCCCATAACAGATGGGAAGGTGTTTGCTTTGCGAAGCATTATTTCAATACTTGTGGCGTCACACAGGTGTTGAAAAGGAGAAGAAAATTTATCAGAAAATTGACCAGTTGTTGCCGTGACAACCAAACTTCAGTTTATTGGAAGCTTTTTCCTCAAGCAGCTTTGCAGTATATTCTTGCGGTTGGCAAATTTCAGGGTTTCATTTGTATTCAACCGTCATCTACCTTGAATGTTTGAAGGCTGAGCGCTCTTCACCCATTCAGGTCGAAGCCGCTTGAATAGGGGCAGCTGTTGCACCCCAAAATTTGACCAACCGGGTCTCGTATCTGGCTCTATGTTTCGACGCATAATCGCATTCGCATCTGCATATCGCATATAGTGCATTGTTCATTTGTTTTGATTTTATCGGGATCACAGCTCTCGTCTCGTGTTTCAGGTGTTTTTGATCAGTCTAGATAGGTAGAATCGTATTTTGGGATATTTCGGTGCCCGTTTATTTTTACCGGCTATTTTGGTGCGATCTCGCGGCGTTATGTGTCGTTCGGTGCTTATTTTGTTCCTCTGGGTATTATCGTGATTTCTCTGGATTTTATTGGCTATTTTTAGGGTTTAAATAGATTTTAATCATTTTTAGCATTTTATAGAATATTAGGTAGATTTTGATCATTTTTAAATAATATAAAGTAATATAGATTGTAGAATTTTTAAATAGAATAAATAGCATTTTTCATTTTAGAATATTAATGGTTTTTTAATAGCTTTTAAATCATTTTTAGAATAAATAGATTTTTCTTTTATTAATAATGGATTTTCTTTTATAGGATTTAAATAGATTTTTATCATTTTCTTAATAGGGTAATATAGATTTTTTTTCTTTTATTAATCATAGATTTTCTTTTATTTTAAATAATATAGTTGTATTTTTTATAGAAGTTAAGGGAATTAACAGATTTTTTGTTATAGGTTTTAATAAGAAATTAATAGATTTTAAATCTTTTAGAATATTAATTGAATAGGTTTTTAGATGTAGATTTAATAGTTTATTAGTTTCTTAATAAATAGTATAGATATCAGGTTCAGATTAGTGTGGTTTAATGAGTCGTTAGCCTTTAATTCTACATTAGGTAGTTCTTAATTGTCATTAGCTTGGTCTTTAGTTTTAATCAATTGGTCGTTAATCATTTGCATCAATTTTTAATCCTTTATTATGCAGTTTTTTGGGTTTTTAGTTGCAGGTTCGTTGGGCCCATTTCCACGTAAAGCCCAATTCAGAATGGTCCCAGTTTGTATCAGAATTTTCCAGCTTTTTCCAGCGAGTCCCAGAAGATTCTAGAACAGTCCAGAAAACCTCAGCATTTAAATAGAGCTCGCCACGTGTTGAATCGAGGATGGCCCCACGCTGCACGCTTCACATCACGCCACCTCATGCAGAAACTCCTTCTCTCTCTGCCACGCATGGGGACACGCGTCCCACATGCAGCCTTCCCCTCCACTACCTCCACCACGTGTACACACCACAACCCCTCGCCTGAGACCGTCACTGGCCGGCCTGCATGGCCGGCGACCACCGCCTGACTCACCGGAAAATCAACTTCTCCCCAGATTCCGATCGTCTTCATCTTCTTCCTCCCTTCTTCATCTCCCACCACCATCACCTCCAGATTCAACCAACATTCAACGTTCCTTCATCTCCTACCTCCATCTTCCTCTCATCCAACCACCGCACCTGTACTCTGGCCGCCGTGAATCTCCCCAGAAACGCCCAAAATCCCAGAAATCTCCTCCAACCTTCATCGTCGTTCAACATTTCTCCAGAATCATTTCGTCCCAGATCTCCTTCATTTTCCAGAAGAACGTCAGCAAGAACCATCATTTAGTCGTCCGTCTTCAAGCCATTTCCAGACATCGCCTTCAATCACCACAAACATCCAAAGAATCATCAAACTTCATCAGATCTAGGTCTAAGATCTTCATCAAACACGAACAAGATCCACAGTTCTTCACGATCCATCAACCCTCAAGAATCTTCAACCGTTTTTCCAGGAATTCGTACAAATGCATCAACCTTCAAGGTCTTCATCAAAGATCCATCGGTGTTCGTCAAGATCTTCAACTCAGGTCCAAATCACATCAACCTTCATCTGTGTTCTTGGTAGATTCGTCAACACCATAACTCCTTTTGTCCAGATCTTCGATCAGAGTTCATCATGTTCATGCTCGTTTTCCAGCAACGTTAAGATTCGCTAATCTTCAACAATTTTTCCAGCGAGATTCCTCACTGATCTTCAACGAGCAACATGCAAGCCATGGATTAAAGGATCTCCAGAAGAAGTAAATCCAGGTTGCAAAACAAGAAGAAAGATTTGTGAGAGGGAGTATCTGAGAGTGGAACGAAGATTGAAGGAGAGTGAGGTTGATGTTGAGGGATGTTGAACGGAGAAGTCTGAGAGGAGGATGGCGGCGGCGGTTGAGGAGGTTTCTAGGGTTTTCAGAAAGGGAGTTGAGAGAGTGAGGAGGAAGAGAGTGGGTTAGGGAACTGGGCCTAAGGCCCAAGTCTGTTGACCGTACACCCCCCTATTCTCCATGCGCCCTCTGCCTCAGCTTTTTTGTTGTTTTTTTTTTTTGCTGAGCGCTGGGCCTGAGCCCAACGTATGTTTTGCTTACACACTCCCAGTTCCAGTCTCCCCCCCCCCCTCCGGGTTCTACAGCAGCAAATGGGCTGGGCCCAGTTACAGTTTTTTTGTTTTTTTATTTTTCTTTTAAGCCCCCTTGTAAACAGACACCCCCCTCCCCTTGTGTATTTTTTTCTTTTGTTTAGAGACAATGAAAAAAAGAAAAAGAAAAGAAGAGAATATTGAAAAAAAAAGAGAGAAATAGAAAAAGAAAATTGCAAAAGAAAAAGAATGTGAAAAATAAGAAAATAGAGAAAAGTATGGAAATATATTGAAAAAAGAAAGAGAAAATTATATTGAAAAAGAGAAGAAAAGAAGTGAAAAATATTTGGAAAGAAAAAAGAAGAAAATAGTTGGAAAATAGCAAAAAATATTAGATGTAATATTTTTTAGGATTTATTTGTTTTAGGGATAGAATTAGAAGCCCATTTGTTAGGGGGCTATTTTTCATTCGATTCTTTAGGATAGAATAGGATAGCGTTTCCTAGGAGATTTTATTTTCAGTATGCAAGCATTGTAACCATTTTTCAGAATGTTAATAAAACGAGATTTGAGCTGTGGTCCCGACAGTAGCCGAACTACAGCTGCTCTGATTTCTCATACCAGACGAGAATATGTAGGCATAGGATGCGATATCCTAGCGAGCACACTAACAACTGACTTTCTATTCTCTCGCGGCTGTGCGATCGAGACTTTCCCGCTGACGATTAATTGTTACCCTTTTTCTCTCTTGCCCGAGTGCATTTGAGACCAAACCATAGTTTTGCCCATAGGTTCCCGACCCTGTGAAACCAGTTGTTTTTCTCACTGCTGTGTGAGAATGTTTTCTTTAGCCGTAGTTAGTCTGAACTACGTAAAGCTCTGATCTTCCATGCGGTGGAAGTACGTAGGCACAAGACGCGAGGTCTTGGCGAGCCAATTTTCCCTGTAGTCCCGAACTACGTTGACTCTGACTTTCTCTCTTGAGAATACGTAGGCATAGAGTGCGACGCTCTATCGAGTCAATTCCTTTCCCTTTAGATTTAGCAGCCGTAGATAGATTGTTTTGCATCCAGTAGACAACCCAAGCAAGCTTGGATCCCGTCGAGTACGACGGACGTGAGGGGTGCTAATACCTTCCCCTTGCGTAACCGACTCCCGAACCCAGGTTTTGGTTGCGATGACCATACCTTTTCCCGTTTTTTGCGAGGTTTACTTCGAGCATTTCCTTTCCCGCTCTGAGGGATAAATAACGCACGGTGGCGACTCTTCTGTCAGCCGGCGCCGATTTTCGCAGTAGCGACAGCTAGCGACTCTGCTGGGGATATTTGGATAGTTCCCTATGCGAGTATCTGCTGGGGATCCAACGTCCCTGGCTGCTAAGGACTGCGATAGTTCTTATGCATGTGGGATCCAACGTTCCCTAAGAGAGAGTTAATCCTAGCGCTTGTTTGCTTGGCTATTGGGGCTTATTTATCGATATTATCTGTTGCTGTTGGGGTGTTACGGGTGTTCTATGATGAGAGATAAGCCGGACCTGGGCTTGGAGTGCACCTTAGACTTAGAGTACAAATTAGTGGGTGCCCGCTTGCTTTGACTTGCTTTGGTGTCCCATGAAATCTACACTCAGACGAGGTTCTTCTGGTTGGCCTCCTGTCCCTTCCTTTGGTTGGCGTGGGTTGCTGGTTAGTTGGATTGTCGACTCTGGGAACCGATCATTTGGAAGTCAGCTAAGTGAGGCCTCTTCAGGACTTGATGATGCCACTCCTTCTGGGAATCGTATCGTCAGTTCTGAAAGTCTGTGACGCTGACGACCGCATATGATGCCGTACCTTGTCAGATATAGGTCCATACCTGTGAGTGGGGGGGTTTTTTGTGCAGGAAACTTGACTTCCAACCTACCCGTTATTTTGGTCTTCTCTTCAGGGCAACCGTCTCCGTCAGCAGCACAGCAGTATTCAGATTTTGTGTGGGGGCTGTGGTCCCGTTGTTTGCTGCATTTTGCATATCATCTGCATATCAGTGTTGCATTGCATATCATCCTCCAACTAGCCAGAGTTCTGATCCAGCCTTTGTTTCCTGAAGGTGATTACCCGGAGTTTGGACTGAGCAGCTGTTGATTGTCAGAAGACCGACCTAGGGGTTGAGTAGATTTGAGCAGAATCAAGCATTAAAGTCAGCTGAAGACTATTGGTAGCTATGTCTGAAGGCAATTTCCAGTCTCCCAATACCTTGACAGGGTTCACTATGGCGTCCAAACCTCTGTATGATTCTATGGAAGACTTCCCGCAAGTGAACGACGTTGTTGCAGACCAAGTTGTACAGCCTTCTGTTGAGAACCGAGGTCGACATGAGCAGTTTGTTGCCCAGAATGAGCGTTTTCCTCCTGTTAACAATCAAGGTGTTGCTTTCCCCGTGATGAATTACCGAAGGGATATCCCAACGGCTGGGATGGTAGATCCAAGAGCTCTTGACGATGGTAGAAGACTCCGAGTGTTGGAAGAGCAAATGAAAGCTTTGAAAGTGAAAGATACTGTTAACCTGGATGCTGTAGGCATGTGTTTGGTTCCTGACCTGGTGTTGCCTTACAAGTTCAAAGCACCGAAATTTGAGAAGTACACGGGAGATAGCTGTCCGAAGCTGCATTTGATGATGTTCTGTCGAAGAATGACTGCGTTTGCGCGAGATGATAAGTTGATGATCCATTGCTTTCAAGATAGTCTAACTGGGGCATCTTTGAGGTGGTATATGCAGTTAGAGAGAACTCAGATTCAGTCATGGATGGATTTAGCCAGAGCTTTTCTGAAGCAGTACGATTACAATTTAGACATTGCTCCTTATCGCATGCATTTGCAAGAGTTGTCTCAAGAGGACAATGAACCTATCAGGAAGTATGCTCAAAGATGGAGAGAATTTGCCGCTAGAGTGCGTCCACCGCTGTTAGATCAAGAGTTGGCAAGCATGTTTGTAGATTCCCTACAATATCCGTACTTCAAAAGATTGCTCGGAATTCCGGCAAGTTTCTCTGACGTGGTAGCATTAGGAGAACGCCTCGAGTACTCCATAAGAATGGGGAAAATTCAGATTACTTCATATGATCAAGCTGGTGAAACTGAATACCCTGGTGACTATCAGAGTGAAGAAGAAGTTGTGATCAACTCAGTCATGCCAAAGGTTGAATATCCTCGAAGCGAATCAGTGAATTTTGTTGGTTCATCATCTTATCAGAGATCAGTACCTCCTGTGGCTTGTTATACTGAACAGACAGCCGTGCCTGGGGCACCCTATCAGGAATCTTATGTCGCTTCCATCGCAAATCAGCGAACTCGTGGCCGAGGTTATCAGCATTAGCGTCAGAATCAGAATCGACCTCGCAACAACTTGGAACGAAGGAATGCTCCTTTTCACCCAGTGCCGATGCCGTATAGCCAGTTGCTACCATCTTTGATCCAGAAGTCTTTGGTGGAACCAAAAGCTCTCAAGCCCGTTCCAGAACCTTACCCTCCTGGGTATAATCCCCACGTTCAGTGCGGTTATCATGGTGGCTCTCCAGGGCATTCGACGGAAGATTGTAAAGCATTTCAGGCGAAGGTACAACAGTTGATTGACCAGGATCGCATTTCCTTTCGAGAAGGGTTTCTGTTTGTTCATCCCAACCGCTCAGCTGTCTAAGATCGTAGACTCGGAAAGTATTCACCAGCAAAGGAGCCAGTGATTCAGACAGGCGGGCGCCTCAGCATTGGCAGTCCTCAGACTTTATAGCATTTGCATTTGTAGTTTCTTTTCTGTTAGTTACTACCTGCTTTTAAGCGTTGTATGTTTCGAATGGTGATAATAATAAAGTGACTATGCATTTTTCTGAATTAATCATGTCGCTGTCGCTCATTTACTGCATTGCACTAACACTTGCATTTTATTCACCCCACTTTATCCCTGTGACTAGCAAAGTTAGGAGGGAGGATGACGAAATAAACTCATAACCGAGGATCATATGCTTTCAGATAAGACCGTACCGATGACGTACAAGGCATTGTTTCAAATCCCCCAAACACTGGAGATATAAGGAGTTAGTCCCTTGTTAACCACTTCGAGCCAGGAAGTAGAAATTTCTTTCGGACTATTAAACCCTCACATCTTAACCCGGGGCAGGGTAGTTGTCAGTTAGCTTGACCGAGCGTTCAAGTCTTGCAGAGGAGTGTTGTCTGTCAAGGACCAATCAGTTTATACCTTTCAAGAGGTCAAACCTCACCAATCAGGAGTGAGACAGTTACAATCCTTTCGGAGCAATCAAGACAACCAGTGTCACACGACTTTGTTCCAAAAGAAAGTAAGAAAGCCCGCTAAGTAAAAAGAAAGGAAAAGCTAGAAAGCTAATACTTAGGCAAAAATTAGGGCATCCCGCTGGACTTCAAAAGAAATCGAAAAATTGAAAAGAACTCAAAATGAGTCAGTCCAGGCAAAAGGTAGGGAATCAAAAGAATGAAAAAGAGGGATTAAAAAGAAAATTTTCCCCAGCAAATCACAAAGTCGGGTACACAGACACCGAAAACGAAAAGGAATAACTATCACTCTAGAAGAAAAGCTTTATGAGTTCCTTAACTGTGGGTCTTACCATTCAACATACCTCTCGAAGAGGCGAGTGCTTGTGCCAAGTTAACTGAACCTTAGGATCGGAGATCATCACGTAGACGGGGTGGGTACAAATCAAAATTTGAGCCCAAATATCCTTTGTTTCACGAACCGTGAACCCGACCACGATACAACCCTTAAAAGACCTAATTGAGGTAGGGTTATTCTGAAGCGCACTACGATAAGGTTGAGTAACCTGACTCCTTCTTGACTTGCTAATCACATCTTTGTTGTATTTTTCACTGACCACGTAAGCACTACGTTTGAACTTTGGTTCATTCGTCACTCACAATTATATGCATGTAAATGAGTGACAGCTCAAATTTTTTTCAAAATCTGCATAACCATTGCATTAAGATTACCATTCGTAGATAGACGATTCTAACTGCAGGTTAGTAGTTGACATGAAAGAAATTCCAGCAGGGAATAATCAAGCAGGACTGAGTAATTCAGCAGTCTGAACCATGATGGCGTATGTTGTGAAGACCTGTGAATCAGGGGCATTATCTTCCAGTAAGTTCGGAATCAGTAGTCTGAGGACAAATCCCGAAGCTTCAGTTGATCAGGGGCAGTTTAGTTGAGAAGTCGTTGATCAGAAGTGAGTCTTCTCGAGAGCCAATCAGGGGCAACTATGCAGAGCGTTGAGATTTGAAAGCAGATACTTCCAGTGGATAATCAGATCGGGTTAAGTCGCTAGAACGCTCATTCAGGGGCAAGTCACTGCAGAGAATTTTGAAATCAACTGAGTTGTTAGGTGTTTAATTGGAGATTGAATTCTTTTGTCGTGTAGATACCGGGGCAAACATTCTCAAGGTTGTCTCGTAGCAAGCTGTTCAGAGCAGGTATTCCCAAGAGTTAGACCGGGGGCAAGTTGTTCAAACCAAGTTGTTTATCCCCAGCCGGAGTTGAGTATCGGGAATCATGTCAATACCCTTATTAAAAGCATCAGCATTTCGAAAAGGTCGTGCTGTCGTTGAATCATTATCCTGCAGTTTAAACCTGTTGCGTGTCAGTAACCAGTAGTTTCCAGAGTCCAGTTCTCGCCTGGCAAATCGGTAACCAGTTCTCGTCTGGCCTACCCTATCGTAAGCATCAGTTCCCGTCTGTTGCAGTTTATTGTAAGCATCAGTTCCCGTATGGTGCAGTTTACTGTAACCAGTTCTCGTCTGGTCACCGTTTCTTCAAGTGTTGTATCAGTTCTCGCCTGGTGCAGGTCGTTGCGTAACCAGTTCTCGCCTGGTTGTCTTTTTCTCAGTCTGTTATCCAGTCAGCCCCGTCTGATGTTCAAAAACACAAAAACCAAATCAATTCTCGTCTGATAACCTATTTTCCTATCAGTTCTCGCCTGGTAGTCTACCTTTGAATGCTAGTTCTCGTCTAGTATTTCCATATTTTCCACTGTGTACATAATCCGTGTTTACCCTAAACCAGAACAAAACAAAAACCTAAAAGGTATCTGACACAGTATTTCCCAATGACCCGCATGTTGTCAGGTTTCCCGATACGAAGCTCAGCAGATACCAGTGCCCCGATTAATGGTTGAAATCCTTGTGGATGTTGTTAAATCAGAATTGCTACTCTTCAGCAGATGAAAGTTGCTTATTATCCCCGAAAGAGTCGAGATCGTATTTTACCCCGTATTAGAGTAGGATCAGGAGTATCCTCAGCAGATTGAGATTGATATCCGTGATAGTAGGGGCATTCCCAGCAGTATGTTGCGCGTAATCAACTTCAGTTTGGGTCAATCCCCGCAGAGTACAATCAGTTGTCAATGGTTTGAAGAAAGCATCCCCGAGCAGAGTCGTCTTTCTTTCCCCAGTGAAGTTACCAAGCAGGGTTGCCTTTTCATTTCTCCAGCAGAACGGTTATCCCCAGCGGATTTGATTTCCCGTTTCCGGCATTTATTTTGCTGAGATAATTCTGTGACTTCAGTTCATCCCCAGTAGAGTTGGCATTGCCTTCGGCATTTATTTTGCCAAGCGGTTTTCAGACCTGGTGTTCTCTGGCAGCTCGAGCCTGCATCAACATTTGCATATATAGTCATTGCATCTATCAAACATATAATATTTCCATGTCGTCTGGGCATCGCATTTTCAAACAGAACGCATAGCATTTACATGTCATATAGGGCATTGCATCATTATCAAGCATACGCATGTCGAAACATAGACCAGGATGGTTACCTATTGGATTTCGAATTTGTTCACCTGCAGAGTTGTTTGGTTCAGCTTCTCGACTTCCCCAGCGGAGTGATTCTTCATTTGGTTGTTACATCAGCATCGGAAAAAACAACGACAACAACAGAGATTGACATTGATCAGACTTCTGAAGCTGCCCCCTTCGTCAAAATAGGTGCCAGGCAGTTCAATTCAGAATTCCCCAGGAGAGTTTCCTCAGGTTCACTGTGGACCATGAGTCGACAGAAAGATTTCATTTGTATTCAACCGTCATCTACCTTGAATGTTTGAAGGCTGAGCGCTCTTCACCCATTCAGGTCGAAGCCGCTTGAATAGGGGCAGCTGTTGCACCCCAAAATTTGACCAACCGGGTCTCGTATCTGGCTCTATGTTTCGACGCATAATCGCATTCGCATCTGCATATCGCATATAGTGCATTGTTCATTTGTTTTGATTTTATCGGGATCACAGCTCTCGTCTCGTGTTTCAGGTGTTTTTGATCAGTCTAGATAGGTAGAATCGTATTTTGGGATATTTCGGTGCCCGTTTATTTTTACCGGCTATTTTGGTGCGATCTCGCGGCGTTATGTGTCGTTCGGTGCTTATTTTGTTCCTCTGGGAATTATCGTGATTTCTCTGGATTTTATTGGCTATTTTTAGGGTTTAAATAGATTTTAATCATTTTTAGCATTTTATAGAATATTAGGTAGATTTTGATCATTTTTAAATAATATAAAGTAATATAGTTTTTAGAATTTTTAAATAGAATAAATAGCATTTTTCATTTTAGAATATTAATGGTTTTTAATAGCTTTTAAATCATTTTTAGAATAAATAGATTTTTCTTTTATTAATAATGGATTTTCTTTTATAGGATTTAAATAGATTTTTATCATTTTCTTAATAGGGTAATATAGATTTTTTTTCTTTTATTAATCATAGATTTTCTTTTATTTTAAATAATATAGTTGTATTTTTTATAGAAGTTAAGGGAATTAACAGATTTTTTGTTATAGGTTTTAATAAGAAATTAATAGATTTTAAATCTTTTAGAATATTAATTGAATAGGTTTTTAGATGTAGATTTAATAGTTTATTAGTTTCTTAATAAATAGTATAGATATCAGGTTCAGATTAGTGTGGTTTAATGAGTCGTTAGCCTTTAATTCTACATTAGGTAGTTCTTAATTGTCATTAGCTTGGTCTTTAGTTTTAATCAATTGGTCGTTAATCATTTGCATCAATTTTTAATCCTTTATTATGCAGTTTTTTGGGTTTTTAGTTGCAGGTTCGTTGGGCCCATTTCCACGTAAAGCCCAATTCAGAATGGTCCCAGTTTGTATCAGAATTTTCCAGCTTTTTCCAGCGAGTCCCAGAAGATTCTAGAACAGTCCAGAAAACCTCAGCATTTAAATAGAGCTCGCCACGTGTTGAATCGAGGATGGCCCCACGCTGCACGCTTCACATCACGCCACCTCATGCAGAAACTCCTTCTCTCTCTGCCACGCATGGGGACACGCGTCCCACATGCAGCCTTCCCCTCCACTACCTCCACCACGTGTACACACCACAACCCCTCGCCTGAGACCGTCACCGGCCGGCCTGCATGGCCGGCGACCACCGCCTGACTCACCGGAAAATCAACTTCTCCCCAGATTCCGATCGTCTTCATCTTCTTCCTCCCTTCTTCATCTCCCACCACCATCACCTCCATATTCAACCAACATTCAACGTTCCTTCATCTCCTACCTCCATCTTCCTCTCATCCAACCACCGCACCTGTACTCTGGCCGCCGTGAATCTCCCCAGAAACGCCCAAAATCCCAGAAATCTCCTCCAACCTTCATCGTCGTTCAACATTTCTCCAGAATCAGTTCGTCCCAGATCTCCTTCATTTTCCAGAAGAACGTCAGCAAGAACCATCATTTAGTCGTCCGTCTTCAAGCCATTTCCAGACATCGCCTTCAATCACCACAAACATCCAAAGAATCATCAAACTTCATCAGATCTAGGTCTAAGATCTTCATCAAACACGAACAAGATCCACAGTTCTTCACGATCCATCAACCCTCAAGAATCTTCAACCGTTTTTCCAGGAATTCGTACAAATGCATCAACCTTCAAGGTCTTCATCAAAGATCCATCGGTGTTCGTCAAGATCTTCAACTCAGGTCCAAATCACATCAACCTTCATCTGTGTTCTTGGTAGATTCGTCAACACCATAACTCCTTTTGTCCAGATCTTCGATCAGAGTTCATCATGTTCATGCTCGTTTTCCAGCAACGTTAAGATTCGCTAATCTTCAACAATTTTTCCAGCGAGATTCCTCACTGATCTTCAACGAGCAACATGCAAGCCATGGATTAAAGGATCTCCAGAAGAAGTAAATCCAGGTTGCAAAACAAGAAGAAAGATTTGTGAGAGGGAGTATCTGAGAGTGGAACGAAGATTGAAGGAGAGTGAGGTTGATGTTGAGGGATGTTGAACGGAGAAGTCTGAGAGGAGGATGGCGGCGGCGGTTGAGGAGGTTTCTAGGGTTTTCAGAAAGGGAGTTGAGAGAGTGAGGAGGAAGAGAGTGGGTTAGGGAACTGGGCCTAAGGCCCAAGTCTGTTGACCGTACACCCCCCTATTCTCCATGCGCCCTCTGCCTCAGCTTTTTTGTTGTTTTTTTTTGCTGAGCGCTGGGCCTGAGCCCAACGTATGTTTTGCTTACACACTCCCAGTTCCAGTCTTCCCCCCCCCCCCCCCCCCTCCAGGTTCTACAGCAGCAAATGGGCTGGGCCCAGTTACAGTTTTTTTGTTTTTTTATTTTTCTTTTAAGCCCCCTTGTAAACAGACACCCCCCTCCCCTTGTGTATTTTTTTCTTTTGTTTAGAGACAATAAAAAAAAGAAAAAGAAAAGAAGAGAATATTGAAAAAAAAAGAGAGAAATAGAAAAAGAAAATTGCAAAAGAAAAAGAATGTGAAAAATAAGAAAATAGAGAAAAGTATGGAAATATATTGAAAAAAGAAAGAGAAAATTATATTGAAAAAGAGAAGAAAAGAAGTGAAAAATATTTGGAAAGAAAAAAGAAGAAAATAGTTGGAAAATAGCAAAAAATATTAGATGTAATATTTTTTAGGATTTATTTGTTTTAGGGATAGAATTAGAAGCCCATTTGTTAGGGGGCTATTTTTCATTCGATTCTTTAGGATAGAATAGGATAGCGTTTCCTAGGAGATTTTATTTTCAGTATGCAAGCATTGTAACCATTTTTCAGAATGTTAATAAAACGAGATTTGAGCTGTGGTCCCGACAGTAGCCGAACTACAACTGCTCTGATTTCTCGTACCAGACGAGAATATGTAGGCATAGGATGCGATATCCTAGCGAGCATACTAACAACTGACTTTCTGTTCTCTCGCGGCTGTGCGATCGAGACTTTCCCGCTGACGATTAATTGTTACCCTTTTTCTCTCTTGCCCGAGTGCATTTGAGACCAAACCATAGTTTTGCCCATAGGTTCCCGACCCTGTGAAACCAGTTGTTTTTCTCACTGCTGTGTGAGAATGTTTTCTTTAGCCGTAGTTAGTCTGAACTACGTAAAGCTCTGATCTTCCATGCGGTGGAAGTACGTAGGCACAAGACGCGAGGTCTTGGCGAGCCAATTTTCCCTGTAGTCCCGAACTACGTTGACTCTGACTTTCTCTCTTGAGAATACGTAGGCATAGAGTGCGACGCTCTATCGAGTCAATTCCTTTCCCTTTAGATTTAGCAGCCGTAGATAGATTGTTTTGCATCCAGTAGACAACCCAAGCAAGCGTGGATCCCGTCGAGTACGACGGACGTGAGGGGTGCTAATACCTTCCCCTTGCGTAACCGACTCCCGAACCCAGGTTTTGGTTGCGATGACCATACCTTTTCCCGTTTTTTGCGAGGTTTACTTCGAGCGTTTCCTTTCCCGCTCTGAGGGATAAATAACGCACGGTGGCGACTCTTCTGTCAGCCGGCGCCGATTTTCGCAGTAGCGACACTAGGGAATCATGTCAATGATAAACAGAAACAGATAAAGCATCAGCTAAAACAGTAAACAGTAAACAGTACAGGAAACAACTGTAAATAAAATGCATGCAATGCAAGTGAGGGAGGAAATATGTGTGTGGCAGGAGCCTCCACAAGCTCATCTCAACCTCAAGCCAAGTATGAATAACTGCAAACATAAAGGAAAATAGAATGCCATCAAGAAAATCACAAACCACACAGGAAAGGGAGCGGAGCTCTACCGAATACCAGCAAGCAAAGTCATACAGTAAAAATACAAGCAGAGGGAGAAACTCAACCTCTAATGAAATACAAGCAAGGGGAGAAATTCAACCCTTAGGATGCTCTTAGGCTTATTCAACTACATGACCTAATCTAAATGCATCACACCAATCAAGTCACGTCAATACAGTTGCACAGAAAGAAAACAGACAGTCAAGAAAGCAAATCAACAGCTTCACAGCAAAGCAATCCTCTCACAGCAATCCAGTCCACAGTCTGCAATTGTTCTTCAAGTTCATCATCTTCAAGAGAATGACAGGTACTCCATATTCAAGCTTCCATCTTCAATAGGCTCCACCAAGAATGAAGAGAATCAATAAGATGATTATTTGATAATGGGAAGCAGACAGGAAACTAAAGGAATCCTATCTGACACTCAACCAGTCATCAGAGAAAGGCATCCTCAAAAGTTCTACTCATTGTAAATGTCACAAATCCCTCCAAATGAGAGATGAGACTTTAACATGAGGACTTTGAGTCATAGGATGAGAATGGAATGGGAACAAAACCAATCCTTACTTGAAGAAATATCTATTTCTAAAGCTCTCTCCTAAAGCCCTAATTTCCTAAGCTACACAAAGCTAACAAAAAGGAAAGCAAAGCTCCAATCCAAGCTCCACCAGCCACTCCACACAAGCTTCATCATGTCTATGATATCCTCGAATGAGATCCAGAAGCCCATTATGCAAGGAAGCCCAACTTTGAGTCCATTCCAAATCAATCATCAACATTGAAACACCAAATGAACAATTAACTTGAATATTCTATCTAAAATACCAAAACACATTCTAAAAATCTGATTATTTTTCTATGGGAACATGCATTTGATAATAACCTACATTTAAAAAATCAGGACCTATTTCAATTTCTAAGTCCTCTAATAAAATCCTAAGTTGTAAGGTATCACTAAAGAGATTCACCAAAAATCACCTCTAAACAACTACACTAAAAACATATTTAGAATCATCTAAAAATTATGATAAAAATCACAAGGAAACAACTATATGTATATAACAACAATCAAAAGGAGTGAAAAGTTTATCCCATGCTAAAAGTCATCAATGAAATCAATCAAAAGGAAAGGCTACGTTATGAACATGTTAAAACTAGCCTAAGTATTAATTCAATCTAAAATACTAAAACTAATTCTAAAATCCTAGGAAAATTTCTAAGGGAACCTAAGCATGTTAGGTATCTATAGTAGAAAAACCAGAGCCTAAAACTATGCTTAAAGGCACTAAAGAAATCACACACCAAAAGTGGTCAAAAGGGAAATCAAGTGGGGAAGCCTCTAAAGATCTAGTTCAAAACAGAACCTACATCTACCTAAAAATTACCCTAAAAATTTCTGGGAGTTCGTTAATATGTCTATAACAAACCAGCAAAGAATTAAGTCCAAATTTCATACCAAACTCCAGAACAAAAATCGGCAAGAAACTATGCAGTTTTTGACATTTTATTATCCAACTAAAGGAGAAAAACGAAATCAAATTGAAAATTAAACGAAACTAAAATCCAATTGCTCACAAAGATCATAGACATGATAAGGATCATCCCAGAATTTTCTCATATTTTTCTAAGCATTTTTTAATTTCATATGAATTAAAATCAAACAGCACACAAAACAGAATTTTAATGCCATTAAAAAACAACAATCAAATGGTTAAATTAAATCGGAAAACCAACCTACGGATCGGAGATTTTATCCGGTGATCGTTGATCAAGTGAATTTGCAAAGATCCGAACAAGATTATATGGAAAACTTCAAGATCCAAAATAATTCTTACAAGAAGATGAAGATCGAACACTTCGAATCTGAATTGCTCCGAATAAGTGCTTCCAACTTACACTCCAATATCCAACTTCAATTTGCACGAAAATTGATTATGAATCTTGATCCGATAATGATGATGAGTGGAGGTTTATGCTCAAGATTTCATTGATTTCAATGAAAAATCAATGGATCCAATGACAAGGAGCTATGGGTGAGGGTTTGGAGAATGAAGAAAATTGAGAGAATTGAGAGAGTGAGAGAATTCTTGAAAATGAAAAATGAAAATTGTGAGGAGTTTTTTTTCTTTTGGTTTGGAGTAGATCACTTAAGTACTCCTTAGGCTTGGATCCCAAGGTAAGGTTTGGACTTTGGCTTGTGAAAGTTGGTTTGGAGCTTAATGTTATGATTTTAGGATGTGTAGCTTATTCATGAAGTCACAAATTGGAACACCATGAACCAAGCCCCAAATGAAAATTCTAATAATTCAAAAGTGTTTAGAATATAATTTCCAATCAAAATGAGTACAAGTTTGGCTTGAAATCATTCAATTACCAATTGTTTTGAAATTTTCCCTTTTAATTCATTAAAATGGTCTTTTGTGAAATTTCTTCAACCAATACTTGATATAATCCATATCAATGGACTCTTGATACTTGTCTAAGCTAAAAACATCATTTTGAGCAACTTTCATGTTGAACAAAAATCCATTTGAGGCTTGCAAGATGGTGAAATTGACTTATGATTCAAAATGACTTGTAATGTCCAAATACCCGAAATACCCTTGACTTGTCAAAGCCATAACTTGAGTTCTACAAATCCAATCATGGACTTCTAGCACTCTTTATAAATCTAAGAGAATAAATAACAAGATTCATGTTGACTAAAAGTTCATAGGAATCATCCTTCTAGGGCAAACGTGTCATGCAAGTTGGGTAACTTTTAAGCTCCAAATACACATGCCTCAGATGACTTGTAACTTGTCTGGCTCATAACTTGAGTTCTATAAACCCTATCAAGTACTTCTAGTACTCAAATTAAAGCTAAGACCATACCCTACAACAATCATGTTGGCGTCAAGATGATATGAAAATCATATCTTGAGTTAAATAGTCTTGAAGTCAGGGGTCAAACTAGGGGATTTTACACTGTCAAGTCTTAGAAACCCTAGCCTGAAACTTCTCAAACTCTTCAATCATGATGAGTTAACCTTGGAATCATCCTTATAACATCTCAATGTATCAATCCATGATCACATGGCTCTTGAATTAGGTCTGAACCTCCTTCAAATCCTCAGTTGACTTAGGGTTGACCCAGTCAAACCCTAGCTGCACCAATCATGGCTGAGGCTTCTTATTCTTGCACAATGACCTGTCTAGGCCTCAAAGTGATCTTCAAAACTTCTCATGAGCTCTCTCAAGACCTCAAGTCTAACTTCATGGCTTCAGAATCATCTGATGACTTCCCACAACTCTCAAGTTAGGAGACACACCCTTTTGGCTTCAATCACTCTCTCTGAGGATCTTTTAACTTCTCTGACAAGGATATCAACCCTTGAACACCTGAATAAGCCTCCGAGCTAGCTTCAAAGTCTTGTGTAGCTCTTGATTGGTAATCATACCTCTTGATCTCCTGCATACATGTCAATGAAATGCAAATGATAATGCTAATGTGCATGAAATGAAACATAAGCTAGGTAAAGAAATGTTGGGCAAATTTTGGGGTGCAACAGCTGCCCCTATTCAAACGGCTTGGACCTGACTGGGTGAGAAGCGAACGGCTCTCAAACAATCAAGGTGAAAGACGGTTGAATACCAACAAACCCGGAAATTTGCCAACTGCACAAGTATACGGTACTCTGATGGGGACAAATATTCGGAAACTGAAATAATAGCTGCACGGCAACTAGCTGGAGAAATACTGATCTGAATCTCCGTCAGGATGATTCTCTAATTTATCTGATATTGTTGCATCCTCAAATCATCGAGGGATCACTGGTTACATGATAACGGGTGATTTTCCAACCACGCACAGGTAAACGATACTCTAATTGTTAGGAACATCTTTAAAAACTGAGCATGACAGTTGCACGGCAACTCTGTTGGGGAATTGGTCACACGGTAACCGGTGAAAGGTCTAATCTCAAATCTCCATCAGGATGATCATCTGATTTTGCTGTAGATATTCGTCCTCATGTCATCAAGGGGTCACCGGTTACGCGGTAACTGGTAATGAATGGTTGATTATACCGTCAGGCGTTCTGTGTCATAGCAGAAGAATTCCTTATCATCGCCTACGGACTCATCATGTCGCTCGGAACATCGACAATATCTTTGTCGGACTTCATCAGTAAGCCAATAAGGGATCATCGGTTACTCGGTAATTGGTGAATGATGGCAGATTTTACCGTCGGGCAATCTGCGCCACTGCAGAAGAATTCCTTATCGTCGCCTATGGACTCATCGTGTCTCTAGGCACGTCGACAACATCTTTGTCGGAATTCATCAGTAAGTCAATAAGGGATCACCGGTTACTCGGTAACTGGTGAAGGGCTACTCTCAAATCTCCGTCGGAATGATTATCAGATTTCGCTGCAGCTTTTTCCTCAAATCATCAAGGGATCACTGGTCACTCGGTAACCGGCGATACATAGCTGATATTGCCGTCAGGCGTTCTGCGAAACTGCGGCAAAAGGATTCCTCAAGACTCATCAGGTCGTTAGGGACTTTTTAACAATCAAGTTAATTATGCCGTCGGGCATTCAAAGACCATCTCGGGCATCAGCCGGACTTCATTAGCAAGTCTGAAATAGAATCCTTAATCAATCAGGAACCACTAAGGATATACAATCTTTTGCCGTCAGGCACCCTGCACCAGCTAGGCAAACTGCTTCGACATCGCAGCTGGACTTCATCAGTAAGTCACGGGTTTTGGCACCGCTGCCAGACTTCAATCATCAAGTCTCCAAGGGAAATTTCAACTTCTCTATTTAAAACCTGCTGGGGATGACACATCTCCGCTGGGGATTCTGGAGAACTATCAAGTAACTCTGCTTCGGGGATTCAGGAATCATCCTGAATAAACTCTACTGAGGACTTCAAGAATCATCTTGGACAAATAACTCCGCCGGGGACTTCAAGAATCACCCTGAACCAATAACTCTGCTGGAGATTTCAGGAATCATCCTGAGCAAACACTCTGCCGGGAATTCTTAGCATCAATTTGAGCAACCAACTCTGGCGACTTCACTGGGGAATTCAAGAATCATCTTAAGCAAAACAACTTCCCTGGGGAATTCAAGAATCATCTTGTGCGAACCATTCTGCGTAGGAACACCTGCAAAACAAGAACGGTAGCGACCTAGCTCATGTTTCATATGCATATGCTTTGACAATGGCGTAATGCTCCACACGGTGGAAATGCTACGCATTTTAGGGTAAATGATATGCAATCATGCAAAATGCTATGACCCCATCAGCAAAATAAATGCTGAAGGGAAGATCTTCCGGTCGAGGAGAAAGAACCACTCTGGTAGGGAGGAGGAATCATCTTGCCGAGGAGAAGAAGTCACACCAATCTCAATTAGACTCCGCCTGGGGAAACAAACTTCAGTCGACTGCTGCAGGGGAATAAAGCTCTCCGAGAACTTGGACTTGCTCAACCGGGTATTCAAACCACAAACTGCTGAGGAAACGATATCAGTCGCAGAAATAAACTGCACAGCCTTCCGATGGGGAAAAACAGCCTCAGCTATTCAACACTCTACTGGGGAAAACCAATCATGGCCTCAACGGCTTCCAAGGACTCGGCTCTCTTGGAGAATTGCAAACTCGGCTGAGGGTGGGTAACCAGCCGCTGGAATAAATCCTACCTGCCGGGGAGAATAAACTCTGTGGGGGACTTTCAATTCCGCTGGAGACTTCAGTCTGAACTATCGAAAGCTGAACACTTGCGAATAGTCTTCTACGAGAAAACTGCACACTGACCCAGTGCTGGAGAAATAAACCCAAGTCCGCTTGTCAGGGAAAACTTCAATCCTAAGGCACAGACACACGTTTGCATTTGCATGAAGCATTTGCATGACTTTATTTGTCATGGAAACTAGGATCAGGGGGGAATCTCCCCAAGGCACAAACACACGTTTGCATTTGCATGAAGCATTTGCATGACGAGCACCTTGTCGTTTTTTCTAACCCTTTGTGTATACAGGTTGTTCCAGGATTGATTGAAGACCGATCCACCGCTATCCGACCAGAGAGAATCAAGCTAGAGCAGTGGAACAAGTGCAAACTGACGTCCAGGAACTCCGAGAGAGGATGGACCGCTTCATGGAGCTCATGCAAGTGGTTGCCAACAGCCAAGACCAGCTCAGAACATTGGTCCAGCCTCTGATCTCAAGGGTTGACAACAACGGCGTGCTTCATGGTGGGAGCGTTCCAGTCCCTCCACCTGTTGAAACTCCTCAGGGTGGCATCCCTGTAACCGGGGGGAATGGAAGTGGTAACGGCAATATGATCACTAACATCGGGCTCAATGGTAATACGACTGGCGTCGGTAATGGAAACTTTGAGGCTAATGGCAACACTGGACCAGGCAACGGCAACACAGGTGCTGGAAATCTGTATGGGCCTTAGCCATGGCTAGAAGATCGCCGAGAAGATTTGTTCTCACAGAGGAGTGCTGAGGGAGAATTGACTGCTGAAGCACGTCCGAGGTATAAAGCACTAGAGGACAAAATGAAGAGTTTCGAGAACCAGAACACTATGGGTGTCGACATGACTAAACTGGGATTGATTTCTGATTTCAAGGTGCCTCCTAAATTCAAGGTACCCGACTTTGAGAAATACAAGGGCACCACTTGCCCTCGTGTCCACTTAAGGTCATACTACCGAAAGATGTCCGCTCACTCTGAAGACGAGAAGCTGCTGATGCACTTCTTTCAGGATAGCTTGTTCGAGCCATCCTTGGAATGGTACATGGGTTTGGAACCCACCAGTGTGCGCACATGGAAAGAACTTGCTGAGGCCTTTGTGCACCATTATCAGTATAACAGTGACTTGGCTCCGAACCGGGTTCAACTGCAGAACTTGTCACAGAGGAACAACGAGGGGTTCAAAGAATACGCTCAGCGATGGCGTGAATTAGCAGCTAGAGTTCAGCCGCCGATGGTTGAACGAGAGCTTGTTGAGATGTTTGTAGCCACTCTCCCAGGGGTCTATTACGAGAAATTGGTCAGTGGTATGTCAGGGAGTTTCTCAGATCTCATCATTACTAGCGAGCACGTTGAAAATGGGATAAAATTGGGGAAAATTCAGGGTGTTGATCTGTCCTCAGCTGGAGGAGGAAAGAAACCGTACAGTAACAAAAGGCGTGAAGGAGAGACGAGCGCCGTGTCCAACGCTCGGAGGAAAGGTAAGGGCCAGCGCCAGCAGGTGGCTAGCATAACCATCCTTGCAGTCCAACAACCCCAGCCACAACAGCAACAGCCAAATCAGCAAGGGTACAAAAGGTATCAGAACAGGGCACCTCTGGCAATTCGTCACCTTGAGACACCACCCATGTCTTATGCTCAGCTGTTACAAACCCTGCTTCAGTTACAGCTAGTCCAGAAAAGAACCCTGGCTCCCTTGATAGGGGCACCTCCGCAGGGTTATGATGCGAATGCAACATGTGATTTTCACTTAGGGGCACCCGGCCACACGATAGAAAACTGCAAAGCCTTCAAGCACAAGGTGCCAGACATGGTGGATGCTAAGATCATCAATTTCTCAGATAATGTGCCGAATGTCACAAAGAACCCTATGTCGAACCATAGGGGAGGTGGGGTGAATGCCATTATTGAAGAAGAGAACTTAGATTTATTGACTGATGTCAAGGATCTGAAGACACCGCTTAGCTTCGTTAAAGCCAAGCTGATGAAGAGAGGCTTCTTTCCGGGATGTGGAGAATTGTGTATGGGCTGTGCGACTCGTCCTGATGGCTGTAAACAGTTGATAGTGGGGATTCATAGTCTGATGACCAAAGGAATCTTGCAGTTTAGCCAAAGGGCCGAATGTGGATCTGGAGAGGTAATGCTGAAAGAGGATGATGAGGTTGCCACCATCACCATCCCTCGCCAGACAATAACCATTTCTACGCCCAGGCCGCCCATAATTACCATCACAAAGGCTGGGCCGATACCTTTTGAAAGCACCAACGCTGTCCCGTGGCACTACGAGGCAGACGTCTACTGTAACGGACAGAAATTGGAACTGGAGCCATCTGGGTAGTCTGTGGATAACCTAGTGGGAACTGGCGGAATCACACGTAGCGGAAGAGTATTTGTTTCACCTGAGATTGTGGTAGACAAAGCAGACAAAGCTGAGAAAACTGATAAGGGAAAGAGTAAAGTCATTGAGGAAACCCCTCGTGGGGTAGAGAAGGACTTACTGGTAAAGGACGCTAAAGAGTTCATGAGGTTGATCAAGAAGAGTGATTACAAGATCATTGACCACCTCCATCAAACACCTTCGAAAATCTCCATTCTGAATTTGTTGTTGTGTTCTGAGGCACATTGCAACACGCTGTTAAAGGTTTTGAATGCCACGTATGTACCGCAGGAGATCTCGGTCAACCAGTTTGAAGGGGTAGTAGCCCATGTGAATGCTGGAAACGGGTTAGGGTTCACCGACCTGGAGCTGACGCCGAAGGGAAGAAACCACAACAGCGCCCTGCACATCTCGATAGAGTGTAGGGGAACAGTTATGTCTCATGTGTTGGTGGACACTGGGTTGTCGCTCAATGTTCTTCCGAAGAAGGCATTGATGAAGTTAGATACTCGAGGATTGATTTGCACACCCAGTGATCTAGTTGTGAAGGCCTTCGATGGAACCAAGCGTCATGTCTTTGGAGAGGTAACTCTGCCAATCCAAGCGGGGCCGGAAACTTTCGACGCAGTCTTCTACATCATGGACATCATGCCAGCCTACAGTTGTCTCTTAGGCCGGCCATGGATCCATTCTGCTGGTGTCGTGACCTCCACGTTGCACTAGAAGCTCAAGTATGCTGTAGGGGGCAGCATTGTAACCGTCTGCGGCGAGGAAGATATAATGGTGAGCCATTTGTCGTCCTTCAAGTATGTTGAGATGGATGGGGAGATCCACGAAACCCTATGTCAGGCGTTCGAAGCTGTTAAGGTCAAAGACGTGACTCCAGTAAAGACTGAGAAACTAGAGATGACTCTCTCTTCCTTCAAGGAAGCCCGGGCCGTTGTTCAAGCCGGATCTACCCCAGGCTGGGGGCAAGTTCTAGAAATACCTAACAAACAGGACAAGTTTGGGTTAGGATACTCTCCCACAACTAAAGCCTCCTCTTCTCACAGTGCGTCGCGAGGTAAAGGGCCGATCCAGTTTACCAGTGGCGGGGTAATATTTGAAAGTGTCAACCCAGTGTCTGAAGACGGCAAAGACAGCGATTGCGACTTGGATTCCTGGATCCAGCCGAGCAAACCAGGCCAGAGCCTCAACAACTGGTCCATCAGGGATACCATCCAAGTGACAGGCAAAGAGTAATGATTTACTTTCTCCAATTATTGTACAACCCTATGTCCTACCCGGGGCATAGTGGTTTTATTGTCAGGGCCTTGTTTGATTATGTACATGCATTTTACCAATAAATCAAAAGGCGTTTTTCTTCGCATTCAAATGTTGTGATCTCTGTTATTCCTGTTTTATATTTGTTTTGAAAAACAATAAAATGGCAATAGGGTTTGTGCTAACCTGCATATCCTTGTCTTAAGCTTAACCCTTGTTATTGCAGGATCCACATCGCAGATAACATCGACTCTGGACCTTCTACGACTCGCTTCGACTTCGATTGCCCGATCTATCAAGCCGAAGAAGAGATTGATGAAGACGAAGACCTTCCCGAAGAATTGGCCCGCTTGTTGAAACAAGAAGAGAAAGTTATTCTGCCTCACGAGGAAGAGATTGAGGTTGTGAATTTGGGTTCTGAGGAACTGGTCAGGAACGTCAGGATAGGGCCTGCATTGCAGAGTGATGTCAAGCAGAGTTTAGTCGAGATGCTTCGAGAGTATAGTGACGTCTTTGCTTGGTCATACAAAGATATGCCCGGACTTGATACTAACATTGTGGTCCATCACTTGCTGCTGCGAGAAGATTGTCCTCCCGTTAAGCAGAAGCTCAGGAGGACACGACCAGATATGGCCGTTAAGATCAAAGAAGAAGTGCAAAAGCAGCTTGATGCTGGCTTCTTAGCAGTCACTACTTACCCTCCGTGGGTCGCCAACATAGTGCCTGTACCTAAGAAGGACGGTAAGGTGCGAATGTGCGTCGATTATCGGGATTTGAATAGGGCGAGCCCTAAGGATGACTTCCCGCTCCCTCATATTGATGTGTTGGTCGACAATACAGCTCAGTTCTCCGTGTTTTCGTTCATGGATGGCTTCTCCGGCTACAATCAGATCAAGATGGCGCCGAAGGACATGGAGAAAACTACGTTTATCACACCTTGGGGTACATTTTGCTACAAGGTAATGCCTTTCGGTCTGAAGAACACAGGGGCCACTTACCAAAGAGCGATGGTTACTTTGTTTCATGACATGATTCACCATGAGATTGAAGTCTATGTTGATGACATGATTGCGAAGTCCCAAACGGAGGAGGGACATTTGGTCAATTTGCTGAAGCTTTTTGAGAGGCTTAGGAAATTCAGGTTGAGGCTGAATCCTAACAAGTGTACTTTCGGAGTACGGTCAGGAAAACTACTGGGGTTTATCGTGAGTGAAAGGGGCATTGAGGTTGATCCTGCAAAGATAAAAGCAATACAAGAAATGCCAGCGCCAAAAACTGAAAGAGAAGTTTGTGGTTTCCTGGGCAGAATAAACTAAATTGCAAGGTTTATCTCTCAGCTCATGGCCACGTGTGAACCGATGTTCAAACTACTGAAAAAAGATCAGGCGATTATCTGGAACAAGGATTGCCAGAAGGCATTTAACAAGATAAAACAGTATCTACAAGAACCTCCGATCTTGATACCCCCAGTGGCCGGAAGACCCTTAATCATGTACTTGATAGTTCTTGAGAGTAGTATGGGGTGTGTTCTCGGTCAGCACGACGAGACGGGCAGAAAGGAGCATGCCATTTATTATTTGAGTAAAAAATTCACAGATTGTGAATCCCGTTACTCCATGCTAGAGAAAACATGTTGCGCACTCGCTTGGGCTGCCAAACGTTTACGACAGTACATGCTCAATCACACAACCATGCTAATTTTGAAGATGGATCCGATCAAGTACATCTTCGAGAAGCAAGCGCTTTCGGGCAGGATTGCCAGATGGAAAATGGTGTTGACAGAATATGACATTCAATATGTTTCCCAGATGGTCATCAAGGGAAGCGTATTTTCTGAATACCTTGCCGAATAGCCGATCGAAGATTATCAGCCGATGAAATTTGAATTCCCTAATGAGGATATCATGTTTCTCAAGGTGAAGGATTGTGATGAACCGTTGCCCGACGAGGGTCCAGACAGGAAATCCCAATGGAAATTGATATTTGACGGGGCGGTTAATTCTTGCGGAAGTGGCATTGGAGCGATCATCACGACGCCCCATGGGTCCCACATCCCGTTCACTGCTAGACTGACGTTTCCGGTCACCAATAATGAAGCAGAGTACGAAGCATGCATCATGGGTCTAGAAGAAGCAATTGATTTGAGAATCAAGAACCTAGATGTATATGGTGACTCGGCACTTGTGATTAACCAGATTAAAGGGGAGTGGGAGACTCGTCAATCAAATTTGGTGTCGTACATGAATTATGCCAGAAGGCTGCTTCCGTTCTTCGATCGAGTGGAACTCCATCATGTGCCCAGAGCTAAAAATCAGATGGCTGATGCCCTAGCCACGTTGGCTTCGATGTATAAAGTCAATTTTTGGAATGAAGCTCCAATAATTATCCTTTCTCGTCTTGATAGACCTGCATTTGTCTTTGCGATCGAGGAAGCCTCCGATGGCAAGCCATGGTTCCATGACATCCAGACATTCCTTATGACTAAGGAGTATCCTGCGGGAGCATCAACCCAGGATAAGAAGACTCTGAGGAGGCTGGCTGGAAATTTCTATCTCAATCCTGATGGAGTTCTGTATAAAAGAAACCACGATCTCGTGCTACTTAGATGTGTAGATGAGAAAGAAGCGAGTATGCTCATGGAAGAAGTCCATGAAGGCACAATTGGTACGCACGCCGGCGGGCATGCTATGACAAGAAAGATCCTGAGAGCAGGATACTACTAGCTGACGATGGAATCAGATTGCTTTAAATTCGCGAAGAGATGTCATAAATGCCAGATTTATGTTGATAAAATTCATGTGCCGCCGTGCCCGTTGAATGTCATGTCCTCCCCGTGGTCGTTCTCCATGTGGGGCATCGACATGATAGGCAAGATCGAGCCCACTGCATTTAATGGTCATCGCTTCATTCTAGTAGCCATCGACTACTTCACCAAGTGGGTGGAGGCAGCCTCGTATGCTAACGTGACCAAGCAGGTGGTGGCTAGACTCATAAAGAGGGACATCATCTGTCGATACGGAATTCCCGAGCAGATCATTATTGATAATGGTTCGAATCTGAATAACAAGATGATGAAGGAGCTGTGCCAAAGTTTCACGATTGAACACCACAACTCATCTCCTTATCGGCCAAAGATGAATGGCGCCGTTGAAACGGCCAATAAAAACATTAAGAAGATTGTACAGAAGATGGTTGTGACCTATAAGGGCTGGCACGAGATGTTGCCATTTGCATTGCACGGTTATCGTACGACAGTATGTACATCAACCGGGGTAACTCCTTTCTCACTGGTGTCCAGTATGGAAGTTGTCTTACCGTTAGAAGTTGAGATTCCTTCTTTGCGAGTTTTGGTTGATGTGAAACTCGATGAGGCAGAATGGATTAAGAGCCGACTAAACCAACTTAGCCTGATGGACGAGAAGAGGTTAGCATCGATTGCATATGGTCGTCTGTACCAGAGCTGAATGAAGAAAGCTTATGATAAGAAGGTGCGTCCTAGAAGCTTTCAGACGGATGATCTCGTCCTGAAGAAGATTCTTCCTCCACACTCTGATCCCCGGGGCAAGTGGACTCCCAATTACGAAGGTCCGTACATCGTCAGCAAGGTCTTCTCGAGAGGAGCCTTGTTGTTATCCATAATGGATGGCGAAGACTTTGCATCCCCGGTGAACGCGGACGCAGTTAAAAAATACTTTGCTTAAAAAATGACCCGCTGGAAAGAAAAAGAATATCCAGGCAAAAATGGGGCATCCTGTCGAACCATAAAAAAGGAAAAAGGTTCGGGCAAAAATTAGGGATATAAATGGAAAAATGTACACCCGCAAAGTCAAAAACCTGGAAGGGCGACTTTGGCAAAAAAGGGTATCCCGGTGAATCGAAAACCCGAAAGGGCGATTCAGGCAAAAGTTAGGGATTTGAAAAAGCAAATGACTGCGTTCCGCATATGGACTTTCATTGTTTAGTGGTTTGGAAGACCTGAGGGCCGTTTATCTGAATCAATCTCTTCTGAAGCTGAAGCGTCGGAGAAGTATCGAAGTCGAGTGGGTCATAGAGGGATCAACTCATGGTGTTCGTCTACGCCACATTGCCGACATTTGTGTATATACTGATGTATATTTATGTTTTTATACCTGCGCAGCTTCCTCATTCCAGGAGCTTGCATCTGTTGTAAAACATTTTTGCCCATTCAGGGGTTTGTTATCAATAAAATATATATTATTCAGCAATTCTGTTTGTTTGTTTAGCATTTATCTGTTTTGATAAACTTACTGGCCTAGGCCACTGATTGTTGAAACAATGAATTACTTGAACATTGTCGCAGGATGATAACCTTGATAGGTCCCTTTGAGAAGGGTATCTTGTCTGTTTGTTTGTGTTGTTGCAGGTATAGCATATTCCAGGCAGTACGCCGTATGTTTCCCAAGCAGGATGATTCCTTCTCCCCCAGCAAGTTCAGCAGCGTCGCCCCACGGAGTCTGAACATGGGATGGTAAGCGTTGATATGTCCTCCCAAGCAGAGATAGATTCTCCCCAACCAGATGCATCCTGAGGTAGGGCCATCATCTCCCCAGCTGAGTCATGCGCTGAAATGTATGTTCATTCCCCAGCACCGAGTCAATGTGCAGATTCTCGTAGAAGATCGTTCGCAAGTGTGCAGCTTCCGATGATCCAGACTGAAGTCTCCATGGGAATTGAAATTCCCCACAGAGTCGTATCCTCCCCGGCAGGTAGGGTTTATTCCAGCGGCTGGTTACCAATCCCTAGCCGAGTTTGTAGTTCCCCAAGAGAGTCGAGACCTTGGAAGTCGTTGAGGCCATGATTGGTTTTCCCCAGTAGAGTGTTGAATAGCTGATGCTGTATTTCCCCATCGGAGTCGTTATCTCTAAGAAAGTTTTTCCGCGAAGGCCGTGCAGTTTATTTATACGATTGACATCGTTTTCCTCAGCTTGTGGTTCGTTTACCTAGTCGAGTGAGTACAGGTTCTCGAAGAACCTTACTCCCCTGCAGCAGCCGTCTAGAATTCGTTTCCCCAGGTTTTGTCCAATTGAGATTGGTGTGACTTCTTCTCCTCGGCATGATGATTCCTTCCCCTACTAGAGTGGTTCTTTCTCCTTGACAGGAGGATTCTCCCCTCAACATTTATTTTGCTGATGGGGTCGTAGCATCTTGCATGATTTCATAACATTTACCCTAAAAATGCGTAGCATTTCCACCGTGTGGAGTATTGCGCCATAGTCAAACATATGCATATGAAACATGAGCTAGGTCGTTACCGTTCTTGTTTTGCAGGTGTTCCTTCGCAGAATGGTTTGCTCAAGATGATTCTTGAATTCCCCAGCGAAGTTGTGTTCTTAAGATGATTCTTAAAAATCCCTGGTGAAGTCGCCAGAGTTGGGTGCTCAAATTGATGCTTAGAATTCCCGGCAGAGTGTTTGCTCAGGATGATTCCTGAAATCTCCAGCATAGTTATTGGTTTAGGGTGATTCTTGAAGTCCCCAGCAGAGTTGATTGTTCAAGATGATTCTTGATTCCCTCAGCAGAGTTTATTTACCCAGAATGATTTTTGGATCCCCGAAGCAGAGTTACTTGATAGTTCTCCAGAATCCCTAGCGGAGATGTGTCATCCCCAGCAGATTTCTGAATAGCAAAGTTGAAGTCCGGCAGCGGTGCCAAAACCCCAGACTTACTGATGAAGTCTAACTGCGATGTCAAAGCAGTTCTCCCAGCTGGCGTGGAGTACCTGACGGAGAAAGAATGTATATCCTTATTGGTCCGTGATTGATTAAGGATTCCCCTTGAAGACTTATTGATGAAGTCTAACTGCGATGTCAAAGCAGTTCTCCCAGCTGACGCGGAGTGCCTGACGGAGAAAGAATGTATATCCTTATTGGTTCGTGATTGATTAAGGATTCCCCTGGAAGACTTATCGAAGAAGTCCAGCTGTGATGTCGAAGCAGTTTGTCCAGCTGACGCAGGGTGCCTGACGGTAAAAGATTGTATATCCTTAGTTGATCCGTGAATAACTAGGGATCCCATTTCCTGACTTACCGATGAAGTCCAACTACGAGATCGAAGTAGTTCTCCTAGCTGACGCGGGGTGCCTGATGGCAGAAGAATAGATATCCCTATTGGGTTCATGATTGATTGAGGATTCTGTTTCCGACTTACTAACGAAGTCCGGCTGACGCCCAAAAATTTCTTTGAATTCCCGTCGGCATAATTAACTTGATTTTAAAAAAATTTCTAATGACCTGATGGGTCCCGAGGAATCCTTCTGCCGCAGTGTCGCAGAATGCCTGACGGCAAAATCGGCTATGTATCGCCGGTTACCGAATGACCCGTGATCCCTTGATGACTTGAGGAAGAAGCTGTAGCGAAATCTGATAATCATCCCGATGGAGATTTGAGAGTAGTCCTTCACCAGTTACCGAGTAACCGGTGATCCCTTATTGACTTACTGATGAAGTCCGACAAAGATACTGTTGACGTCCCTAGCGACATGATGAGTCCATAGGCGACGATAAGGAATTCTTCTGCAATGACGCAGAATGCCTGACAGCATGATCAGCCATCCATTACAAGTTACTGTGTAACTGGTGACCCCTTGATGACTTGAGGACGAAGATCTACAGCAAAATCAGATGATCATCTTGACGGAGATTTGAGCTTTGACCCTTCACCAATCGTCGTGTGACCAATTCCCCAGCAGAGTTGCCGTGCAACTGGCATGCTCAGTTTTGAAGATGCTCCTACCAATCAGAGTATCATTTACCTGTGCGGTGGCAGATCGCCTGTTGCCGTGTAACCAGTTATCCCTCGATGATTTGAGGATGCAATGATATCAGATAAATCAGAGAATCATCCTGACGGAGATTCAGATCAGTATTTCTCCAGCTAGTTACCGTGCAACTATCATTTCAGTTTCCGAAGATTTGTCCCCATCAGAGTACCGTGTACTTGTGCAGTTGGTAAATTTCCGGGTTTGAGAGCCGTTCGCTTCTCACCCAGTCAGATCCAAGCCGTTTGAATAGGGGCAGCTGTTGCACCCCAAAATTTGCCCAACATTTCTTCACCTAGCTTATGTTTCATTTCATTCACATTAGCATTATCATTTGCATTTCATTGACATGTATGCAGGAGATCAAGAGGTATGATTACCAATCAAGGGCTACACAAGACTTTTAAGCTAGCTAAGAAGGTTATTTAGATATTTAAGGGTTGATATCCTTGTCAAAAAAAGTAAAAGGTCCTCAGAGAGAGTGGTTGAAACCAAGTATGTGGGTCTCCTAACTTGAGAGTTATGGGGAAGATCATCAGATGATTCTGAGGCCATGAGGATGGACTTGAGGTCTTGAGAGAGCTCATGAGAAGTGTTGAAGATCACTTTGAGGCCTAGACAGGTCATTGTGTAAGATTAAGAAGACTCAGCCATGAGTGGTGCAATTAGGGTTTGACTGGGTCAACCCTAAGTCAACTGGTGATTTGAAGAAGGTTGAGACTTAAATAAAGAGACATGTGATCATGGATTGATACATTGAGATGTTATAAGGATGATTCCAAGGTCAACTCATCATGATTGAAGAGTTTGAGAAGTTTCAGGCTAGGGTTTCTAAAACTTGACAGTGTAAAATCCCCTAGTTTAACCCTGTCTTCAAGGCAATTTAACTCAAGATATGATTGTCATCTCATCTTTACCCTAACATGATTGTTGTAGGGCATGATCTTAGCTTTAATTTGAGTACTAGAAGTCCTTGATAGGGTTTATAGAACTCAAGTTATGAGCCAGACAAGTTACTGGTCATCTGAGGCATGTGAATTTGGAGCTTGAAAGTTACCCAACTTGAATGGCACTTTTTCCCTATAAGGATTATTCCTATGAACTTTTGGTCAACATGAATGTTGTTCCTTATTCTCTTAGCTTTCCATAGAGTGCTAGAAGTCCATGATTGGATTTGTAGAACTCAAGTTATGGCTTTGACAAGTCAAGGGTATTTTGGGAAGTTGTGATTATGGGTCATTTTCACCAACTTAGACATCTCAAATGAAATTTTGTGCAGCTTTAAAGTTGCTCAAAATGCGGTTTTAACTTTGACCATGTATCAAGGAGGCATTGAAATGGCTCAAGGAGAGACTTGATTCAAGAAATTGTGAAAAAGGAAGAATTAAAGATAATTAAAGACCAAAAATTTAAAATAAATGTTATGTGTGCAAATAAGGCAAAGTAATAGCATTTTTTGAATGGAAATTACATTTTGGAAACAATGACATCATTAGAATTTAGGTTTGAGTTCATTTTCATGGCCTTTTGCTTTGATACTTCATGAGGAAGTTACATCTCAAATCCAAGCCATGGGATGAAAACAAGGGATGAATCCCCACCATTCAAGTTCAGTGGTTCACAAGGAGTGCAATGAAAGCTTCCTGATGGAGAAATAGAGGAGATATCGTGACTGCCATGAAAGAGATTTTGATGAGAAATTGAAAGTTGAACTTCTCATTCTGAACCTTTGAGAAGGATCTAGATCATTCAGTTACATCCTATATAAGCCTATGAGTGCATTCAGTTCCTTTTTTGGTGAAGTTTGAAGCCTAAAGCAGATAGTGAAGTTGGAATTTCAGAGGTGCAAGTGAGAATCGGATTCTGAGTTCAAGGCCAAATAAAGATCAATTGAAGGTTTCATCGTGTTCATCAAGTGATTTGGAGTGTATCTGCACTTTCTTGAAGGCTGAAGAGTGCAAGAACTACCTCTGTTACAAGCTTGAACACAGGTTGGTACATTTCATTTTTGCGCTTGATCTATGTCGAGATAGTTAGCATTCTATAGGTGGTTAGGATCCTGGTGATATGTGGTTGGATTTAGGATCAAAAACTAGTGAATTAGAGACAAAATAGGTTGATGATCAATTTCTGTTGAGCCTTGGATTAAGCGATTCTTGGACTGTTAATCAAGTTTGGATAGTGTAGAGTGATCACCATAAGATGAGGATTACATCTGTGCATTTAATTGAGGTTCTGATGAGATTCAAGATTGATGCATATTTTGAAAGTGCTATCGGGTTTGAAAATCCATAGGGAATTAGATGATTCTAAGGAGATATTCGTGATCGGTATTGAATTCTAGAGAGGATGATGTATGGTTTGTTAAGTTTTGATGACCTGTGTAAATGGCTTCGCCGGAGAAGACGGTGGCGCCACCGTCTGTGTTTTCCCCCCAAACTTAAGTTCAAATGGAGAAGAAAGCTGTGAGGCATTGGATCTTGTCTGAAGCTTGACCTAGTAACCCTCACGCACGACCACGATTGAGTTTTGAATTCTGACTTTGACCTGAAGCAAAACGCATCGTTTTCATTAATGTGCTGGCAACATGAGGACTCATTGGATCACCTGAATAGTCTTACCATCGTGTGATCAAAGATGTGCCACATAACCCGAAGTCCAAGGCACAACGTTTTGATTCGTGAGAGAACCTGGCATTAGTGATCTGAACTGATGTTCACACCCCCTCTGGGCCCAACCCAAGATTTGAACTGGATTTAATTGCTATTCACCACGCGTGTTTAATTAATTTCTTTCCTTTTTATTATTTTTTTGCATTTTATACTAGTTTAGTTTTAATCCATTAAAAATAGGAAAATTAGTCAATAAATCCTGAGATTTTTCCCCTGATTCATGAATGAATGTAGAAATTTTAGTAACAAAAAAATCATGATTAGCATTTTTTTTCATTTTATTTGATTTTTTTATATTTTATTTGACAATAAAATTGTATTGTTTGCCTCTTCTGTTTGGTGAATTTTGTTTGAGCATTTGGTATTGAGTTTTTGCTTGATTTTTGGCTTGTGATTAGGCTAGATATTTATACTCCCCTAAGATTTTTCTCACATTTTTGTGATGAAGTTAGGTGCTGTTTTAGGACTAGAACTTTAGGAGTTCCCTTTTAGGGTTTATTTGTGATACCTTGAGGTCTAGAATTTGATTGGAGGACTTAGAGAATGATTTAGGTCCTGATTTTTTAACTATAGGTTATTAGTGAATGCATGTTCCCCTAGAAAAATAATCAGATTTTTAGAATGTGTTTTGGTATTTTTGATAGAATATTCTACTTGTGTGTTCATTTGGTGTTTCAATGTTGATGATTGATGTGGAATGGACTCAAAGTTGGACTTCCTTGCATAGTGGGCTTCTGGATCTCATTGGAGGACATCATGGACTTGATAAAGCTTGTGTGAAGTGGCTAGTGGAGCTTGGATTGAAGTTTTCCCTTCCTTTTTGTTAGCTTTGAGTAGCTTAGAAAATTAGGGCTTTATGAGAGAGCTTTAGAAATAGATATTTCTTCTAATAATGGTTGGTTTTGTTCCCATTCCATTCTCATCCTATGATTCAAAGTCCTCATGTTAAAGTCTCATCTCTCCTTTGGAGGGATGTGTGACATTTACAATGAGTAGAACTTTTGAGGATGCCTTTTTCTGATGACTGGTTGAGTGTCAGACAGGATTCCTTTGGTTTACTGTCTGCTTCCCATTATCAAACAATCATCTTATTGATTCTCTTCATTCTTGGTGGAGCCTATTGAAGATTGAAGCTTGAAGATGGAGTAGCTTTCATTCCCTTAAGATGAAGGACTTGAAGAACAGTTACAGACTGTGGACTGAATTGCTGTCAGAAGACTGCTTTGCTGTGAAGCTGTGGAAGCTGTTGATTTGCTTTCTTGACTGTCTATTTTCTTTCTGTGCAACTGTATTGATGTGACTTGATTGGTGTGATGCATTTAGATTAGGTCATGTAGTTGAATAAGCCTAAGAGCATCCTAAGGGTTGAGTTTCTCCCCTTGCTTGTATTGCATTAGAGGTTGAGTTTCTCCCTCTGCTTGTATTTTTACTGTGTGGCTTTGCTTGTTGGTATTCGATAGAGCTCTGCTCCCTTGCCTATGTGGTTTGTGATTTGCTTGATGGCATTTTATTTTCCTTTATGATTGCAGTTATTCATACTTGGCTTGAGGTCGAGACGAGCTTGTGGAGGCTGATGCCCCACACACATTTCCTCCCTCACTTGCATTTAATGCATTTTACAGTCGTTTACTGTTTACTATTTAAGCTGATGCTTTATCTGTTTCTATTTATCATTGATATGATCCCCTAGGTATCTCACTTCCTTTGATAAGGAAGCGATGATTAGAACTTTAGGTTGAAACCTATGCATGATAACTTCTAAGAGTTCCCTGTTTCAAACCTCAACCATAGGATGAATCCTTGGCATGACAACATTAGGACTTGATAGTCTCCCTGTAGTTGTCCCTCTCTCTTCTCATCTTGAAACAACAGTAAAAAACGTAATAAAGGCAAGTTAGTATAAGCGCGTTATGAGCCTTAAGCTGCTTGGGTAATGATAATTGAGCGACCTCCTCTCAATCATCTAGAATGTTTAGTATACGTCCTTTGGACGATATGCGACGCATTCGTTCCAGTTTATAGTCTCTAGTGCTGTACAAACTACAGACAAACATAAAAAACAGTTCTTTCGTAAAAGACAGATAACAAACTTCAAACCTGTTTGCCCCGTGGGCCCATAATCCAAAGGAAGCTTTTTTGAAGAAAATAGTGTCGTTAACTCCCAGTTCTACCGCAAACGGTAACACTTAAGTCTCTGAGGGTCGAGCTGCGTACACCAAACTGCTGGAACTGTTTGTTAACCCTACTCGATAAAACAGATGAATCTGAAATCCCGTAATCCGTATTTTCCCGAACTACGTAAGCTCTGATCTCTCATACCTGTTGAGAGTACGTAGGCACAATACTGATGTAATGGCGAGCCATCTTCCCCATCCGTTACCCGTAGTTAGGCGAACTACGTTGACTCTGATTTCTCATTCTCTGATGAGAATACGTAGGCATAAAGCGCGATGCTTTGCCGAGTCATTTTCTTTTCTTTTCAGACCAGCCTTGATAGGTAGATAGATAAAACCAACCCGTCAGATAAACACAACAAGCGTGGATCCCATTGAGTACGATGGACGTGAGGGGTGCTAATACCTTCCCCTTGCGTAACCGACTCCCGAACCCAGACAACGGTTGCGATGACCTTGTCTTATACCTTTTTCGTCAGGTTTTTCCGATCGTTTCCTTTCCCGTTCTGAGGGATAAATAACGAAAGGTGGCGACTCTTCTGTTTTTCCGGCACCTTATTTTCGCGGAAGCGACACACGGCGGGACGCCTAAGCATGATTACAGCGACTCGCGTCTTAAGGCTAGGATGGGGTGAAGGTGAGGTATTGACTCGGTGGTCAAATAGAGTAACCTTTCCTTCGGAAGGGATTATAAGCGAGATAATTGAAAGTGGCACTCGAATTAAATTTGAACAGAGGCATTAGGTTGATTAAGTGGAAGTGGTGCGATTATTTTTAGTTTGAGAAATTAGAAATTATGGTTAATTGTTTTTGTTTGTATTTTTTTGAGGATCTAGATTTAAATTCAAATTAATTCAGAAAAGTTAAATTTCTAGAAAAGACCAAATATTAAGAAATAAAATAAGTTAATGTTCTAAATACTTATGTTTAGAAATGTTTAAAATTAAATAGAGGTTAATTGGTAAGACTAGATTATTCTAATTTTTTCTAAGTTCAAATTAAATTAAAATCTAGATTGCTTGGATTATTAAAATTAGTTAAATGACAAAGGATCTTAAAATGCATTCTTATTATTGTTATTTTTAAAGAAACTTGAACTCCTTATTAAATCCAAAATTTTATTATTTTAATTCTTTTAAAATTTTTTTAATTAGAATGACATATTTTATTTTTGTTATTGTTGCACCCCAAAATTTGACCAACATTTATTTACCTAGCTTGTGGTTCATCTCATTCATCATCTGCATTTCATTGATATGTGTGCAGTAGGTCAAGAGGTATGAGTACCAATCAAGACTATGAAGCTAGCCAAGAAGGCTATTCAGATGATTAAGGGTGATATCCTTGTCAGAGAGGTTAAGGGATCCTTAGAAAGATTGGTTGAAACCAAGGGTGTATGCCTCATAACTTGAGAGTTGTGGGAGCTCCTCAGATGATTCTGAGGCTATGAGGATGGACTTTAAGCTTTGAGAGAGCTTATGAGATGTCTTGAAAGCCATCATGAGGCCTAGAGAGGTCATTGTGCAAGAATAAGAAGACTCAGCCATGAGTGGTGTAACTAGGGTTTGACTGGGTCAACCCTAGGTCAACTGATGATTTGGAGAAGGTTGAGACCTAATCCAAGATCCATGTGATCATGGATTGAGGCATTGAGATGCTATAAGGATGATTCCTAGATCAACTCATCATAATTTAGGAGTTTGAGAAGTTTCAAGCTAGGGTTTCTAAGGCTTGACAGTGTAAAATCCCCTAGTTTGATCCCTAACTTCAAGGCAGTTTAGCTCAAGATGTGATTGTCATCTCATCTTTCCCCCAACATGAATGTTGTAGAGCTTTCTCTTAGATTTAATTTGAGTACTAGAAGTCCTTGATAGGATTTGTAGAGCTCAAGTTATGACTTTGACAATTTACAGGTCATCTGAGGTATGTGAATTTGGGTCCTTGAAAGTAACCCCACTTGCATCCAACTTTTGCCCAAGAAGGATGATTCCTATGGATTCTTGGTCAACATGAATGTTGTTCCTCATCTTCTTAGATTTCTATAGAGTACTAGAAGTCCTTGATAGGATTTGTAGAACTCAAGTCATGGCTTTGACAAGTCAAGGGCGTTTTGGTCATTTGGAGATTATAGGTCATTTCAAGCATAAGGCAATATCTCCTATTTCCAAGCTTCAAATGGAAAAATCTTCAACATCAAACTTGCTTAGAATGATGTTTTAAGGCTATTAGGGAGGTCATGGGATGTTGAAAAGGCTTGTAGCAAAAAGTGATAAAAATGACCTAAAATGGAGGCATAAGTTAAATAAGTTCAAGTTGGAAATTGGAAATCCCAAGTTACATATCCAAACCATGTCATATAATAGGTCATTTTGACTCTAAAAGACATTCTAAAAACAATGGTTCAGCCACAATTTTGATTTGAGGCCTAGATCATGGGGCTGCTTTGGAAATTGCTTGCTTGCATAATAAGGCACAAATGCAAAACTTAAGAAAACTCAATGTACAAGTTAGTTAAGGGTTTTAACACATCCTATATCTCATATGAGGAGAACTTCAGGTCAGTTGCAAGGGCTGCAAGGGCTATGGCATGAGATAGCACATGATATGAATGAATTCATAAACTCATGACATGAGAATTCCAAATTCTCATGGGATGGTTCCAGATGGTTCTAGATGATTCTAAACCACTCTATATAACCTATAGAACTTGCTCAGATGCAAGGTTGGTGTAAGATTTGAGAGAAGAGAGAGTTAGCCATTTCACTTGCTTCCATTGCAAGTTGAAAGCAAAATCCACATTCTGATTCAATTCCATCCATTCTTTCAATCTAAACACATTCCTCTGATCATAGTGAAGCTGTGCAGATCAATTTGAGAGAAAAACCATGTAGATTTGAAGAGTTGGTATTTGGATTTTCAAGATTGCAAGTCACCATCGAATTCTGAGATTCAAGCATTCTCCATCAAATCTTTTGCAAACAGTAGCAAGATCATCATTCAAGGAAGGTTTCTGAAGAGTTTGAAGGCTTGCAGTGAAGGTTTACACTATCTGTCAATCAAGATTCAACAGGTTAGGGTTTGGAATTTTGATTTTCCAAGGAGAAATGATGAGGTTCGAATTTGGGGAAGATGGAGCTTGAAGCTCTGCATTTCCATGGCTTCATCCTTGGAACCCTAGCTGGAGGAAGAAGATGAAGAGAGGGCCATTGGATCAGGCGTGGACCCTTTGACTGAGGGGAGATCCAAGGGTCAGGATTTAATTTCATTTGAAGAGGGAATCTAAAACCAGCATGAAACGCATCGTTTCATTAAAAGGGATTTGGGCTGGACTGCTAATCACACCCCACTTTCATGGCCCATTGGTTTTTGTACTGAATTTCCTTGCTTTTCACACCGTTGCTTTTTCATTTTTCTTTATGTTTTTGATTTAATTTCTGATTAAATGGTTGGGCCTAGCGCGCCTCACTATCCCCACCCCCATTTTGAGCCCATTCATGAAATGAACTATCTGGCATTGCTATCTGCACCTAGGTTTTCTCATTATAATTTCATTTTCTTCCATTTTATGCTAAACTTTGAAAAATCATAATAAATAGAAAATTAATGATTTTTGCATGGGGATTTTTTCTCCCATTTCATGATCATGTTTAGAAAATTACCAAATAAAAATATTTGCATTTCATGCACTTTTAATATTTTTTGTGTATTTTCCATTTTAATAGCCTTTTAATTCTTTTATGTTGATTCAAGAATTTGTAGAATTTTGTTTAGCTAGTTCCCTTCATATTTTTAGGCCATTCTTTTTAGGATAGTTAGATTAGGACTTTATATCCCCTATGGATTTATTTAATAATTTTGTGATGAATTTTTGATTATTTTTGCTTAGATGACTTTAGGTTGTGTAGAATTAGGTCAATCCTTAACATAGGTCCATAATAACACTAGAATTTTGGGTTTCTAGGTCAAGATAGATATTGGGACATATAGGGTATTAAGGGTAGGTATATAGGATCCCCTAGAAATTATATTAGGTTTTAATATAGTAGTATACTATTTTTAAGTGATTTTTGTAGTTGGTGATTGTTTGTGTTGCCCTTGTGGGCTTGTATTTTTGTTTGCTTTGCTTTGTGGGCTTGGAGAGCTTGGTATTGTTTTGAGGAGCATTGTGGAGCATAGTAGAAGACTTGGAGATTGATTGAGGAGCTTGAGAGCTTGGAATCTTATTTGTTTTGTTGTTGTTTTAGGGTTAGGAACTAGGAAGAGTTTAGACCTAGTTAACTTCCTTCTTAAACATGGATGGTATCTTTCACCTCCATTCCTCCCTATGATTCAAAGTCCTTCCATGGTATTCACCTCTCTCCTTTGGAGGGATAAGTGATGGTACCTAGGAAGTAGAACTTTTGAGGGAACCATTCCTTTGATGTTGAACCCTTATAGGTCACCTTTGGTGGTCAGTAAGCAGTTTAACACCCTAGCTTATCCAGTTAAGTGATTTCCTCTGGTTTGAATATCTTGAGAGATGTTGAGCTTAAGTGTGAAGATGAAGACTTCATTGAAGAATGTGGAAGAGGATGAGTCCTTGAGCATGGCCATTCCACCTGAAGCCTGAAGAGCAAGAGCAAGTTGATACTTGAAGACCCAATGAAGATCCAGTAAAGACTGAATGAAGAGCTGAGGCTTAAAGGTTGAAGGATGAAGTTGATACTTCTAAGTGATTAAAGGTTATGATCGGGAAAATAGAAAGTGTACTATTTTTACCAATTGTAGTAATAAGGGAAAAGTCCCAAGTATCGATCTCGAGGACTGCGTAGTAATTAACGGGATTTTTAGGATTCAAAGGAACAAAAGGTCTAGTGGTTTGTTTGGTAGCAGAGTAATATAACAAGTAAATTAAGACTTCTAAATCAATTTAAGAACAGTGTTAGGGGAGTGGAGACAATGCGAGTAAAGACCATGTATGATTATTCTGCTATAATAGTTATTAACCTTAATTCATCAGTTGGCCAATTTAGTTTTCTTAATTCCTTAATGAAAACCCTTTGATGATTTTCCTGTACACTAATTCCTCAGTGTCCATGAAAAACATCAAGCAATAGTTCCGACCATAAAATACGTGATACAGGATATCCTCATTCCTAAGCAATATCGACCGTGATACTATTTTGCAAAAGTGTTAGGTTGACTTTCCAAATTAAATTCTAAGCATAATTCGAATTCTACTTTCTAATATGAATACGCGTTAAGATTAATGCAAAATAAAATATATAAGGTGAATAACATAGTTCTAATAGAATAATCAAATAAAAGTCATTACATCGCAACTTAGGACCACCCCCTAACAACTTGGGGTTTAGCTGCTCATGTTCTTGGTAAACATAAAAGCAATTAGAAATGAAAAGGAGAAGATCATTACAATGCAAGTTGAAATCCTTGGATCATCAATTGCTTCCGCTTTTGATCGATCCTTTGTTTTTCCAGCCGAACTCTGCTCTTAGTTGTCAATCCTAATATCAGTTCAAAAGTGTCTCCTACTTTCTAAAAAGTGACTCTTATATCTAAATTCAAATTACATCGCGAAATGTCTCAACTGCCCTTCGAAATAGGTCTGACAGCAAAAAATCAGAAAACATAAAAATTTCACTCTCAGTGGCCCTGACACGGGCCGTGTTGTGCAACACGGGTGGCCGTGTCAGGCTGCTGACTTCTTCAGGGCGTGTCTCATCTCCAAGGGCTGCAACACGTGTCGTGTTGCATGAGACGGGCACCCGTGTTGTACGTCTGAGTCTCCTTTTCTTCTGCTTTGGTCTACCCGTGTCTGCCAACCGTGTCCTCCATGACACGGGCCGTGTTGTGCAACACGGGTACCCGTGTTGTAGCTCTGACTTCCCTTTTCCGACTTTTCTTTGCCTCCGAAAGCGGTGCGACTGTCGTGCTATCCATTCCTGCCAAAAACACACTAAAAGAAACCGAATCAAACGCACCAGCGGCAAAAGTAATATAAACTTAAAAATAAGACTTGAAGACACACAACTACGAGTAATTCAGATAATAACAACTAAAGCTTCGAAAACATATAAAAACATTGTGAAATTAACAACAAATAGCGTTTGAAAACACTAGTGAAATCCACCGATCAAACTCCCCCGAGCTTGAACTTTTGCTTGTCCTCAAGCAAAAAGCTCGCCAAACCGAACTTAATATCTTTTTCATACGGAACGTCCATAGAATTGTGAGTTACGGTGATGATACTCATACTTGAACTTCTCATTCCAAGTCCCCTAGGATTAATCTCGGCTTTTCCCTCAAAATAGGTAACATGCAAACACTAGACTGCGGTAAACCACAGACCTCAGTCTCCCTATGGGTAACCTCTTACTTAAGCCTTCTTTTTCGATTTTCCTCCCTTTTATTCAGATAATCACTATACGGCTTTTATGATTTTCCTCGTGTGCACAAGATTTATCAATGACATTTTTCTTTTTCTGGCACTGTTATTCTTTTTGAATGGCTTTCAGGTTCGACCGCCGTTGGGCTGAATAACCGGGTGAGGGTTACCCAACTTAGAAGGATTAGTCGCCTAATTGCCCCTTTTTGTTTGTTTGGTTTTTTTTTTTTTTTCTGTGCCTTAGCTCAATACTTTTCATTACCCTTGCACACACGATTATTTTTGATGAAACCTGATTGTCAAAATAAACTACTCAGGGGTACTTCTCAAATCAAAGCACTATGGTACAAATCTACACGTCGAACTCGTTCCTATTCGGGAAACCCAGGGTGTTTGCCTTTTACCTATCTCTCAAGATTGTTCCGATTTCATCCTCACAGTTCTTTTCTGAGTATTCTATATACTTTCTCATCACCTCACTCAACATCTTCACTAAACAGTTCCCCAACCAACAATGTTATTAATTTTATTAGCTCAATGTCAGGGGGGTTTTCCTGTGGACTTGCTATCATGTTCTCAAACTAACACCGGAAACTAAATAACCAAATAACTAAAACAGAATTGAAAACACACAAATAACATAAACAAATAACATAAAAACACAAATAAAATACCCCCACACTAGAATTCAACAGTGTCCTCACTGTTGGAACACTAGTAGCAGAGGACTCACAGAGTTCATGGTTGCGGAGGTTGGTCGCGCAGCATCATCTGCCGCATCCATTCGTGCATCTCACCGATCAACCTGCCTATTTGTTCGTTCCCTTGTCTTGTCTGCTCCTCGCCTTGCCGCGTCTGCTCACTTCGGAGATGACACATCTCATTCTCCATCCAATCCCATTCTTTTTTAGATAAGCTCCAAGAGCCTGAGCAGGATTCCTGATGGGGTGAGACTCGAGTAGGCGGTATAGGCGCTTCTTCTACCTGATCTCCTTCATCCTCAAAGAATTTTGTACCTGTACCATCATAAAATTGGTCTTCTTCATCCTGCATTGTGCTCTCATATAGCCAGTTATTCACATTTTGAATACTAATAAAGTCAGGGGCAGGCAAAGCAAGGAGATGACTGTTTCGGCTTACCAAGGAGTAGTAATTATCAAAGACTCGAATCATACCTTGGGCAGTCAGTGTGGTAAGATCTATTTTTGTCTTACCTGCAACAGTGGGTTCCTCTCTCAAGAGAGCACCGTGGCCAAAGTGATTTGCGATTTGAGTAATCATACCGCCTACACTTATTTTGCCGGAAGGTGCATTCACAACCCTCTTCAGGTGATCAGCTGCAAAGGCAGCTACATTAATGAGTTCTTAATTTGCCATGCCATACATGAAGTACAACTCCCTCTGAGTCGCCACTCCTGTGCTGTCACCCCTGCCGAACAGTGTATATGCCAATCCCTTTTGAGCGTACCTGAAACATGGGTTATGGATACACGAGGCTTTTGCCGCCTTTGCAACATAATCAGTTCTGCCTGTAATAGCCTTCCAGAAGTCCCCTACACTAAAATTTCCCGGAGGGGCTCCGGGTCCAAAATTGGGGAGCTTCAGAATATCTCCCAATTCGGCTATGGTCAGTACTCAAGAATTCAACAGTTATGCGCTCATAAGTTGGCGCTTCCAATTGCATAAATTCTAGCATACCTAGAGTGTGAAACATCCTATGGACTTCTACTCTCAGCCCTAGATTATCAAGTGTAGTGTTACAGATATACCTTGTGGGAGCGAGCTTACGCTTGATGATGTTAGAGTACTTCTTCTGATGATCCGAGTCTTCAAAGAGTATGCCGTGAGGATTCGCCATACGGTGTGCTCTCTTTCTGGGGCGCAAAGTTTCCGCCACTGCTTTTCCTGTGTCTCTACGAGGAGGCATTCTTAAACCTGCAAAACACAAACAACACAGCTGGTTCGAAAAATTTCGAAATCGCTGTTAGTGAAAAACGCGACCGTAGAAATAAGCACAATGATGAGTAGAACGTTTTTTGTGAAGGACAGAAGTGTTTCCGATGAGTGGGTGTGGTAGATAATGAAGCTTTTGTGGAGAGAAGGTTATGGAGGTTAAGGGTTTTGTGAGGGAGAAGAAGGAGGAAGATGAAAAATGATATGAAATGTGTGGTTGCTAGTGATAAGTGGGGGTTAAAGTGGTGGGCCCCACGGGGTAAAAATTTAAAAACCAGATCGTGCCTTGCAACACGGGCCGTGTTGCACAACACGGGCACCCGTGTTGCTCCCCCTGTAGTATATTTTTTTTTCAAAGCCACGCACCTGCAACACGGGTCGTGTTGCACAACACGGGCACCCGTGTTGCTCCCCCTGTAGTATATTTTTTTTTCAAAGCCACGCACCTGCAACACGGACCGTGTTGCACAACACGGGCACCCGTGTTGCACAACACGGGCACCCGTGTTGCTCCACTGACTCCACATTTTTCCCAAGTTCTTCATCCCTGATATGCTAGGCCTGACACGGCCCGTGTTGTGTAACACGGCCACCCGTGTCAGGGTGTTGTTTTTCAACTTTTTCCTCTCCTCTGGTCTCCAACATTCTTCTTTTACCGATGAACTGCGAGTTAATCAAAACCTGTTAAAACAAAAACAAAATAAAAGCGTGAATGTAAAATACGTGGGTTGCCTCCCACGAAGCACTTCGTTTTACGTCGCCTGGCTCGACGGTCCGTCGTCGTATCATGTGAGATGAACGACATCGTTTCGATCTTTCTGCTGTCCCTCGTAGTAAGGTTTCAGACGCTGACCATTTACTTTAAAAATGTCTCCATTTGCTGGATTTTTCAGCTCAACTGCTCCGTGCGGAAACGCCTTATGTACTACAAATGGTCCCGACCATTTTGATTTAAGCTTTCCCGGAAAGAGTTTCAGTCGGGAGTTGTACAACAGTACTAATTGTCCTTCCCGAATTCTTTCTTCTGAATACGTCGATCATGCTATTTCTTTGCTTGATCTTTGTAAATTTTTGCATTCTCATATGCCCGGTTCCTGAATTCCTCTAGCTCATGGAGTTGGAGGGTTCTAGACTCTCCTGCTCTAGTGAGGTCTAGGTTAAGGACTTTTGATGCCCATAATGCCTTGTGTTCTAACTCTAGAGGCAGATGGCAAGCTTTACCATAGACCAGTTGGTAAGGGGACATACCAATGGGTGTTTTGTATGCAGTGCGATACGCCCAGAGAGTGTCGTCCAGCTTTACTGCCCAGTCCTTACGGGATGCACGCACTGTTTTCTCTAATATCTGTTTGAGTTGTCGATTTAACACCTCGGCTTTCCCGTTGGTTTGAGGATGGTACGGAATAGATATTTTGTGCTTCACATTATACTTAAGGAGTAACTTTTCCATGAGATGATTTAGGAAGTGAGTTCCTTCATCACTTATAAGGGCCCTTGGTACTCCAAACCGCGAAAATATGTTCTCCTTCAGAAACCTGACCACTACTTTAGCATCATTTGTTGGTAGTGCCACTGCTTCTACCCATTTCGAAACATAGTCAACTGCTACCAGTATATAGTGTTTTCCAAATGATGGTGGGAATGGTCCCATAAAGTCAATCCCCCAAACATCAAACAACTCTACTTCTAGCATGGAATTCTGCAGCATCTGGTTTCTTTTCGAGATATTTCCAGTCCGTTGACATCTGTCGCATTCCTTAACTACGTTATGGGCATCCTTGAACAAAGACGACCAATACAACCCCGATTGGAGGACTTTGGCTGCGGTGCGGTCGCCACTGAAATGCCCTCCATAATCTGAATTATGACATGCTTCGAGCACCTTCCTTTGCTCGTTTTCTGGAACGCATCGTCTGATCAGTCCATCCACCCCTTTCTTGTAAAGAAACGGGTCATCCCATAAGTAGAACCAGCAGTCATGAACAAACTTTTTCCGTTTGTTAGAATCAAAATCGTCGGGTATGAGACCCCCGACTAAATAGTTGGCGTAATCCGCAAACCAAGGAACACCATGAATAAATAGGATGTGCTCATCAGCAAACACATCCTTTATCAGACGCTTTTCCTCGTTTTCTTCAATCGGTGACATTCGCGAGAGGTGATCAGCTACAGTATTTTCACATCCTCTCTTATCCCGAATCTCCACATCGAATTCTTGGAGATGAAGGATCCATCTCAGCAGCCTGGGCTTCGACTCCTGTTTAGCAAAAACATATTTTAACGCAGCATGATCAGTATAAACAATCACTTTAGAACCCAACAGATATTGCCTAAATTGTCAAAGGCATACACCACCGCTAGCAACTCCTTCTCGGTAGTTGCGTAATTCATCTGTGCCGGGTTCAAAACGTGACTCGCATAGTAAATAACATGCAAAAGCTTCTCTTTCCGCTGCCCCAATACAGCCCCTACTGCGATGTCACTGGCGTCACACATGATCTCAAACAGCAGCGACCAATCTGGGGCTATCACAATTGGTGCTGACACTAACTTATTTTTCAGGTTTTCGAATGCTTCAGCACATGCCTTATTGAACACAAACGCCGTGTCCTTGACTAACAAGGATGTCAATGGTTTAGCTATCTTGGATAAGTCTCTTATGAACCTGCGGTAGAACCCTGCGTGACCCAAGAAACTTCGGATACCTTTCTCGTTCACGGGTGGTGGTAACTTGGATATTACTTCCACTTCTGCTTGATCGACCTCGATCCCTTTGTGTGAGATTTTGTGACCAAGGACAATGCCCTCTCTTACCATGAAATGACATTTTTCCCAATTTAGGATCAAGTTACTTTCCTGACATCTCTGCAAGACAAGTGACAGGTTAGTTAAACAATTATCAAATGATGACCCAAAAATCGAAAAATCATCAATGAAGACTTCCATATGTTTCTCAAGCATATCCGCAAAAATAGAAGTCATGCATCTTTGAAATGTGGCTGGGGCATTACATAACCCGAATGACATCCTCCTATAAGCAAAAACTCCGTACGGGCATGTGAAAGTTGTCTTCTCTTGATCCTCTGGCGCAACCGCGATTTGGTTGTATCCGGAGTATCCATCTAGAAAGCAATAGTAATCGTGACCAGCCAATCTTTCTAGCATCTGATCAATAAAGGGCAACGGAAAGTGATCTTTTCTGGTGGCTAAATTAAGTCTCCTATAATCAATGCATACCCTCCAACCAGTGACTGTATGCGTAGGAATCAACTCATTCTTGTCATTAGTCGCCACAATTGTACCTCCTTTCTTGGGCACCACGTGAACAGGGCTCACCCATCAGCTGTCCAATATAGGATAGATAAGTCCAGCATCCAATAATTTCACTACTTCCTTTCTTACGACTTCCTTCATAACGGGGTTCAGTCTTCTTTGGGGCTGCACAACCGGTTTATGGTCCTTCTCCATAAGGATTTTGTGCATGCAAACTGTAGGACTTATACCCTTTAGGTCTTTGATTTTCCAACCAATAGCACTCTTAAATTTTTTAAGAACCCCAATCAGTTGTTTCTCCTGGACACTTTTCAAACTAGAGCTGATAATGGCGGGACACTTTTCCTTAGTGTCTAGAAAAACATGTTTGAGATTTTCCGGCAGTTGTTTCAATTCCGAACCTTTAGGCTTGTCGTCATTACCTGCCAGCGCTATAGGTTGCCGTAAGTCCTCCCATCGGTGTGGTCGGGATCCCCTTTGGAATGGTCGAGTTTCCAACATTTCAACTACCTCCCTGTCATTCTCATCCACTTCTTTATCTTCCTTAAAGATTGACATGCTTAACACTCTTTCCAGGGGCAGTTGGGTCACACTCTCCAAATGTTCGCTCTCTACGACTTGTTCTAGCACTTGTATGTTGCTACTGGTGCCACGATCCTGTTTATGCTTCATGGTGTTGCTAACATCAATTTTTAACTCCTCGTCATATACCTTCAAGGTCAGGGTGCCGCCTTCCATATCTATCATGACTCTCCCGGTTTCCAAGAATGGCCGGCCCAGAATTAACGGCATTTCTTCATCTTCCGGCATCTCTAGAATCACAAAATCAACCGGAAACACAAATTTATCTACCTTAACTAGAACATCTTGAACCACTCCATACGACCGCTTAACTGAATGATCAGCAAACTGGAGAGTCATCCGAGTGTCTTGAACCGCACCGATATCCAACTTTTTGTAGATGGACAAGGGCATAAGGCTAATACTTGCTCCCAAATCAATTAAAGCTCTGTTGAATGACCTATCGCCAATAGTTCATGGAATAGTTACAGCTCCACTGTCTTTCTTCTTGACCGGAATCTTCAGACCCTGCAAAATAGCACTACAAGTTTCTGTTAGAATAACAGGTTCGGACTCACTAGTCCGCTTCTTGGCAATGATGTCCTTCATGAATTTTGCATAGGTGGGCATTTGTTCTAGTGCCTCCAACAACGGAATGTTCAGCTCCAACTTTTTAAACAGCTCCAGGAACTTCTCGAAATTCTTCTCTTGCTGTCCTTTCTTTTTATTTCTTGAGGGGTATGGCAGCTTGATCACCGGTTTCGGTTCTACCACTTTCTCTTTAGTTACCGGTACCGGTGTGTCGCTACGCGAAAAAATGACACAGAGTCGCCACCGGATTTTATTTATCCCACGGAGGGAAAGGGAAATAGCGATAAAACCTTTGGGAAAAGAGCGTGGTCATCGCAACCAAGTTTTAGGGTTCGGGAGTCGGTTATGCGAGGGGAAGGTGTTAGCACCCCCTCGCATCCATCGTACTCGATGGGAACCTCCTAGGTTATTTCGCGTGAATGGGTGTTTTTATTAAGAGTTTGCTTGTTTAAGGAAAAGAGGGGTTGATTTATTTATTTTAGTGCTCGCCAAGGATTGTGGCCCTTGTGCCTACGTATCATCACTTAAAAGAAGCGAAGAATCAGAGCTCCGTAGTTCGGAGGCTTATGAAATTGTTGTTTGTTGGTTGATTTTATACCTTGAAAAAGGGTTTTGGATTGATGCCCTAAGGCGAAAATAAGTTTGATGAGTTGATGTTATTTTTATGTTTTTTTTGAATAAAAATGGTTCTTGATTAAGATTATACACAAAAGACTTTGGATAGAAGTGAATGTCTCGAATAACCAAGTCGAGCGCCTTGTATTCAAAACATTCGGAACGAGTGTAGGAGAGTTCCATTCTCATTCCTTCTCCACCACTTTAAAATCCATGGTGTATAGTCCTAATCGTATACTTATTGTGTTTTGGATTTTTTACGAGAAAAGGATCACTTGATGTTGGATCAAGGTTTATTGTTGTAAAAATGTATTTGAGGTGATACGGACAAGGTTGATGGCGATGCACAAGACAATCGGCTTACAAGGTTGAAAATGGCTCGATAAAATCGAGAGTTTGTTTTTAAAAAGGTTTTAAGAATCAAAGGTCAACAAGGACCATAACAACATTCACATTAAAAACATACAAACAAATGAAGTTAGTTGCATAAAAAAAAATCGAGACATGCCAATAAAAACGAAAAAATTTTTGGAGGTAAAAAATAACGAAACAAACGGTAAAACAGTGGTGTGACACGGGTGGCCGTGTTGTGTGACACGGCCCGTGTCACAAGGTGCATGAAAATAGGAGTTTAGGGTTTTGACAGAGGTGTGACACGGGTGGCCGTGTCGTGTGACACGGGTGGCCGTGTCGTGTGACACGGCCCGTGTCACAAGGCCTGGGATAAAAACGGTTTTTAGGGCAAACAGAGGTCCAACACGGGTGGCCGTGTCGTGTGACACGGCCCGTGTTGTGAAGCCTGGGGATTTTTCACATGGAAAACCTCAAACAGAGGTGTAACACGGGTGGCCGTGTCGTGTAACACGGCCCGTGTTGTGAGACCTGGGTATTTTTCATTGAAAAGGCCATCCAGAAGTGTGACACGGGCGGCCGTGTCGTGTGACACGGCCCGTGTTGTGCTTCCAGAACCAAAACCCTAACTTTTTGTGTTTTCGTTTCGTTTTTACGGTTCTTAAGAATGGTTTCTTGGTCCCTTATGGGACCTTACATGATATATACAGTTCAACAACTCATAAAAGAGTACGCAAAATGAATATAATAGCAAAGAAATAAGGAGAGAAGAGTTTGAGGAAATGGATACCCAAGAGTTTCTTCTTCTTGCAAGTCCTCTTTGGTCTTGGTTGAATGTCCTTCACTCCTCTTCACTCTATGTTGTAAAGGTTCTACTCTTTAGTGGTTCTCTTGGTTCTTTCACACTCTCTTTTTTTTTGGTTTCCAAAGCTCTCTATTTTTCTGGTTTTTTTGCAATGTGTGTGTAGTGTTGTGAATGAATTCTGAATGAATGAAGAGTCCCCTTTTTGTTTACAGCCCCCTCCTCTTATCTCAGCTCCTCTAGGGTTTTCACTTCTTCCCACACTTCAGATTTTTCATGGGGCAATGTTTCTTACCACCTTTCCTTATGTCACTCTCTTTCTTTCCATTTCCATGCAAGGTGCTATGCTGCATTTTCTGCACTACTTTCCTATACTATTTTTCTGCAGCACCTTGTGCCTTGCACCCATTTTGTTGGCTTGTGCTTGGACAGCTCCTCTTGGTCAATGCTATCAATTCTTGACAGCATTTTGAAAATTCTGATGTGTAGAAACATTGTCACATGTTATGCCTTTGGTCTTGTGACATGTAGATTTTGTGACATGAGGAAATTTGTGACATGGGTACTATTTTGCTTATGATTAACATGCATAATCTTGGTCTTAAAACAATCCAATGTTGATTTAATCCTTACATATTTCTTAGATGTTTGTAAGCATAAAGTGGACTTGGTGTGGCATGAATTTGATTAGAAGCTTGAATGAAGATTAGAAATAAATTCTAATCATTACTTAGAGTTGGATATATTGTAACAAATGACATTCTTGTAATATCATAAAGTTTCTCTTGGTAATATTCTTGCCTCTAACCTTGAATGATGGATTTCCCTAGAACCATCATGCTTGAAATGGATGAAGTCTTGAATTATGGACTTGCATATCCTAACATTTTGTCAAGTAACTTCTCTTTGAAGAAATCTACAAGAATAGACTTTCCAATTTTGATCAAACTTTAGATGATGAACCTTTCCTTCCATGTAGTCCAAGATAGACAAGTTATCTCATTTAAAAATGGAAAATGACAAGTCGACCCAATCTGTACCCACATGCCCGATATGCAATAAAATGATGTATGATATGGCGAATGTAAGGTATAAAGGCTAAAGGCGAAAATGAGGGTGTGACACGGTGTAACCACTTCTTCCTCGACTATTTCATTTTCTTTAATTTCCAGCTCAACTTCAATCATCTGATCATTTAGTCCTGTTTCCTCTTCTTCTACTTCCTTGGATTTTCCACTTCTTGTTACTACCGCCTTAATTTGGTGGTGATCCTTCGGATTTGGTACTGTGGCACTTGGAAGTGTACCCGACGCTTGTGAACTCGCTAGCTGTTGAGCAATTTGACTCATTTGTACTTCAAGATTCTTTATGGATGCTCCAGCATTCCTGAAGTTACTCCTTGTCTCTTCTTGAAATTGAGAACTTTGGGCGGCCATTTTCTCAATGGCTACTTCCCAATCAGCTTTTCGAGGCACTTGTTGTTGATATTGAGGTTGGTATGGTGTCTGCTGGTACTGCTGTTGCTAAGGTTGATACGGTTGTTGGCCTTGAACAGGTTTTTGTACATTTCCTTGTTGATCTTTCCATGAAAAGTTTGGGTGATTTTTCCAACCAGGATTATATGTGTTGGCGTAGGGATTGTTCTGCCTCAACATATTAATCTGTTCCACTTGCTCTTGAGTTGCTACACAATGCATTGTAAAGTGTGGTCCACCGCATATTTCACAAGGTGTTGTTTGAACTGGCTCAACCTGTGCCACTACCTGAGTTTCAACATTCATTTTCTTTAACCTTCTCTCTACCTCAGCGGTGATCTGATCCTCCATTTTAACAACCTGGTCTGCCAGCTTCAGATCAATCTTACCTTCCGGTTGGTTAACCGTGCGATCATACAACTCAAGGTGCTCGTTAGCGGCGATTGCTTCTATGATCCTTCTGATACCTGTGGCCGTTGAGAAGTTGGTTGAGCCACCGGCAGCAGTATCTATGAGCTGTTTCGTTTTGAGTCGTAATCCATTCACAAAGTTTTGCATCTGCTCAGTGGCGTCCATGTTATGAGTAGGACATGCTGTAAGACACCTCTTAAACCGCTTATATGCATCCCCTAAAGATTCTCCTTCTTTTTGCTTGAAGTTGACAATGTCATATCTTTTTCGGATGAACACTGGGGCAGGGAAATACTCATTCAGGAACGCAGTTTCCATCTCTTGCCATGTTGTGATACTCCCAGCGGGAAGCGAGTAAAACCATTCTTCCGCATCATCAGTGAGTGTGAACGGGAACATAACTAATCTCTTGGCCTCTTCGGAATGTCCTTCTATCTTCAGCGAGGTGGTGGTCATAAGGAATCTCTGAAGATGTTTATTTGCATCTTCGTTGATTCTTCCGGCGAACGACTTGCTCTCCAACTGACGGATGGTGGAAGGGTGTAGCTGAAAATGCGCAACATTCACTGGTTGATTCACAATGGTCATCCGGTTTGGTTGAGCATTGGCCCCTCCATAGTCTCCTAGCAGTCTTTCAGGATGAGGTGGATTTCCAGCCATTTGAACAGTTTCAGGTGTTGTCTCTCTCTCTTCGGAGTCGCTCTGCACAGATATAATTTCCTCTATTTCTTCCAGTCTTTTAACTTTAGCTATTCTCCGTCTTTCGTGTAATTCTCGTTCTGGTTCTGTATCAAAAGAATATTTAGCTGAGGCCTGACATCGCATACACAATTAGACAAGCGTTAGATAATACAAGCGGATAAAGGTTATGCAGTAAATAATAAAATTTTAGTCGCAGAGCAACAAAATTTCTTTTGGATTCTAAAAACAATGTTAATTTGGCAGTCCCCGGCAACGGCGCCAAAAACTTGATCGGGAAAATAGCAAGTTTACTATTTTTACCAATTGTAGTAATAAGGGAAAAGTCCCAAGTATCGATCTCGAGGACTGCGTAGTAATTAATGGGATTTTTAGGATTCAAAGGAACAAAAGGTCTAGTGGTTTGTTTGGTAGCAGAGTAATATAACAAGTAAATTAAGACTTCTAAATCAATTTAAGAACAGTGTTAGGGGAGTGGAGACGATGCGAGTAAAGACCATGTATGATTATTCTGCTATAATAGTTATTAACCTTAATTCATCAGTTGGCCAATTTAGTTTTCTTAATTCCTTAATGAAAACCCTTTGATGATTTTCCTGTACACTAATTCCTCAGTGTCCATGAAAAACATCAAGCAATAGTTCCGACCATAAAATACGTGATACAGGATATCCTCATTCCTAAGCAATATCGACCGTGATACTATTTTGCAAAAGTGTTAGGTTGACTTTCCAGATTAAATTCTAAGCATAATTCGAATTCTACTTTCTAATATGAATACGCGTTAAGATTAATGCAAAATAAAATATATAAGGTGAATAACATAGTTCTAATAGAATAATCAAATAAAAGTCATTACATCGCAACTTAGGACCACCCCCTAACAACTTGGGGTTTAGCTGCTCATGTTCTTGGTAAACATAAAAGCAATTAGAAATGAAAAGGAGAAGATCATTACAATGCAAGTTGAAATCCTTGGATCATCAATTGCTTCCGCTTTTGATCGATCCTTTGTTTTTCCAGCCGAACTCTGCTCTTAGTTGTCAATCCTAATATCAGTTCAAAAGTGTCTCCTACTTTCTAAAAAGTGACTCTTATATCTAAATTCAAATTACATCGCGAAATGTCTCAACTGCCATTCGAAATAGGTCTGACAGCAAAAAATCAGAAAACATAAAAATTTCACTCTCAGTGGCCCTGACACGGGCCGTGTTGTGCAACACGGGTGGCCGTGTCAGGCTGCTGACTTCTTCAGGGCGTGTCTCATCTCCAAGGGCTGCAACACGGGCCGTGTTGCATGACACGGGCACCCGTGTTGTACGTCTGAGTCTCCTTTTCTTCTGCTTTGGTCTACCCGTGTCTGCCAACCGTGTCCTCCATGACACGGGCCGTGTTGTGCAACACGGGTACCCGTGTTGTAGCTCTGACTTCCCTTTTCCGACTTTTCTTTGCCTCCGAAAGCGGTGCGACTGTCGTGCTATCCATTCCTGCCAAAAACACACTAAAAGAAACCGAATCAAACGCACCAGCGACAAAAGTAATATAAACTTAAAAATAAGACTTGAAGACACACAACTACGAGTAATTCAGATAATAACAACTAAAGCTTCAAAAACATATAAAAACATTGTGAAATTAACAACAAATAGCGTTTGAAAACACAAGTGAAATCCACCGATCAGGTTACTCTGAGAAGCTGAAGCTTGCAGGAAGAGAAGACCAAGTTGAGACTGGTAAAGCAAGAAGAGCTTGAGATCTTGAAGACTAAGTTGATACTTAGGAAGAGGATTCAATTGAGTGTAGAGCTGAAGCTTAGAGAACAAAGGAAGTTGATACTTGTGGATGATAGTGAAGCCTGAAGGTGGAGCTGATTAAGGAGCTGAAGCTTGAAGAAGATAGGTTGAGACTTATGTGGAAGGGTTGAAACCTGGAAAAGCAAATTGATATTTGTCAAGAGTGATTGAAGTCTGAAGACTGAGTTGCTGTTGGAAGAGCTGAAGCTTGAAGTTGAGAGAGGAGTTGATCTGCTTTCTTATCTTTTTTCTTTGCTGTATTGATGTGTTTTGTTTGATTTGCTTGATGCATTAGAATAAGTCCATATCTAGACTAGGTAGAATCTAGGAGCATGATTGCACTAGAGGTTGAGTTGCTCCCTCTGCTTGTATTGTTACTGTATGGCTTTGCTTGCGGGTATTTGGTAGAGCCCTGCTCCCTTGCCCATGTGGTTTGTTTGCTTGATAGCATGATTTTATTTTCTTTTGTATGATTGCAGTTTACTGTATTTTGCTTGATAGCATGTTTTATATTTCAGTATGATTACTGTTATTCATTCTGGCTTGAGGTCGAGATGAGCTTGTGGAGGCTGAAGCCCCACACACATTTCCTCCCTCACTTGCATTGCATGCATTTTACTGTTAAGCTGATGCTTTGTCTGTTTCGGTGTATCATTGACATGATCCCTTAGGACTCTCATTTCCTTTGATAAGGAATTGATGATAGAACTTTAGGTTGAAACCTATGCATGACAACTTCTAGGAGTTCCCTGTTCAAACCTCAACCATAGGATGAATCCTTGGCATGACAACGGTAGGACTTGATAGTCTCCCTCCTAGTTGGGCCTGTTCTCTTCTCATCTCAAAACAGCATAAGATACAGTAATCATGAATGATTTCTTTCGTACGTTACGAGCCTTAAGCTATCTGAGAAAGGATGGTGGGAGAGCTTCTTTTCCACAGTCTGGATGTTTAGTATGGTACCCTTTGGGTGACATGCGACGCATTCACTCTCAGGTCATAGTCTCTAGTGCGATTGAAATTGCAAACACAATAAAAAACACTTCTTTCGTAAAAGATAGGAAATAAACCGTAGTGTCCCGAACTACGTAAGCTCTGATCTCTCATACCTGTTGAGAGTACGTAGGCACAGTACTGATGTATTGGCGAGCTACCTTCCCCCATAACCCGTAGTAGGTCGAACTACGTTGACTCTGATTTCTCGTTCTCTGATGAGAATACGTAGGCATAAAGTGCGACGCTTTGCCGAGTCATTTTTCTTTTCTGTTTAAGCCAACCTTGATAGGTAGATAGATAAAAACCAACCCGTCCAAGTAAACACAACAAGCGTGGATCCCGTCGAGTACGACGGACGTGAGGGGTGCTAATACCTTCCCCTTGCGTAACCGACTCCCGAACCCAGACAATGGTTGCGACGACCTTGTCTTACCTTTTTCGTCAGGTTTTTCCGATCGTTTCCTTTCCCGCTCTGAGGGATAAATAACGAAAGGTGGCGACTCTTCTGTTTTGCCGGCACCTTATTTTCGCGGTAGCGACAGTTATTTTTTTATATTTATTATGAAAATAAGATTTAAACTAAATTAAACTGAATATTTTTTTATATTTTTATTTATAAAAGAAAAAGGAGATTAAATTAAGTTACCAGCACAAAAATTGTATTTTTATTTTAATTATAAAAAGGAACTATACAGTTATTTCTAAAAAAAAACCTTTTTATTATTTAGAGATCAAGATTTGTTTGTTTTTTTTGTCATTTATTATTAATAAAAATATTTGCCAATTAAAATATTTATTTTAATTAAGTTAGTAATTAGTTATTGTTAGTGTTAGTAGTTAGCTTTTTATTAATAATTGAAAGTTACAGATAACCAAACTAAAAAAATAAATGAAAAATGACAAAAAAATAAAATAAAAAAGGCAAACGGGTGGGCTAGGGCGGTGAAATCCCCAGACCTGGCCCGATAAAATTGGAAGAGGGGGAAGAAGGGTTTGGAAACCCTAACTTCACCAAGAGTTGCGACGGCCTCACACTTCTTTCTCCTTCTTCTCTACTCATTTTCTTCCCCGATCTCTTTTCTCCTCTCTTCTTCGTCTTCTTCTTTCACTCAGTTTCCTTCGTGTTCATTCTCTTCTCTACCCTGCGAATTCCCACCTGCATAGATCGAAAGAACTCAAACAGAGATTAGCGAGCAAAAGAAATTTACCCAAGGGAGCGACGAGGGCTTTTGAAGCGCGAAACTCAATGGTCGGTGGTGGCTTGCGGAGACGCGGTAGTTCTGAGGCAACTCCGAGGATTTCGACACCGGTAGTGGTTTCCCGGTGAAACTAACGCAAATAAGTCGTTTTTTTTCGTGGAGTGATGATTTTCTCTTGGTGTCTTTTCTGTGAATCGTGAATCTTGTCTCTTTTCATTTTGTATGGAATCCCCCCTTTTATAATGGCTGATGAACTTGTTTTATGATTTCAAAATTAATGCATGAGATTCTACCAAGAATTCTTGCTTTAGAAACAATTTTATGCTGCCTTGATCATGTTTTAATTTTGTCTGGGAACTCTGATCCTTCATTGATTTGGGCCGAAAACACTTAAAAATATTTTCGTTTCTGCAATATTCTTGTCTGAAACATGTTTTTGAAAGGTTATGTTTTTAACTCATCTTGTCCAACTGTAATGAATTACTTGCCAAATTTGTTTTGACATATCCGATTTTTGTTAAAGAGATCCAAAGAACTTGCTGTAAATGTATGATTGTGGCTTTCCATTTTGAACCGATCATATCTGTTTGTCTGCTGATATTTTTTAAAAGTTAATGACAATTAACTTCCCTTTGAGCATTGATAACAATTCCTGATTCTTGTTGAAGCTGCGAGTAGTTTTGTATGGTTGCTGTCGCTTCCGCGAAAATAAGGTGCCGGCAAAACAGAAGAGTCGCCACCTTTCGTTATTTATCCCTCGGAGCGGGAAAGGAAACGATCGGAAAAAACCTGACGAATAGGTATAAGACAAGGTCATCGCAACCGTTGTCTGGGTTCGGGAGTCGGTTACGCAAGGGGAAGGTATTATCACCCCTCACGTCCGTCGTACTCGACGGGATCCACGATTGTTGTGTTTACTAGACGAGTTGGTTTATCTATCTACCTATCAAGGCTGGCTTAAAAGGAGAAGAAAATGACTCGGCAAAGCGTCACACTTTATGCCTACGTATACCCATCAGAGAATGAGAAATCAGAGTCAACGTAGTTCGACCTACTACGGGTTACGGGGAAGGTGGCTCGCCAATACGTCAGTACTGTGCCTACGTACTCTCAACAGGCTTGAGAGATCAGAGCTTACGTAGTTCGGGATACTATGCATTACGGGGATTCAGATTCATCTGTTTTATCGGGTAGGGTTAAACAGCAGTTCCAACAGTTAGGGACAAAGCCTGTTTGCGTTGGCACTGAAGTTTAACGACACTCTTTTCTTCAGAGAAGCTTCCTTGAATTATGGGCCCACGGGGCAAAAAGGTTTGAGTTTGTTTTCTGTCTTTTACGAAAGACGTGTTTTTTATTGTGTTTGCAATTTCAATCGCACTAAAGACTATGACCTGAGAGTGAATGCGTCGCATGTCACCCAAAGGGTACCATACTAAACATCCAGATTGTTGAAAAGAAACTCTCCAACAATCCTTTCTCAGATAGCTTAAGGCTTGTAACGTATTAAAGAAATCATTCATGATTACTGTATCTTAAGCTGTTTTGAGATGAGAAGAGAATGGGCTCAACTACGGGGAGACTATCAAGTCCTACTGTTGCCATGCCAAGGATTCATCCTATGGTTGAGGTTTGAAACAGGGAACTCCTAGAAGTTATCATGCGTAGGTTTCAACCTAAAGTTCTATCATCACTTCCTTATCAAAGGAAATGAGAGTCCTAAGGGATCATGTCAATGATACACAGAAACAAATAAAGCATCAGCTTAAACAGTAAACAGTAAACGACGATAAAATGCATGCAATGCAAGTGAGGGAGGAAATGTGTGTGGGGCAGCAGCCTCCACAAGCTCATCTCAACCTCAAGCCAGAATGAATAACAGTAATCATACAGAAAGATAAAACATCATGCTATCAAGCAAACAGAAACCACATGGGGAAGGGAGCTGGGCTCTACCGAATACCCGCAAGCAAAGCCATACAGTAACAATACAAGCAGAGGGAACAACTCAACCTCTAGTGCAATCATGCTCCTAGATTAAAGCTGGTCTAGATATGGACTTATTCTAATGTATCAAGCAAGTCAAACAAGGCACATCAATACAGAAAAGAAAACAGACAAGAGAATAGATCAACTCCTCTCTCAGCTTCAAGCTTCAGCTCTTCTGACAGCAACTCGGTCTTCAGACCTCCATCACTCTTGACAACTATCAATTTGCTTTTCCAGGTTTCAACCCTTCAACATAAGTTTCAACTTATTCTCTATTCTCTAAGCTTCAGCTCCTCAGTCAGTTCCACCTTCAGGCTTCACCCTTAACCACAAGTACCAACTTGATTCCTTCAAATTTCCAAGCTTCAAAGTAAGTATCAACTTATCCTTTGTTCTTCAAGCTTCAGCTCTACATTCATTCTTTACTGGGTCTTCAGTTGGTCTTCAAGTATCAACTTGCTCTTCTTGCTCTCCAAGCTTCAGCTGCAATGGCAATGCTCAAGGAATCATCCTCTTCCACACTCTTCAATGAAGCTCTCATCTTCACACTCAAGCCCAACATCTCTCAAGATACTCAAATCAGGAGAAATCACTTAACTGGATAAGCTAGGATATTAAACTGCTTATTGACCACCAAAGGTGACCTATAAGGGTTTAACATCAAAAGAATGGTTCCCTCAAAAGTTCTACTTCCTAGGCACCATCACTTATCCCTCCTAAGGAGGGATGTGAATACCATGGAAGGACCTTGAATCATGGGGAGGAATGGAGGTGAAAGATACCATCCATGTTTAAGAAAGGAGTCAACTAAGTCTAAGCTCTACTTAATTCCTAACCCTAAAACAACAACAAAACAAACAAGTCTTCAAGCTCTCAAGCTCCTTCTTCAATCTTCAAGTCTTCCACTATGCTCCATAAAGCAAGACCAAGCCCACCAAGCCAAGCAAAAGCCCACAAAGCAAAGCAAAACAAAATACAAGCCCACAAGGGCAACACAAACAACCACCAATTACAAAAATCAATTAAAAATAGTATACTATTATATTAAAATCTAATATAATTTATAGGGGATCCTATATACCTACCCTTAATACCCTATATGTCCCAATATCTATCTTGACCTAGAAACCCAAAATTCTAGTGTTATTGTGGACCTATGTTAAGGATTGACTTAAATCTACACAACCTAAAGTCATCTATTCAAAACTAATCAAAAACTGATCACAAAATTATGGAATAAATCCAGAGGGGAGCTAAAGTCCTAATCTAACTATCCTAAAAATAATGGCCTAAAAATTCAAAGGGAACTAGATAAACAAAATTCTACAAATCTATGCATCAACATAAAAGGAATTAAAAGCTATTAAAAGAGAAAATACACAAAAAATACTAAAAATGCATGAAATGAAAATGTTTTGATTTTATTATTTTATAGACATCAATATGAAGTAGGATAAAAAATCCCCATGCCAAAATCATTATTTGTCTATTTAATATGATTTTTCAAAGATTAAAGAAAAATGGAGAAAAAGAAAACAAAATATGAAATGCTTGGTGCATATAGTAACCCAGTGCAGTTCAATATGGGAATGGGCTTCAAACGGGGGTGGGATTAGTAAAAGTGCTAGGACAAATTTTAACTCAGAAAACAAATCCAAAAATATAAAGAAAAAGACAAATATGCGGTGCAGAAAGTAACGAAAATCAGTTCATTATCCAGATGGGCCATGGGTGGGGGTGTGATTGGCAATTATCAAACTGAAGCCCAAACGAAGAATTAAATGAAACGCTGCGCTTTGGGGTATCTTCAGAACTCCTCTTCAAACGTGAAATCAAATCTTGGCCACACGATCTAGGTCCAGTCAATGAGTCCACTCTCCATCCAACGGCTAAAACGTTATCTTCTTCCTCCAGCCACGAAAATGGAGGGAAAGCTCCATGAACAGAGCTTCATATACCTAACTCGGGCACCTTCCAAACTCAACCAAAATCCATGGTTCAAAACCCTAATCTGTTCTAAATTCAACCCTGAATCCACCCATGGCATTAGAATTCAAAGAATCATCCTCAATCTCTAAACCCGATCCAAGATCAAAACTATGCTCAAACTTCAACTTTAACGATTCTTGAAATTGATTGGCTCAGAATGATCACCACCTCATACTGGTTAAATCTTGCTATTAAACTCATGTCATATCTCACTATACATCGTGTTCTTGATCAAAACAAAATTGGTGTCACTAACTCAAACTTCACCAAATGATCTCAAAGTTTCCAGAATCCATCTCCTACTTGTCTCTAACCATTCTAACCTAACAAATTTAACTAATTATGCTTAAATTACGGTGTAGAAGAAAAGTTGCAAACCTGTCAATTCTTGAATACCAGATAGGTCAAATCTTCAGTTCAACCTCTCAAACTCTTCAGAATCACTCCTTGATTGATGTTAGTGCTTCTGTTTGCAAAAGATTTGATCCAAGAAGCTTGAATCTCCAAATCCGATGGTGACTTGCAGCTCCCAAAATCCAAATGCTAACTCTTCAATTCTTCATGATCTTGCTCTCAATTTGGTATGCACACACTCAATATGATCAATGGAAGATGTTAGGATTGAAAGAATCAATGGAAATGGTGTGGAATGTAGAAATTGGTTTCAACTTGCAATGGAAGAAATTGAAATGGCTATCTCACTCTCCTCTCTAATCTCTCACCAACCTTGCATCTGAGCAAGTTCTAATCCATATATAGGATGGTTCTAAACCATCCAGAACTTTCTGGAATCATCCAATGAGAATTTGAGATTCTCATGTCATGAGTTTTTGATTTCAATCCATCCCACATGCCATCTTGTGCTATACCTCTTGCAGCAGCTTGTTCTGACTTGAAAATCTCCTTAGATGAGATACATGACATGTTAGGATACTTTGCTAGCTTGTGTGTTGCTTTTCCTTGTGTTTTGCATATGTACCTTCATATGCAAACAATCATTTTCCAAAGCAAGTCCATGATCTAAACCTCAAATAAAAAATGTGGCTGAACCATTGTTTTTAAAATGCTTTCTAGAGTCAAAATGACCTATTACATGCCATGGTTTGGATGTGTAGCTTGGAAATTTCAATTTCCAACTTTGACTTATTTAACTTATGCCTCCATTTTAGGTCATTTTTACCATTTTGAGCTACAAGCCTTTTCAACATCTCATGACCTCCTTAATATCCTTAAAACATCATTTTAAGAAAGTTTGATGTTGAATATTTTTCCATTTGAAGCTTGGAAATAGGAGTTATGGCCTTATGCTTGAAATGACTTATAATCTCCAAATGACCAAAATGCCCTTGACTTGTCAAAGCCATAACTTGAGTTCTACAAATCCTATCAAGGACTTATAGTACTCTCTAGAAAGCTAAGAAGATAAGGAACAACATTCATGTTAACCAAAAGTTCATAGGAATCATCCTTCTTGGGAAAACGTTTTATGCAAGTTGGGTGGCTTTCAAGGCCCCAGATTCACATACCTCAGATGACCTGTAACTTGTCAAAGTCATAACTTGAGCTCTACAAATCCTATCAAGGACTTATAGAACTCAAATTAAAGCTAAGAGCAAGCTCTACAACATTCATGTTGGGGGTAAGATGAGATGGCAATCACATCTTGAGCTAAACTGCCTTGAAGATAGGGGTCAAACTAGGGGATTTTACACTGTCAAGCCTTAGAAACCCTAGCTTGAAACTTCTCAAACTCCTCAATCATGATGATTTGACCTTGGAATCATCCTTATAGAATCTCAATGCATCAATCCATGATCACATGGCTCTTGGATTAGGTCTCAACCCTCTCCAAATCATCAGTTGACTTAGGGTTGACCCAGTCAAACCCTAACTACACCACTCATGGCTGAGTCTTCTTAAACTTGCACAATGACCTCCCTAGGCTTCATGATGGCTTTCAAGACATCTCATAAGCTCTCTCAAGGCTTCAAGTCCACATTCTTGGCTTCAGAATCATCTGAGGAGCTCCCACAACTCTCAAGTTAGGAGGCACACAACTGTAGTTTCAACCACTCTCTCTGAGAATCTCTTAACTTCTCTGACAAGGATATCAACCCTTAATCATCTGAACACTTGGGTAATCTTCTTGGCTAGCTTCAAAGTCTTGTATAGCTCTTAATTGGTAATCATACCTCTTGATCTCCTGCACACATGTCAATGAAATGCAAATGATAATGCTAATGTGAATGAGATGAAACATGAGCTAAGTAAAGAAATGTTGTTCAAATTTTGGGGTGCAACAGCTGCCCCTATTCAAACGGCTTGGACTTGACTGGGTGAGGAGCGAACGACTCTCAACCAATCAAGGTAAAAGACGGTTGAATACCAACAAACCCGAAAATTTGCCAACTGCGCAAGTACACGGTACTCTGATGGGAACAAATCTTCGAAAACTGAAACATTAGCTGCAAGGAAACTAGCTGGGGAATTGGTCACAAGGTAACCGGCGATACATGGTCGATCATGCCGTCAGGCATCAATATTCCTCGGGACTCATCAGGTCAACAATCAAGTTAATCATGCCATCGGGCATTCAAAGAAAATTTCGGGCGTCAGCCGGACTTCATCCCTAAGTCGGGAATAGAATTCTTGGTCAATCATGAACCAATTGGGGATATCCAAACTTCTGCCATCAGGCACTCTGCATCAGCTGAGAGAACTGCTTTGTTAACATGGTCGGACTTTAATCATCAAGTCTTCGAGGGAAGTTTCAACTTCGCTGTTCAGAAACCTGCTGGGGATGACACATCTCCGCTGGGGATTCTGGAAAACTATCAAGCAACTCCGCTTCAGGGACCCAGGAATCATTCTGGATGAATCAACTCTGCTGAGGACTTCAAGAATCATCTTGGACAAATAACTCCGCCGGGGACTTCAAGAATCATCCTGAACCGATAACTATGCTGGAGATTTCAGGAATCATCCTGAGCAAACGCTCTTTCGGGGACTCTAAGCATCAACTTGAGCAACCAACTCTGGCGACTGCACTGGGGATTTTAAGAATCATCTTAAGCAAACGACCTTGCTGGGGAATTCAAGAATCATCTTGAGCCGAAGACTTCGCTGGGGACTTCAAGAATTATCTTGAGCAAGCGACTCCGTTGGGGAGAATTCAAGAATCATCTTGAGCAATCAATTCTGCGGGGGAACACCTGCAAAACAAGAACGGTAACAACCTAGATCATGCTTATTATGCATATGCTTCGGCAATGGCGCAATGCTCCACACGGTGGAAATGCTACGCGTTTATGATAAATGTTATGCAGTCATGCAATATGATGCCATCCCGTCAGAAAAATAAATGCTGAAGGGAGAATCCTCCTGTCAAGGAGAAAGAACCACTCAGATAGGGGGAAGGAATCATCCTGCTGAGGAGAAAAAGGTCACGCCAATCTCAATCGGGCGCTGTGGGGAAGTGAACTTCAGTTGACTGCAGCAGGGGGACGGAGCTCTGGACCTGCTGAGGGAAAGCGATGTCAATCGCGGGAACAAACTGCACGGCCTTCACGGCTAACCTTCCTGGAGACAACGGCTCCGGCGGGGAAACACAGCATCAGCTATTCAACACTCCACTGGGGAAAACCAATCATGGCCCGAACGGCTTCCAAGGATTCGGCTCTCTTGGGGATCTGCAAACTCGGCTGGAGAAGAAGAAATCATCCTGCTTCGGGGGAGAGTACGACTCTGTGGGGAATCTCAACTCCGCTGGAGACTTCAGTCTTGAACCATCAGTTGCTGCACACTTCGGTGAATGACTCAGCTGAGGAGATGACGTTCCTTCAGGATGCATCTGATCGGGGAGAGAATCTTCTCTGCCTGGGGGGACATATCAATGCTCACGATCTCGCGTTCAGACTCCGTGGGGAGAGGCTGCTGAACTTTGCTGGAGAAGAAGGAGTCATCCTGCTTGGGGATGCGCACGGCGCACTGTCTGGAATATGCTACACCTGCAGCAACACAAACAAACAGACAAGATACCCTTCTCAAAGGGACCTATCAAGGTTATCATCTCGTGACAATGTTCAAGTAATTCATTGTTTCAACAATCAGTGGCCTAGGCCAGTAAGTTTATGTATGCACATTTTATCAAAAACATCGGCGTTCTTTTTCGCAAACAAAATAGATAAATGCTAAACAGGCAAACAAAATTGCTGAATAATATACATTTTATTGATAACGAACCCCTGAATGGGTAAAAATGTTTTACAACAGATGCAAGCTCCTGGAATGAGGAAGTTGCGCGAATAAAGTAAAAACATAAATATACATCAGTATATACAAATGTCGGCAACGAGGCGTAGACGAACACCATGAGTTGATCCCTCTATGACCCACTCGACTTCGATACTTCTCCGACGCTTCAGCTTCAGAAGAGATTGATTCAGATAAACGGCCCTCAGGTCTTCCAAACCACTAAACAATGAATGTCCATACACGGAACGCAGTCATTTGCTTTTTCAAATCCCTAACTTTTGCGTGAACCGCCCTTTGCGGGTTTTCAGTTCACCGGGATACCCCTTTTTGCCAAAGTCGCCCATCCGGGTTTTCGACTTTGCGGGTGTACATTTTTCAATTTATATCCCTAATTTTTGCCCGAACCTTTTTCCTTTTTTATGGTTCGCCGGGATTCCCCATTTTTTCCTGGACTCTCTTTTTACTGTCCAGCGGGTCACTTTCAAGCAAAGTATTTTTTAACTGCGTCCGTGTTCACCGGGGATGCAAAATCTTCACCATCCATCGTGGATAACAACAAAGCTTCTCTCGAGAAGACCTTGCTGACGACGTACGGACCTTCATAATTGGGAGTCCACTTGCCCCGGTGATCGGAGTGCGAAGGAAGAATCTTCTTTAGGACGAGATCACCCATCTGAAAGCTTCTAGGACGCACCTTCTTATCATAAGCTTTCTTCATCCAGCTTTGGTATAAACGACCATGCGCAATCGATGCTAACCTCTTCTCGTCCATCAGGCTGAGTTGGTTCAGTCGGTTCGTAATCCATTCTGCCTCGTCGAGTTTCACATCAACCAAAACTCGCAAAGAAGGGATCTCCACTTCTAACGGTAAGACAGCTTCCATGCCGTACACTAAGGAGAAAGGAGTTGCCCCGGTTGACGTACGTACCGTCGTACGATAACCGTGCAATGCAAATGGAAGCATCTCGTGCCAATCTTTGTAGGTCACAACCATCTTCTGAACAATCTTCTTTATGTTCTTTTTGGCCGCTTCAACGACGCAATTCATCTTCGGCCGGTAAGGAGATGAGTTGTGGTGTTCAATCTTGAAACTCTGGCACATCTCCTTCATCATCTTGTTATTCAGATTTGAACCATTATCAGTAATGATCCGCTCGGGAATTCCGTAACGACAGATGATGTCCCTCTTTATGAATTTAGCCACCACCTGCTTGGTCACATTAGCATATGAGGCTGCCTCCACCCACTTGGTGAAGTAGTCGATAGCTACCAGAATAAAGCGATGGTCGTTAGATGCAGTGGGCTCGATCTTTCCTATCATGTCGATGCCCCACATGGAGAACAGCCACGGGGAGGACATGACATTTAATGGGCACGGCGGCACATGAACTTTATCAGCATAAATCTGGCATTTATGACATCTCTTTGCAAATTTGAAGCAATCTGACTCTATCGTCAGCCAGTAGTACCCCGCTCTCAGGATCTTTCTCGTCATAGCATGCCCGCCGGCGTGCATACCAAATGTGCCTTCATGGACTTCTTCCATGAGCATACTCGCTTCTTTCTCATCTACACATCTGAGTAGCACGAGATCGTGGTTTCTTTTATACAAGACTCCATCAGGATTGAGATAAAAATTTCCAGACAGCCTCCTCAGAGTCTTCTTATCCTGGGTTGACGCACCCGCAGGATACTCCTTAGTCATAAGGAAAGTCTGGATGTCATGGAACCATGGCTTGCCGTCGGCGGCTTCCTCGATCGCAAAGACAAATGCAGGTCTATCAAGACGAGAAAGAACAATTCTTGGAGCTTCATTCCAAAAATTGACTTTATACATCGAAGCCAACGTGGCTAAGGCATCAGCCATCTGATTTTTTGCTCTGGGCACATGATGGAGTTCCACTCGATCAAAGAACGGAAGTAGCCTTCTGGCATAGTTCATGTACGACACCAAATTCGATTGACGAGTCTCCCATTCCCCTTTAATCTGGTTGATCACAAGCGTCGAGTCACCATATACGTCTAGGTTCTTGATTCTCAAATCAATTGCCTCTTTTAGACCCATGATGCATGCTTCATACTCCGCTTCATTATTGGTGACCGGAAACGTCAGTCTCGCAGTGAACGGGATGTGGGATCCATGGGGAGTCGTGATGATCGCCCCAATGCCACTTCCATAAGAATTAACCGCCCCGTCGAATATCAACTTCCACTGGGATTTCCTATCTGGCCCCTCGTCGGGCAACGGCTCATCGCAATCTTTCGCTTTGAGAAACATGATATCCTCATCAGGGAATTCAAATTTCATCGGCTGGTAATCCTCGATCGGCTGTTCGGCAAGGTAATCAGACAATACGCTTCCCTTAATGGCCTTCTGGGAAACGTACTGAATATCATATTCTGTCAGCACCATTTGCCATCTGGCAATCCTGCCCGAAAGCACCTGCTTCTCGAAGACGTACTTGATCGGATCCATCTTCGAAATTAGCATGGTGGTATGATTGAGCATGTACTGTCGTAAACGTTTGACAGCCCAGGCTTGTGCGTAACACGTCTTCTCCAGCATCGAGTAGTGAGATTCGCAGTCCGTGAATTTTTTACTCAAGTAGTAAATGGCATGCTCCTTTCTGCCCGTCTCGTCGTGCTGACCGAGAACACACCCCATACTATTCTCAAGAACTTTGAAGTACATGATTAGTGGCCGTCCAGCCACTAGGGCTATCAAGATTGGAGGTTCCTGAAGATACTGCTTTATCTTGTCGAATATGTAACACCCATTTTAATTATTGAGTCATTTTATTATTATTTTAAATATTATGTGTTGGTGTGCCCTTTGGTGGGGGTGTATATGGTGATGTTTGGTGGGTGTCCCTAATGTGGGAGGATTATTGGTGGTGTTTTGGGGAATATAATAATATAGTGTATAATATTAATATTGGTGGGAATATTATTATTATTATTATATTTATTATAGTTACTATCGTTATTAATATTATTATTATTTTGGTGAGATAATAATATTATTATTATTATTATTATTTTATTAAGTTATTATTATTATTGGGATTAGAGAATTAAAATAGAGAATGTGAGGGGTTAGTAGTTTTTACGATACATTGTGAGAAGTTAGAGAAAGTGGAAAAAGAACGATAGAAAGGAGAGAAGTGAGAAGAACGGAAAAGGGAGCGAAGAACGAAGGAACGGGGGAAAATCAGAATTGGCCAAACCTTGAAGGGTTCTTTCATCGATCAACCGATTAACAAGGTAAGGGGGGAGAAACTTGATTGGGAACGGTTTATACATGTATAGGGTAGTTGGGGATTCCTTAACCCCGTAGGAAATTGATCGATATATGATTTCCTATATCGAAATGTTGTGATTGTTGATTTATCGTTGATAGTTTGGTGTTGATTGTTAATGAATTGTTGTTTTTGGTAAATTTGGCATATAGGTTGTTTTACGGTTTTTAGGGAAAGTTTTGTATGGCTTTTTGATGTATCGATAAAGTGTTTAGGTGATGATTTTGGGATAGGGATTAGGAACCGATTAGTCGGAATTACGTACAAGTTGGTACTGATGTTAAGATGGGAATTGGAAATAGGAAGTTTGACCAATTTGGCTTAGAAAGCACTCTGCAGAACTGTGAGGAAATTGGTGAATCGCAGCATTCGCTGGGCTTCGCCTGGCGAAGGGAGGCGAGAGTTCGCCTGGCGAGCTGGGGCGAAGGGAAGTGAATAATTCAGAATTTAATCCCAGACCAAAAGCACAAGAACTTCGCCTGGCGAATGCCAGCGAAGGTTCGCCACGAGGGTTCGCCTGGCGAATGCCAGCGAAGGTTCGCCACGAGGGTTCGCCTGGCGAATGCCAGCGAAGGCTCACCACGGGGGTTCGCCTGGCGAATGCCAGCGAACGTAGCAGAATGTGATGTTTTGCCTGGAGTTTTAGTCTTGTAGAATCCCTTGATCACGACGCGTGTAGGGACTATTATTGAATGATGTATGGTGCATACCTTGTGATAGGAAATGATTTCCCTGATACTTAACTTAGAGTAAATGGTTAATTAGTGTATGGTGTATACGAGTGTAGAGTGAGATGATCAGTAGGATCATGTGCATTCGGTGTATTTGAGAACGAGGTACTTGATGATAGAAGGTGGAAGCTCTCACTACTTAATTAGTTAATATAATTGAGAGGTGTGTAAGTGTTTGTAGGATGCCTTGAGTTGTAAAAGGGAGAGAGATGGTGCTTGATGGGAAGAGGTGTGTACTTGGTGATAGTACGAGTTCTCATAATATTTTATTTTAAGAGGATGATTAGCTGGGGTGTGAATCATGCAGAGCATGGTGAAATGATCAATAGGATCGTATGTTCCCGGGTGTTGGGATGTGTTTATATATGGTGTTAGAGTGCGAACTCGTTTAGTATCTAATTTAATTAAAATAAATGATGGGTGTACCACGTATTTGATTATGGTGCAGTGATCAGTAGGATCGTGTATCCCCGAGTGGTGGGATGTGATTATATCTGGTGTTATAATATGAATTTGTTTACTATCTAATTGATTTGTATGGTGTTGGTGTAATATATCTATACATATATGCATTGATGTATGATGATATGATCAGGAGGATCGTGTGCACGTTGAGTGCCTAAATATATTAGTTATGCATTGGTGTGTGCATATCATGGTGTTTTGGTGGGATGAATCATGTCTCAGGAGGAGCGTAAGTGATTCATCCGTACTCCTTTGTGGAGAATGGTGGGGGATAGGTCATGTCTCAGGAGGAGCGTAAGTGATCTATCCAGGTTCGATTGAATGAACCAACGAGTCGGTACCGCATGCATGGTGTTGAGTTGCATTTTGCATTATAATATGTTATATTGTAATTTGAACAGTAGGTTCGTCATATGGTGTTGTTGGGGTGAATATTGGTGTGTTGGTGTGTTTTACTACCTTGTTTACATGTATTACATTACCAATATATCTCTGATCATGTTTTCTCACCCCTTTGCTGTTGTTGTGGTCTGTACTTCCTCGGAAGTACAGATAATCCAGGTACATAGATAGCTTGGATAGCGGTGTGCAAGTCGAGTCGTAGGATGCTCTGATACGTAACACGGGATATGGGTGTTTTAATTGTTTTATGTCAAACTTGTTGTAATCCTGTGACGTATCATATTTTTAGTGAGTTATAATAATAAAGATTTTATTAAATCTGGCGGATGGCCGAGAATGATGAAACAATGTTTTCCGTTGTATTATTTTTGAGAATAATTAATAAAGTAATTTTATGAAATTTGGAGATGTGATATCCCACTTTTTGGTAAAACTCTGATTATTCTTATTATAATATTTATATTTTATTTAAATTGGGGAAGTGGGGTGTTACAATTGGTATCAGAGCAGGTCGGTCCGTCCGGCCAGTGTTGTTGAGTTGAGTTGAGTCTGTCCTTTGGGATGGAGACTGTGTGTTGTTTAACCTGGTGTTATGGTTTAAATCCCTAGTATACGGCATGTGTGTGAAAACACTGTCGGTACGTGTTTATTTCTTAACCTTGTCTGCAGAAGCAGGAATGGTTCCAGTGGGGGAGAAGTTTGTAATTCTCCGGAATGCTACGGTGTGGTGGCTTAGTGTGTTGAGGAATGCTATCATAGTTTGGTAAAGATGGTTTGTACCCCATCATGATTTCGGCTGTCTATTAACAAATTGAGGGACTGATCACCCTTAATCTCTTGTTAATAGTAGACGGGATTGTGTTGGACGGGATAGACGTGTCTTGCAAGCTTGTGTGGCGTGAGCAATGAATTGTCCTGAGTTAAGCTAAGTGCTTAAGGGATTATTTTGAGGAGTTGGCGTAATACGGTGTGGAGACGTTTATTTTGACGGAAACTTTGAATGAGAAGGAAAGTGAGAAAATTGGGATTTGTCAATTAGTTGAAATTGCCAGAGGTTCCCTGAGGAAGTAAGCGATTTACTATCGGAGTGTGAAGTAAAGCTTACACGTTTATTTTGTTTTTGGGACGAGTCTGATATTGATGACTCCATATTGTATGTTTACGTTTGGATTGGAGAAGTTGAAGAGTCAACTTGAAGACCCGCTGGGGGGGAGGTTCTTTTGTTTGAGTGTGTTACCGTAAGGTGCACCAATTTTTGTTGGTTAGACAGACAAAAGGTTTTGTGAAGCTTTGGGTGAACTATAGATAAGTGAACAAGGTGACTGTCAAGGATAAGTGTTCGCTTCCAAGAGTTAATGATTTGATGGGACAATGGATCGAAGGATGTGAGATTCCGTGGTCGTGAGATTGCGGGTAGAGTTGTTGTGGTTGTGGTATCGAGGATCGACAGTTGTATCGCAACAGGAGGCGCCAAAACCTGCTGTTGAAATTTGAAGCAATTGGATTTTAAAATATTCCAAGAGTTGTAGAAGTGTTGAATGGCCTTCTAGATATGAAATTGTTGTTGTACGTAGAATTGTGAGATCGCATATTTTTACGGAATCGGAATCGGACACTCGGAAGTCGGGTAACGGTCGAAAAGAGGATTTTGGGACTGTTATGTTCGCCTGGCGAGCATACTGGCGAACGTCCATATTCGCTGCGGTGTTCGCCTGGCGAAGGGGTCCTGGGCAGAAAATATTATTCTGGTATTTTGCCGTAACAGGAGAACCGTAACTCGGAATGACGCGCGGTTCGAAGCGTTGGAAAGCTATTGAAATTATCTATGAGATGGTGAAGTATTGACAGGGAGTTAAGCTATTTATGGATGAAGTGTGTTTGAATGTTGTGGTAAGGACGGGTGGTAAGGTACGTGTTCCCGCCATAACTCACAACTTGTTTGTCCATTTGGCATGGGATCTTCTTTAATTATTTATATAGGGCAATGGTTATGTTAATAAATGATATTTTAAGGTATTTGAAGAGTATAGAGGATTATGTTGAGCATAAGGAACTTGAGTGATTAGTGTTGGAAAAAGAGCGGTGATATGCTTCCGTAAGGAAAATTTTGCCGAATCTGATAGAACTAATTGTGGTGTTTGAGATGCTTGTTAATATAATTGGGGGAATTGCTAAAGACAACTTCAGCGAGTTTCAATTATGCAAAAGGCAACTTGAAGTGTATAAGAGAAATCATCTGACCAGTGATTTAGAGTTGGGTACTATTGTGGTTGTACCGGAGTCGGAGACTTCGACAGTTCAGACTGAGATCGAAGATGCTTGGTGATCTTAAGAGTTTAAGGTGTTTGTTTAAATTGAATAAGATGAATATGAGGCATAGGAAATACTTGGGACTTCGGAAGGAGTACAACTTCGAGTTGAATTACCATTCGGGTAAAGTGCATGTGGTAGATGATGCGGAGAGTTGGAATGGCTACGTATACCGAAGATGATGGTGAGAAGAGTTAGAATTGACTGAGCAATTTTATAATATGAGTTTGGTGGGTGAATAGACCTCTTATGGAGTTAAGCTTTCATTATTAGACCTGACTAGCGGTATTATTGAGAAGAATCGAGAAAGTCAGAAATCTGGGTTGAGTAGTGAATTAGTTGAAATTGATAAATTAGAGTCGAAGAGTGGATTGTCGGGTTTGTGGAAATAGTACCATGATATGTTGTGATAGAGTATGTGTACCAGATGTTGTTGAGGGGAGTAGGAGTGCTCGTGAAGAAATGCATTGAAGTAGATGGAGTATCCATCCCGGTACTATGAGAAAGTAATTGAATTTGAGTAGATTGTTTTGGTGACCATGGATGAGGAGAGGAGTGGTTGAGGTTGAATGTGCCGGCTAGAATTACCGAAAGTCGGAGATTGAATATCGGAGATTGTTGAATCTGATGCAGTCGTTAAATATTTCAGAGTGGAAATCAGGTAGTATTTTCACGAAATTGGTGTTGAGATTTCCAAAGAAATTTTAAAGACAAAATTTTAATTTGGGTTGTTGCAGGTGGATTAACTACTCTATGTTGAGGATATATGAGATGCATATTGGCGAAGTGGTGAAGCCGTATGAGATATCGAATATTGTATCAGATGGAAATTTGAGAATTATGTTGAGATTTTGGGGGGAGTTGCGGATGCTCCGGGTATTAAGATGAGGTCGCATTTTGCCTGTCACCCGCAGAGGGATGGACAATGAAAGAGGACTATCTAGCCTTTAGAGAATTTGTGGAGCATTAGTATGTTGAATCAAGGTGGATCGTGGGATGATTAATTACCGTTGATTGAGTTGCCTATAATAACGGTTACCATCCTAGCGTAGGAATGGCACTATATGTGGCTTGGTGAGATAGGGAGTGTAGGACTCCCTGTGTTGAAATAAGTCGAGTGAGAGTGTTGTACGCAGACCTGAAAATCATGCTTGAGATGGCCGAGAAGATCGAGAGGATCCAAGGCAATATGTGTTTTGAGAGTCACGCCAGTGACTGGTGTTGGTCGAGCTTCGAAATCTCAGAAGTTCGCACCGTGTTCTGTGGTTTATATCAGAGTGGCGCAACGGAGGCATGGGAGGAGTAACATGTTAGACCACTTTACCGCTGTCGTCATGAATTGGCATGACGTGTTTCACGTGTCTTATTGAGAAAGTACATTGAATCAAGTGGATGACGTACTAGTGAAAAATAATTTGAGTGTTGAGGCATTGCTAGTTCGTTTTGACGAACGGAAGTCAACTCCGAGGGGAGGAGAAATCTTTGGTGAAATTGGTTTGGGGAGGTGCTGCGGAAGGCAGCGTGATCTATGAATTGGAATGAAGGATGCGGGAAGTGTATCTGGAATTGTTCCATCCGGTAATTTTCGAGGACGAAAATAATTAAAGTGGGGGAGAGTTGTAACACCCATTTTAATTATTTAGTCATTTTATTATTATTTTAAATATTATGTGTTGGTGTGCCCTTTGGTGGGGGTGCATTTGGTGATGTTTGGTGGGTGTCCCTAATGTGGGAGGATTATTGGTGGTGTTTTGGTGAATATAATAATATAGTGTATAATATTAATATTGGTGGGAATATTATTATTATTATTATTATTATATTTATTATAGTTACTATCGTTATTAATATTATTATTATTTTGGTGAGATAATAATATTATTATTATTATTATTATTTTATTAAGTTATTATTATTATTGGGATTAGAGAATTAAAATAGAGAATGTGAGGGGTTAGTAGTTTTTACGATACATTGTGAGAAGTTAGAGAAAGTGAAAAAAGAACGATAGAAAGGAGAGAAGTGAGAAGAACGGAAAAGGGAGCGAAGAACGAAGGAACGGGGGAAAATCAGAATTGGCCAAACCTTGGAGGGTTCTTTCATCAATCAACCGATTAACAAGGTAAGGGGGGAGAAACTTGATTGGGAACGGTTTATACATGTATAGGTTAGTTGGGGATTCCTTAACCCCGTAGGAAATTGATCGATATATGATTTCCTATATCGAAATGTTGTGATTGTTGATTTATCGTTGATAGTTTGGTGTTGATTGTTAATGAATTGTTGTTTTTGGTAAATTTGGCATATAGGTTGTTTTACGGTTTTTAGGGAAAGTTCTGTATGGCTTTTTGATGTATCGATAAAGTGTTTAGGTGATGATTTTGGGATAGGGATTAGGAACCGATTAGTCGGAATTACGTACAAGTTGGTACTGATGTTAAGATGGGAATTGGAAATAGGAAGTTTGACCAATTTGGCTTAGAAAGCACTCTGCAGAACTGTGAGGAAATTGGTGAATCGCAGCATTCGCTGGGCTTCGCCTGGCGAAGGGAGGCGAGAGTTCGCCTGGCGAGCTGGGGCGAAGGGAAGCGAATAATTCAGAATTTAATCCCAGACCAAAAGCACAAGAACTTCGCCTGGCGAATGCCAGCGAAGGTTCGCCACGAGGGTTCGCCTGGCGAATGCCATTGAAGGTTCGCCACGAGGCCAGTGAAGGTTCGCCACGAGGGTTCGCCTGGCGAATGCCAGCGAAGGCTCGCCACGGGGGTTCGCCTGGCGAATGCCAGCGAACGTAGAAGAATGTGATGTTTTGCCTGGAGCTTTAGTCTTGTAGAATCCCTTGATCACGACGCGTGTAGGGACTATTATTGAATGATGTATGGTGCATACCTTGTGATAGGAAATGATTTCCCTGATACTTAACTTAGAGTAAATGGTTAATTAGTGTATGGTGTATACGAATGTAGAGTGAGATGATCAGTAGGATCATGTGCATTCGGTGTATTTGAGAACGAGGTACTTGATGATAGAAGGTGGAAGCTCTCACTACTTAATTAGTTAATATAATTGAGAGGTGTGTAAGTGTTTGTAGGATGCCTTGAGTTGTAAAAGGGAGAGAGATGGTGCTTGATGGGAAGAGGTGTGTACTTGGTGATAGTACGAGTTCTCGTAATATTTTATTTTAAGAGGATGATTAGTTGGGGTGTGAATCATGCAGAGCATGGTGAAATGATCAATAGGATCGTATGTTCCCGGGTGTTGGGATGTGTTTATATATGGTGTTAGAGTGCGAACTCGTTTAGTATCTAATTTAATTAAACTAAATGATGGGTGTACCACGTATTTGATTATGGTCTAGTGATCAGTAGGATCGTGTATCCCCGAGTGGTGGGATGTGATTATATCTGGTGTTATAGTATGAATTTGTTTACTATCTAATTGATTTTTATGGTGTTGGTGTAATATATCTATACATATATGCATTGATGTATGATGATATGATCAGGAGGATCGTGTGCACGTTGAGTGCCTAAATATATTAGTTATGCATTGGTGTGTGCATATCATGGTGTTTTGGTGGGATGAATCATGTCTCAGGAGGAGCGTAAGTGATTCATCTGTACTCCTTTGTGGAGAATGGTGGGGGATAGATCATGTCTCAGGAGGAGCGTAAGTGATCTATCCAGGTTCGATTGAATGAACCAACGAGTCGGTACCGCATGCATGGTGTTGAGTTGCATTTTGCATTATAATATGTTATATTGTAATTTGAACAGTAGGTTCGTCATATGGTGTTGTTGGGGTGAATATTGGTGTGTTGGTGTGTTTTACTACCTTGTTTACATGTATTACATTACCAATATATCTCTGATCATGTTTTCTCACCCCTTTGCTGTTGTTGTAGTCTGTGCTTCCTCGGAAGTACAGATAATCCAGGTACATAGATAGCTTGGATAGCGGTGTGCAAGTCGAGTCGTAGGATGCTCTGATACGTAACACGGGATATGGGTGTTTTAATTGTTTTATGTCAAACTTGTTGTAATCCTGTGACGTATCATATTTTTAGTGAATTATAATAATAAAGATTTTATTAAATCTGGCGGATGGCCGAGAATGATGAAACAATGTTTTCCGCTGTATTATTTTTGAGAATAATTAATAAAGTAATTTTATGAAATTTGGAGATGTGATATCCCACTTTTTGGTAAAACTCTGATTATTCTTATTATAATATTTATATTTTATTTAAATTAGGGAAGTGGGGTGTTACAGAATGCCTTCTGGCAATCCTCGTTCCAGGTAATCGCCTGATCTTTCTTTAAAAGCTTGAACATCGGTTCACACGTGGCCGTGAGCTGAGAAATAAACCTCGCAATGTAGTTTATTCTGCCCAAGAAACCACGAACTTCTTTTTCTGTTTTTGGCACTGGCATTTCTTGTATGGCTTTTATTTTCGCAGTATCAACCTCGATGCCTCTTTCGCTCACGATAAACCCCAGTAACTTTCCGGACCGTACTCCGAAAATACATTTGTGGATTCAGCCTCAACCTAAACTTCCTAAGCCTCTCAAAAAGCTTCAGCAAATTGACCAGATGTCCCTCCTCCGTTTGGGACTTCGCAATCATGTCATCAACATAGACTTCAATCTCATGATGAATCATGTCGTGAAACAAAGTAACCATTGCTCGTTGGTAAGTGGCCCCTGCGTTCTTTAGACCGAAAGGCATTAACTTATAGCAAAATGTTCCCCAGGGAGTGATAAACGTCGTTTTCTCCATGTCCTCCGGCGCCATCTTGATCTGGTTGTAACCGGAGAAGCCATCCATGAACGAAAACACGGAGAACTAGGTTGTGTTGTCGACCAACACATCAATATGAGGCAGCGGGAAATCATCTTTAGGGCTTGCCCTATTCAAATCCCGATAATCGACGCACATGCCTACCTTACCGTCCTTCTTCGGTACAGGCACTATGTTGGCGACCCACGGAGGGTAAGTAGTGACCGCTAAGAAGCCAGCATCAAGCTGTTTCTGCACTTCTTCTTTGATCTTAACGGCCATATCTGGTCTCGTCCTCCTAAGCTTCTGCTTAACGGGAGGACAATCTTCTCGCAGCGGCAAGTGGTGGACCATGATGTCCGTGTCAAGTCCGGGCATATCTTCGTATGACCAAGCAAAGATGTCACTATACTCTCTCAGCATCTCGACCAATCTCTGCTTGACATCACTCTGCAATGCAGCCCCTATCCTGACATTTCTGACGAGTTCTTCAGAACCCAGATTCACAATCTCGATCTCCTCTTCATGAGGTAGAATAACTTTCTCCTCTGGTTTAAACAAGCGGGCCAACTCTTCAGGAAGGTCTTCGTCTTCATCAATCTCTTCTTCGGCTTGATAGATCGGGCAATCGAAGTCGAAGTGAGCCGTAGAAGGTCCAGAGTCATTGTCATCTGCTATGTGGATCCTGCAATAACAAGGGTTAAGTTTAAAACAAGGATGTGCAGGTTAGCACAAACCCCATTGCCATTTTATTGTTTTTCAAAACAAATATAAAACAGGAATAACAGAGATCACAATATTTGAATACGAAGAAAACGCCTTTGATTTATTAACAAAATGCATGTACATAATCCAACAAGGCCCTGACAATAAAACCACTATGCCCCGGGTAAGACATAGGGTTGTACAATGATTGGAAAAAAGTAAATCATTACTCTTCGCTTGTCATCTGGATGATATCCTTGACGGACCAATTGTTGAGGCCCTCGCCTGGCTTGTTTGGCTGGATCCAAGAGTCGAGGTCACAGTCGCTATCTCCGCTGTCTTCAGACACCGCGTTGATGCTTTCAAAAATCACTCCGCTACTGGTAAACTGGATCGGCCCCTTACCTTGCGACGCACTACTAGAAGAAGGAGCTTCAGCTCCAGGAGAATATCCCAACCCAAACTTATCTTGCTTGTTAGGTATCTCCAAAATTCGCCCCCAGCCTGGGGTAGATCCGGCTTGGACAACGACCCGAGCTTCCTTGAATGAGGAGAGAGTCATCTCTGGCTTTTCAGTGACTACAGGAGCTACGTCCTTCACTTTGACAGCTTCGAACGCTTGGCATAGAGTTTCATGGATTTCCCCATCCATCTCCACATACTTGAAGGACGACAAATGGCTCACCATTATATCTTCCTCGCCACACACGGTTACGATGCTACCTCCGACAGCATACTTGAGTTTTTGGTGCAACGTGGAGGTCACGGCACCAGCAGCATGGATCCACGGTCGGCCCAAGAGACAGCTGTAGGCGGGCATGATATCCATAATATAAAAGACCGCGTCGAACGTTTCCGGTCCTACTTGGATTGGCAGGGTCACCTCCCCGAAAACATGTCATTTAGTTTCGTCGAACGCCTTCACAACCAGATCACTGGGTGTGCAAATCACTCCACGAGTATCCAACTTCATTAATGCCTTCTTCGGAAGAACATTAAGTGACGAACCCGTGTCCACCAATACGTGTGACATAATTGTGCCCCTACACTCTATCGAGATGTGCAGGGCGCTATTGTGATTCCTCCCTTTCGGCGTCAGCTCTAGGTCAGTGAACCCTAACCCATTTCCAGCATTCACATGGGCTACGACCTCTTCTAGCTGGTTTACCGATATTTCCTGCGGTACATATGCGGCGTTCAACACCTTCAGCAGCGCGTTGCGGTGCGCTTCGGAACACAGCAATAAGTTCGGGATGGAAATCTTCGAGGGCGTCTGATGGAGATGATCTACAATCTTGCAGTCACTCTTTTTAATCAACCGCATAAACTCCTCGGCATCTTTAATAAGCAAGTCTTTTTCTGCCCCACATGGGATCTCTTCAACGACTTTACTTTTACCTTTATCGGCCGCATCAGCTCTGACCGCTTTATCCGCCACGACCTCTGGTGGTGCAAACACTCTTCCGCTGCGAGTAATACCACTGATTCCCGCAAGGTTCTCCACCGTCGACCCAAACGGTTCCAGCTCCAATTTCTGTCCGTTGCAGTAGACTTTAGCCCCATAATGCCATGGGACGACATTAGTGCTTTCGAACGGTATCGGCCCAGCTTTGGTGATGGTAATTGTGGGCGGTCTGGGCGCAGAAATGGTTATCGTCTGGCGAGGGATGGTGATGGTGGCGACCTCATCATCTTGCTTCAGCACTACCTCCCCTGATCCACATTCGGCCTTCCGGCTAAACTGCAGAATCCCTTCAGTCATCAGACTTTGAATTCCTTCTACCAACTGTTCACATCCATCAGAACGTGTGGCACAGTCCATACATAGCTCTCCGCAACCTGGAAAGAACCCTCTTTTCATCAACTTAGCTTTAACGAAGCTAAGCGGCGTCTTCAGATCTCTGACGTCAGTCAACAAGTCCAAACCCTCGTCTTCGATAATTGCGTTCACTCCGCCTCCCCTATGATTCGGCATAGGATTCTTCGTGACATTTGGGACATTATCCGAGAAGTTGATGATCTTAGCGTCCACCATGTCCTGCACCTTATGCTTGAAGGCTTTGCAGTTCTCTACTGTGTGGCCTGGTGCCCCTGAGTGGAATTCACAAGTGGCATTCGCGTCGTACCCTGGCGGAGGTGCCCCTTTCAAGGGAGCCAGCGTTCTCTTCTGGATCAACTGTAGCTGAAGCAAAGTCTGCAAGAGTTGCGCGTACGACATGGGCGGTGTCTCGAGGTGGCGGCTCGACAAAGGTGCCCGATTCTGATACTTTCTGTATCCCTGTTGATTCAGTTGCTGCTGCTGCTGCTGCGGCTGTTGAACTGTCGGGATAGTTATACTAGCCACCTGCTGGTGAGGACCTTTACCCTTCCTTCGAGCGTTGGTCACAGCGCTCGCTTCTCCTTCTCGTCTTTTGCCACTATAAGGTTTCTTTCCGCCTCCAGCTGAGGATGAATCACCTTGAATTTTCCCGAGCTTGATCCCATTTTTGATGTGCTCACCCGTGATAATGAGATCTGAGAATGTTCCGCACATACCGCTGACCAACTTCTCATAGTAAACCCCTAGGAGGGTGGCTACGAACATCTGCACAAGCTCACGTTCAACCATCGGCGGCTGAACCCTGGCTGCCAACTCACGCCACCGCTGGGAGTATTCCTTAAACCCTTCGTTGTTCCTCTGCGACAGATTCTGCAGCTGGACTCGGTTCGGGGCCAAGTCGCTATTGTATTGGTAGTGGTGCACAAATGCTTCAGCAAGATCCTTCCACGTGCGCACACTAGTGGGCTCCAGACTCATGTACCATTCAAGGGATGGCCCGGAAAGACTGTCTTGAAAGAAGTGCATCAGCAACTTCTCGTCCTCAGAATGAGCAGACATTTTTCTGTAGTACGATCTCAGGTGGACGCGAGGGCAAGTGGTGCCCTTATATTTTTCAAAGTCAGGCACCTTGAACTTGGGAGGCACCTTGAAATCAGCAATTAGTCCCAACTTGGACATATCAACGCCCAAAGTATTCTGATTCTCGATATCTCTCATCTTATCTTCAAGTGCCTTGAATTTAAGCCGTGCTTCAGCATTCAGCTCCCCTTCAGCACCTCTCTGAGTGAACACATCGTCCTGACGATCGTCTAGCCATGGCTAAGGCCCAAACAGATTCTCGACACATGCATTGTCGTTGTCCAGTCCGACATTGACATTAGCTCCCAGACTCCTATTACCGACGCCCGTCGTATTGAGTCCCATGTTGGCCATCACATTGCCGTTGGCACTGTCGTTTCCCCCGGTCACAGGGACACCATTCTGTGGAGTTTCAACTGGTGGAGGAGTAGGCACGGTCCCACCATGGAGTATGCCGTTGCTATCGACCCTTGAAATCAGAGGTTGAACCAAGGTTCTGAGCTGATCCTGGCCATTGGCGACCGCTTGCATGAGCTCCATGAAGCGATCCATTCTTTCGCGGAGTTCTTGAACATCAGTTTGCACTTGCTCCATGATCCTGGTTTGATTAGCTCTAGTCGGATAGCGGTGAATAGGTCTCTGATCAATCCTGGAACCACCTGAAACAACTTGGAACAACCTGTCAAACACAAAAGGGTTAGGAAAAACAACAAAGTGCTCATTATGCAAATGCAAGCGTGTGTCTGTGCGTTAGGGAGATCTCCCCCGATCCTAGTGCCTGAGTGCCAGTGCTGATAATAAGAAGAAGTCTGAGTCCAATCATGGAAATAACAATCTCATATATAAAGAAAGCCCATCAAGGCAGTACACAACATCAGCGAGTACAAGATGAATCAACAGCGTGACCTCAGCCAACAAGCCTGGTGATGGTCAGCATACAACAATGATCAAAACAAAAGGAATACAAATAGTCAAGTACGGCCACGGGCGCGATACTCTTCTAACAACTCTTTTGTTTCTGGATGATCAGGCAGCGTGAGTAACCCTTCGACGAGTAATTCCCTTTGCACAATGGTGACTGAAGGCCTTCGACCGAACCTTCCCATGCTCCTTCGCCGAAACAATCTTCTAACTTCCGCTTCTTGGACTCAAACGTCAGTTTGCGCTCCTTCAGGTTAGCGAGAGCCCTGTTGAGCTGGCCTTCAGCGGCGTATCTGCGAGCGGTTTCTTCATCAAACCTCTTCTTACTATCCTTCACCTGGGCTTCCAGCTTGGAGATCTGTAGCATCAGCTTATCCTCCCTCTCTTTCCTGGTGGCTAGGGAAGCCTTCCAGTGCTGGTTAAACTTGGATATCCTCCGATACGCTTCGTCCAAGTGCTGCTTCTTTGTAGCCAGTACATCATTGATAGCTTTGAAGTCTTGACCCATGCGCTCACGCTCGGCTATCTGCTTAGTCAGGTCTGTCCCCAGCCGGTTCACCAGCTCTGTCTGCCTCTTGAAAGAATGAACGGCTTCGTTCCTCTCACTTAGGAGCTGAGCCAATTCTTTCTCCGATTCTTCATTTGCCCGCTTCAATTCATCTCTCTCAGCTAACACCTGATTATGCTGCTGAATGGGCACGGTGGTAGGCTCTTCCATCATTGGAGGGCTTTCCGGCTTGGCATGAGGAAACGATATCCCTATAGCATCTGCTCTGGCTCTGATCCAAGTCACATACGGAGGGTAGGCTTGATTATTACTTCTCCCCAGCAGTGGCTTTCCCCTCTTACTGATGCCATTCTAGCCGCGGTGAAGCTTGGACAACAGATCCCCCTCCAGAAGACCAGTGAGGTACAGAGATTCCTGTACCTCTTCATCCTTCGGTGGAGCTCTCAAAGCGTACGCGAACTGTCGGACCAGCAAAGACGGATTGTAGTTTTTACAGCCCTTCCTGCCTATCAAAGGCACATTTGGAAATCCGCTGCAGCTGAAGATAATCTCGGTACCCAGCCTATCTCTGTCAAACCAGTCAATATCCTCTGCAGATAAACTCATCAGACGCTCGGACCACTCAGCTGTGGCTGCAGACGACACAAAAGGACCCCTCTTGGGCAGATGACTATCAAGCCATTTATGAAGCAAGGGTACACAACATGAGACATTCTTGCCCCTCCTGTTCTCGTTTTTGTAGGGGATGGAATGGTAGACATCTCCTATCAAAGTAGGGACTGGATTCCCTGAAGCAAAGATATGAAATGCATCGAAGTCTACAAAGTCGGGCATATTGGGGAACAGAATGATGCCATATATGCACAGAGAGAGGATGGCGTTGAACGCGACCCAACATCCGTCTTTGGCGCACTGCTGAGCCTTTCCCACTAAGAACTGCAAGGAGAAACCAGGAACCTTGTTCCAACTAGACAATACCAATTCGGAGGCATCCAGATGAAGTGAATGAGCTAAACCAGCCAGATCAGGCTCAGCATCCATATGAACAAAAGGCATCTGCCTCTTGATAGGCACACCTAACAAATCAGCATATTCCTCTAGCGTAGGTGCGAGAACAAAATCCTGAAAAGTGAAACATCTCAACGGAGGGTCGTAGAACTGCAGCAGAGCATGCAACCCATTCAACTCGAACGCAGAAGGTTTACGAACCAAACTGAGCAATTTTCCGTAAGACTTTCTAAACTCGTCCCTCACAGAATCATCTGCTAAAGCAATCAAACCGGTCAGCCGAACCACATCAGGGGCAGGGAACTTGTAAGCCACAGTCTTCCTTAGAGAACCCATAACAAATACAATAGGAGGCAAGAAATCCTGGATCGGGGAAAACGGTACCTGCAACACAGACACACGTTAATGAAATGCAAATGAGTATGCAAAGCAATGTAAGATGCAATCATGCAGCAGGAGATCAAGGCAACTGTGCTGTGGAGATTCTGCATCAACAAGACCATAATGCGGCCCTGTCAAGAACAACCATTGTATCTGATAAGAAGAAAACCCTGGTATCGGACCACAAATCTTCTCTATTAAGAACAACCATCTGATAGGGCCATATACATAGGACCATAATTCTGCTCTGTCAAGAACACCCATATGATAATAAGGACCTCTGATACAGGACCAAAAACTGCTCTGTCAAGAACAAACAACTGATGACCAAAACTCTGCTCTATCAAGAACAAACAACTGATAATAAGGACCTCTGATACAGGACCATAAATCTCTGCTCTGTCAAGAACAAACGACTGATAATAAGGACCTCTGATACAAGACCATAAATCTCTGCTCTGTCAAGAACAAACGTACATCTGCTGATGAGATCTTCAGACCCCAATCATAAATCTGCTCTGTCAAGAACAAACGTACATCTGCTGATGAGATCTTCAGACCCCAATCATAAATCTGCTCTGTCAAGAACATACATATATATATATATATATCTGAATATAAGGTCCTCTGATCAAAACCTGCTCTATCAAGAACAAATACACATCTGATGATAAGATCCTCTGATCAAAACCTGCTCTATCAAGAACAATTATATATCTGCAGATGAGAACCTCAGATCCCCACAAAACTGTTCCACTATCAAGAAAACCAGGTGGTCTGAAGGTCAAAGTTTCCTGCAATAAACCCAACCCTGCTCACAGGTATGGACCTAAACTGACTCAAGTTCGGCATCCTATGCGTTCATCAGCGTCACAAACATTCAAGAGGGGTGATACGATACCCAGAAGGTGTGGCATCACCAGCTCATGAAGCGGCCTCACTCGGCTGAATCACAAATGATCGGTCCCTAGAGTCGACAATCCTCCAAACCAACAACCGTCTCAACCCAAAGGGTTGAAAGAGAAGCTAACCGGGAGAACCTCGTCTGAGCGTGGATTTCATGAGACACTAGTGCCTGCCAAGCAAGCACGCGCCCACTAATTTCCACAACTAATGTTATGTTCACTCAAGCCTGGGTCTGGCTTCTCACTCATCAGAATGCCCCTCCCACAACAGCACAGATAATCATATCATACTGAAAATAAAGTGCGGGAAATAAAAATGCGATAAATAAACACAACCCAATAAGTAATCATACAAGCGCTAGGATTGACTCTCGCAGGGGACGTCGGATCCCCAAACTGACTCGCATACGGGACGTTGGATCCCAGGAAACTATCAAGTCCCCAGCAGAGTCGCCAGCTGTCGCTTCCGCGAAAATAAGGTGCCGGCAAAACAGAAGAGTCGCCACCTTTCGTTATTTATCCCTCGGAGCGGGAAAGGAAACAATCGGAAAAAACCTGACGAATAGGTATAAGACAAGGTCATCACAACCGTTGTCTGGGTTGGGGAGTCGGTTCCGCAAGGGGAAGGTATTATCACCCCTCACGTCCGTCGTACTCGACGGGATCCACGCTTGTTGTGTTTACTAGACGAGTTGGTTTATCTATCTACCTATCAAGGCTGGCTTAAAAGGAGAAGAAAATGACTCGGCAAAGCGTCGCACTTTATGCCTACGTATTCCCATCAGAGAATGAGAAATCAGAGTCAACGTAGATCGACCTACTACGGGTTACGGGGAAGGTGGCTCGCCAATACGTCAGTACTGTGCCTACGTACTCTCAACAGGCTTGAGATATAAGAGCTTACGTAGTTCGGGATACTACGCATTACGGGGATTCAGATTCATCTGTTTTATCGGGTAGGGTTTAACAGCAGTTCCAGCAGTTAGGGACAAAGCCTGTTTGCGTTGGCGCTGAAGTTTAACGACACTCTTTTCTTCAGAGAAGCTTCCTTGAATTATGGGCCCACGGGGCAAAAAGGTTTGAAGTTTGTTTTCTGTCTTTTACGAAAGAAGTGTTTTTTATTGTGTTTGCAATTTCAATCGCACTAAAGACTATGACCTGAGAGTGAATGCATCGCATGTCACCCAAAGGGTACCATACTAAACATCCAGATTGTTGAAAAGAAACTCTCCAACAATCCTTTCTCAGATAGCTTAAGGCTTGTAACGTACGAAAGAAATCATTCATGATTACTGTATCTTAAGCTGTTTTGAGATGAGAAGAGAACGGGCTCAACTACGGGGAGACTACCAAGTCCTACTGTTGTCATGCCAAGGATTCATCCTATGGTTGAGGTTTGAAACAGGGAACTCCTAGAAGTTATCATGCGTAGGTTTCAACCTAAAGTTCTATCATCACTTCCTTATCAAAGGAAATGAGAGTCCTAAGGGATCATGTCAATGATACACATAAACAAATAAAGCATCAGCTTAAACAGTAAACAGTAAACGACGGTAAAATGCATGCAATGCAAGTGAGGGAGGAAATGTGTGTGGGGCAGCAGCCTCCACAAGCTCATCTCAACCTCAAGCCAGAATGAATAACAATAATCATACAGAAAGATAAAACATCATGCTATTAAGCAAACAGAAACCACATGGGGAAGGGAGTTGGGCTCTACCGAATACCCGCAAGCAAAGCCATACAGTAACAATACAAGCAGAGGGAACAACTCAACCTCTAGTGCAATCATGCTCCTAGATTAAAGCTGGTCTAGATATGGACTTATTCTAATGCATCAAGCAAGTCAAACAAGGCACATCAATACAGAAAAGAAAACAGACAAGAGAACAGATCAACTCCTCTCTCAGCTTCAAGCTTCAGCTCTTCTGACAGCAACTCGGTCTTCAGACCTCCATCACTCTTGACAAATATCAATTTGCTTTTCCAGGTTTCAACCCTTCAACATAAGTTTCAACTTATTCTCTATTCTCTAAGCTTCAGCTCCTCAGTCAGTTCCACCTTCAGGCTTCACCCTTAACCACAAGTACCAACTTGATTCCTTCAAATTTCCAAGCTTCAAAGTAAGTATCAACTTATCCTTTGTTCTTCAAGCTTCAGCTCTACATTCAGTCTTTACTAGGTCTTCATTGGGTCTTCAAGTATCAACTTGCTCTTCTTGCTCTCCAAGCTTCAGCTGCAATGGCAATGCTCAAGGAATCATCCTCTTCCACACTCTTCACACTCGAGCCCAACATCTCTCAAGATACTCAAATCAGGAGAAATCACTTAATTGGATAAGCTAGGATATTAAACTGCTTATTGACCACCAAAGGTGACCTAAAAGGGTTTAACATCAAAAGAATGGTTCCCTCAAAAGTTCTACTTCCTAGGCACCATCACTTATCCCTCCTAAGGAGGGATGTGAATACCATGGAAGGACCTTGAATCATGGGGAGGAATGGAGGTGAAATATACCGTCCATGTTTAAGAAAGGAGTCAACTAAGTCTAAGCTCTACTTAATTCCTAACCCTAAAACAACAACAAAACAAACAAGTCTTCAAGCTCTCAAGCTCCTTCTTCAATCTTCAAGTCTTCCACTATGCTCCACAAAGCAAGACCAAGCCCACCAAGCCAAGCAAAAGCCCACAAAGCAAAGCAAAACAAAATACAAGCCGACAAGGGCAACACAAACAACCACCAATTACAAAAATCAATTAAAAATAGTATACTATTATATTAAAATCTAATATAATTTCTAGGGGATCCTATATACCTAACCTTAATACCCTATATGTCCCAATATCTATCTTGACCTAGAAACCCAAAATTCTAGTGTTATTGTGGACCTATGTTAAGGATTGACTTAAATCTACACAACCTAAAGTCATCTATTCAAAACTAATCAAAAACTGATCACAAAATTATGGAATAAATCCAGAGGGGAGCTAAAGTCCTAATATAACTATCCTAAAAATAATGGCCTAAAAATTCAAAGGGAACTAGCTAAACAAAATTCTACAAATCTATGCATCAACATAAAAGGAATTAAAAGCTATTAAAAGAGAAAATACACAAAAAATACTAAAAATGCATGAAATGAAAATGTTTTGATTTTATTATTTTCTAGACATCAATATGAAGTAGGATAAAAAATTCCCATGCCAAAATCATTATTTGTCTATTTAATATGATTTTTCAAAGATTAAAGAAAAATGGAGAAAAAGAAAACAAAATATGAAATGCTTGGTGCATATAGTAACCCAGTGCAGTTCAATATGGGAATGGGCTTCAAACGGGGGTGGGATTAGTAAAAGTGCTAGGCCAAATTTTAACTCAGAAAACAAATCCAAAAATATAAAGAAAAAGACAAATATGCGGTGCAGAAAGTAACGAAAATCAGTTCATTATCCAGATGGGCCATGGGTGGGGGTGTGATTGGCAATTATCAAACTGAAGCCCAAACGAAGAATTAAATGAAACGCTGCGCTTTGGGGTATCTTCAGAACTCCTCTTCAAACGTGAAATCAAATCTTGGCCACACGATCTAGGTCCAGTCAATGAGTCCACTCTCCATCCAACGGCTAAAACGTTATCTTCTTCCTCCAGCCACGAAAATGGAGGGAAAGCTCCATGAACAGAGCTTCATATACCTAACTCGGGCACCTTCCAAACTCAACCAAAATCCATGGTTCAAAACCCTAATCTGTTCTAAATTCAACCCTGAATCCACCCATGGCATTAGAATTCAAAGAATCATCCTCAATCTCTAAACCCGATCCAAGATCAAAACTATGCTCAAACTTCAACTTTAACGATTCTTGAAATTGATTGGCTCAGAATGATCACCACCTCATACTTGTTAAATCTTGCTATTAAACTCATGTCATATCTCACTATACATCGTGTTCTTGATCAAAACAAAATTGGTGTCACTAACTCAAACTTCACCAAATGATCTCAAAGTTTCCAGAATCCATCTCCTACTTGTCTCTAACCATTCTAACCTAACAAATTTAACTAATTATGCTTAAATTACGGTGTAGAAGAAAAGTTGCAAACCTGTCAATTCTTGAATACCAGATAGGTCAAATCTTCAGTTCAACCTCTCAAACTCTTCAGAATCACTCCTTGATTGATGTTAGTGCTTCTGTTTGCAAAAGATTTGATCCAAGAAGCTTGAATCTCCAAATCCGATGGTGACTTGCAGCTCCCAAAATCCAAATGCTAACTCTTCAATTCTTCATGATCTTGCTCTCAATTTGGTATGCACACACTCAGTATGATCAATGGAAGATGTTAGGATTGAAAGAATTAATGGAAATGGTGTGGAATGTAGAAATTGGTTTCAACTTGCAATGGAAGAAATTAAAATGGCTATCTCACTCTCCTATCTAATCTCTCACCAACCTTGCATCTAAGCAAGTTCTAATCCATATATAGGATGGTTCTAAACCATCCAGAACTTTCTGGAATCATCCAATGAGAATTTGAGATTCTCATGTCATGAGTTTTTGATTTCAATCCATCCCACATGCCATCTTGTGCTATACCTCTTGCAGCAGCTTGTTCTGACTTGAAAATCTCCTTAGATGAGATACATGACATGTTAGGATACTTTGCTAGCTTGTGTGTTGCTTTTCCTTGTGTTTTGCATATGTACCTTCATATGCAAGCAATCATTTTCCAAAGCAAGTCCATGATCTAAACCTCAAATCAAAAATGTGGCTGAACCATTGTTTTTAAAATGCTTTCTAGAGTCAAAATGACCTATTACATGCCATGGTTTGGATGTGTAGCTTGGAAATTTCAATTTCCAACTTTGACTTATTTAACTTATGCCTCCATTTTAGGTCATTTTTACCATTTTGAGCTACAAGACTTTTCAACATCTAATGAACTCCTTACTAGCCTTAAAACATCATTTTAAGAAAGTTTGATGTTGAAGATTTTTCCATTTGAAGCTTGGAAATAGGAGTTATGGCCTTATGCTTGAAATGACCTATAATCTCCAAATGACCAAAATGCCATTGACTTGTCAAAGCCATAACTTGAGTTCTACAAATCCTATCAAGGACTTCTAGTACTCTCTAGAAATCTAAGAAGATAAGGAACAACATTCATGTTGACCAAAAGTTCATAGGAATCATCATTCTTGGGCAAACGTTGGATGCAAGTTGGGTGGCTTTCAAGGCCCCAGATTCACATACCTCAGATGACTTGTAACTTGTCAAAGTCATAACTTGATCTCTACAAATCCTATCAAGGACTTCTAGCACTAAAATTAAAGTTAAGAGCAAGCTCTATAACATTCATGTTGGGGGTAAGATGATATGGCAATCACATCTTGAGCTAAACTGCCTTGAAGATAGGGGTCAAACTAGGGGATTTTACATTGTCAAGCCTTAGAAACCCTAGCTTGAAACTTCTCAAACTACTCAATCATGATGAGTTGACCTTGGAATCATCCTTATAGCATCTCAATGCATCAATCCATGATCACATGGCTCTTGGATTAGGTCTCAACCCTCTCCAAATCATCAGTTGACTTAGGGTTGACCCAGTCAAACCCTAACTACACCACTCATGGCTGAGTCTTCTTAAACTTGCACAATGACCTACCTAGGCTTCATGATGGATTTTAAGACATCTCATAAGCTCTCTCAAGGCTTCAAGTCCACATTCTTGGCTTCAGAATCATCTGAGGAGCTCCCACAACTCTCAAGTTAGGAGGCACACAACTGTAGTTTCAACCACTCTCTCTGAGAATCTCTTAACTTCTCTGACAAGGATATCAACCCATAATCATCTGAACACTTGGGTAACCTTCTTGGCTAGCTTCAAAGTCTTGTATAGCTCTTAATTGGTAATCATACCTCTTGATCTCCTGCACACATGTCAATGAAATGCAAATGATAATGCTAATGTGAATGAGATGAAACATGAGCTAAGTAAAGAAATGTTGGTCAAATTTTGGGGTGCAACAGTTTCCAAGTTAACTGCCCTTAATTTTTCTTGAAAAAAATAATCCTTGCGTACAATTGTGACCATGGCTATTTACTCTCATTTGGGAATCACTGGTTTAATTCGAAATTGTGTAGATATGGTGATGATTGTTATTTATGGAGAGGTGAAAGAGTTAAATGTTTGGACTATGTGGTATGTGTTACATTACACCCATGATTGAGGTGACTTTGCCATGTGATGGAGATGTTGTTTGGCATATGTGTGGATCTGTTTGTGTATTGGTGCTTGAGATATGTATGCATACAGTACATTGTATTGGTTTGAACTGTGTGTGTTTGTTATGGTGTAGGTCTGATGCAGGTTGGTAACATGGCATGCTTAGGTACAAGTTTGATGGTTTGGATGTGAGGTTTTTGTCGGTACTGCTTGTTGTGATTCTGTCTTGGATGCTTCGCGTGCAGATTATAATGCAGTTGCGAAGACTAAAAAAAACTCCAAACTCTGTAAGGGACGTCGTTTTCGTAATTATGGTCGAAGCTTCTCGTGTGAGCATTCTTCCAGCTCCTAATAGAGTGTATGAATAAGAAAAAGGAAAGTTATAGTTGGTGGTCCAAGACTTGATTTTATCGGTTCTGAACGGCTAAAAGGGGTATCTAAACCTGAGCTATAGTTCTGCTTAAGTGTTTTTTTTTGTGATGCTTGTACATAACTTATAACTTATTTTTTGAATACTTCCTTGAAGTTGGAGAACTGGTAGATTTTGCGAGGGAACTTCAGAATCTTGTAAAGAGATTATCTTTCTTGATGTACGGTTCCGTAAGCATTGGATTTCTTAACTTTAACCTTGTATTGTGTTTGGAAGTTGTTCTTAGAAATTGGGATGAATTTTGATAAGCTTTGCAAAATAATGGAGGTTGACTTGTAGGTAAAAAGGAAAAGTTAACAGTAACCGGGAACTCTGTTAGAACACAGATTGGTGTTTCTTATATCTCTATGTTTTGATGATAACTTTTATGGAATTTTGTAATGAGTAAATATACACTCTAAAATTTGTTCAAGTATTATTGTTTCAGGTATAAAAATAAAAACTCATAAAAGAAGCAAAATATATAAGTACAAAGAAACTCAGAAGCTACTGAAGATTATGAAGATTATGAAGCAAAATATACTCTGCAAGACTATCAGAAGATTCTGAAGCGCTGCCAGAAGGATCTGAAGCAGAAGCTACAGAATGATCTGAAGCGTTAATGAAAGAAGTATACAAAAGCTGAAAGCTCTAATCTTATCAGACTCTGAAGTTCTTTTCACTTCAAACTCAGAGGCTTTAATAACCAGACTCTTATCATTAAAAATTCACGCTCAAAGCACATACTGCTGCATACTCTGATGAAGACTCTGATACATTAAAGATCTGATCATCTATCTAGACTCTGAATGTGTCATTCATCTTAAGCTTTAATCATCTTAAAGCATTCCATACTTTTTAAAGCTTACCACAAGTTCTGAAGTGCAGATCATGAAGACTTCATATTTAAGAAAGCTTGTTGAAGAAGCTGTAAACTTGATTAGACGTGGTGCTACTTCCAAAGTAACCAACGACTAATTTGTCTAAAGAAGTGACATGGTGCAAATCCCAAAGCTTCTACAACCATACTTTTCTGCAGAAAGCATATCTCTGCCCATACTTTTGGTGATGAAAAGTCATACAATCAAATATTATATTCAACTGCACATCACTCAAGGAATTTGAAAAAGATATAAAAGGAGAACTACTTCAACTTTTTCAGGTTGCTAATTCACTACTCATCTTTTGCTCATTGCTAGATTACTTAGAAAGAAATACACGCTTGATTCATAAAAGAGAAAATCTCTCAAGATCTTACTCATTTGATCTTTCATAAAACCATATAGTTTTCGTTGTACTTAATCTTAAGTGTAAACATCACAGTTGTGATACAACTTATTAGAAGCATTCAAACACTTGTTAGTTTACATTAAATTGTAAGAAGTTCCTTAAGAAGACCAAGGTGTGGTCAGTAGTTCTTGAGAAGACTAAGACAGTTGTTCTTAGTGCTTTCTATTGTAATCAGTTGATCAATAGTGGATTAAGTCCTTGCAGAGAAAGGCAAATCATCTTTGATAAGGTGGACTGGAGTAGTTGAGTTCAACGAACCAAGATAAAAATATTGAGTTCTTTTTATTGCCATATTTCTTAAAACTGTTATTCAACCCCCCTTCTAATTGTTTTTCTCACCTTCGGGGAACTCAACGTGAAATACTTCCTTTGGGTCGTGCTTGGAGTTATTGACTGTAAGTACGCTTGACTATTTGCTTGTGGTGAAATTATGTTCTTTTGCTTTGGTTGTCGTTCATCGATCCAACTTTTTGACAACTTCGGTACTTTTTTTGCATCAGGTTTGTAATCTTTAAGGCTTCTTTTATCAACTTCTGCGTCTTGGTTACGAATAGCCTTTATCGCCGTCCTAAATTTCTTCTTTATCAATGACTTATGAGGCAAAGCGGAAGGTGCGTTCTGCTTCCTTGGTTTAATGGTGGTAAAGCTCAAGATGATGCTGTCATTTTTTAAGGGGAGCCAAATGGAATGCCGTAGCAGAGTTGTGTTTTCGCTAGACTTTATGGTGATTGACACTAACATTATGCCTTGTAAAATAACTTGTAAATTTTTAGATCTTCATTCATGTAAATTTCCCGAAACAGGCCGAAACTTGTATGCTTGCTTGTGAATCCCAGATTATGGATATTGGCCTTATTCTTTCTACAGTGGCGAGCAAGCCAAAAATAAAAATTATTAGGTGCATCACTTTTGCGTTGATCCTCTCATCTGTCTTTAAAGATTGCTATCATTGACTAAAATGAACTTCGTTCACACATCTTTGGGTGATGAATTAATGTCTGCGTCTAGCTCCCAAAATAAAGAGAAATGCAACGCTAGCAAGTATGCCTCCACAAAACCCAAATAATATTATTATAAAGCAACTTGAAACAAACAGATAGGATTTAAAGCAAATAGAACTATGAACCGAAGAATGATTTTATCTCAAAATCATCACTCAAAACGTGTCCAACATTTTCGTTATCCATAATATCTGCAACTCCATAATGTGAGTTGTTTAAGGCCCAGTAAAATAGATAAATGAACATGGAGGGGTAGAATCTTCTCGAGGCGATTTGCATCCATTTCCATAATTATAACGTGAACTCTTGTGAATTGAGTCTTGACATTGACTAAAGCAATACGACATGGATCTTAATCTCATGGGAATGTTTAAAGCTTCTTAAGTTTAAGAAATGGAATGATGCTTGAGTTTTACTTTTTATCATAACCATTAGTCTTTGAGGGCCATCTGTGACGCTTTGAATTAATCACCATATGTCTCACTTATTACAAACCTCCTTGAGCTTTGTATTTTGTGGGCTTGGATTTCAATAAAAAACTCCTAAGTAGACAAGTCATTTTAATGCTCCTAAGTCTCATCAAGATACTAAACTTCGAGATCTCTTGCACTTAATAATCATTGAATGGAAGTAAGAAAAACTTGAGTCTTGTACGGTGATATATAATGTCATTTTTGAAATCCATCCTTAAATCTTGGAATTGTAATTTACCATAACCCGCATGGGAATACTTCGTAACTAAGCCTCTTGAATAATGATCTTCATAGTGCAATTCAAATAATTTCTTATTAAAAATCAATGCATTCGAGAATGAGACCCTCGTATCTTGCGTGAAATCTAAAATAGCTTGAAAGTTGTTGTTTCCTTATACTTCTCTGCAACAAACTACTTCAAACAAACTGGTTAGGCGGTTAGCATAAAATAGGGATTAATGGACTCAAATGAAATGCGCAGTATGATCACCAATCTCAGGGTAAAATTTGGGGTACGACAACTGGTGATAACCAAAGACTACCAGTAACGAATGGACTTTAAAGGAATTCCAGTAGCCACTAACAATTAGATTTTAGACACTGCCAGTAACGATTAGATTTTAGACACTGCCAGTAACGACTGGACATTAAAGGAATTCCAGTAACCACTGGACTTTGGGTACCAATAACCATTGGATTTTAAACGACTCCGGTAACTACAGGACTTTAGATGATGCGAGTAACCACTGGACTTTAAAGAGAAAATTGGTAACAACCCGAGACTACAATATGAATAACAATTGGATCTTCAAACAATGCCAATAACAATTGGACTTTAGATACCAATAATGATTGGATTTTAAAAAATTGCCAGTAACGAATGGACTTCACATGGATGTTGGTAACAAACAAATGAATAGAAACTGAAAACAACAAACTTGAAAATGCCAATGATAATTGGACTTGTAAACAACGGTGTTAGTAACAACTAAACTTCAAGGGAACACTAGTGACGACCAGGAAAATATTATCAAAAGGAAACTATTAACAACTAGACTTCAAAGGGGGAACTGGTGACGACTAGACAAACAAAACCAATAACGATTGGATTTGCAACGAGTGCCAAGAGCAATTGGAATTTCACCGGAGATTGCTAGTAATAACTAAACTTTAAAGATATGGTAACGACCAAATTCAACAATACCAATGATGATTGGGTTTTAAAACAGAGATGCTAGTGAAGATTATGCTTCAAGAGGATACATGTAACAACCAAAGTTTAACAAAATGCCAGTAACAACAGGCCTTAGGCAGGAAATTGGTGACGACCAGTGATCTCCACAATGGTGCCAGCTACAATTGGGCTTTGGGAAGAAATTGGTGACAACCAAATATCTTAACATTGATGCCTGTTACAACTAGACTTGGGGTCAAAGAGCTACAAACAATAAAAAAACTTGGAAAGATGCTAATGCACATGATATGGCATAATGCAAATGCTCAATGATATGCAAAAGCTGACTCTAAAGAGAGACAAAGAATCTGGAAACTCAAAGGGAAACAAATAAATATATCCATTTCGTTGGGGAAACAAAGAGTCACACTGAATCTAGGGAATAAAGGAACCAGAGGTTCACTGGAAAATAGACCCATTTCACTTGGGGAAGTATGAAACCTAGGCAGCTTACTAGGGAGAGATAGTATAACTTCAGTGAGAATAGAGAGGAACTCCACTGAGGATAAAATCTTCAACATTCAGACATAAATCACATGGAGGATATTGGGGAGATTCTCTTCAATATTGGTAACCACACCCGACCAAAGGATCCATCCAAAAAGGTATTGTCAGTTCATGCTTCAACGGGGAATTTGTGGAAATAGTCTAATAATACTTTTGCCACCTTAAGACTTCTTGGGGGAACATGTGATTTCCAATAAATCCTTCCCCAAGCCAAAGAAAATTTATGTTTTTAATCATGTTTAAAAAAAACTGTTGTTAATTCAAAACTTTCCACTTTCAAAATCATTATAAATGAATAAATGACATTTTGTATAACAAGGAAAAGTAGAGAAAACAATATAATGAAAAAAAATTGAATGGTCCAAATCTGACTTTATTCAAGAATGGTAGCTTGCAAATAGCAAAACCCCATGGATACAATTTGAAAATGGCAATAGGGAAAGGTTACATTGAATCCAACGATAACTACTAGCCCTAATAACTAAGAATCCCCAAAACCTTGCTTCTGACGAGAGTAGATGGATTGACTTCTGCTTGGATTCTTCTGCAATGGTGACAACCAATCTGATGCAGTGAAATGCCTTTTGCCCCTAACTTTTGTCTGAACGCCCTTTTGGGTTTTCAATCCACCAAGACGCCCATTTTTGCCTAAGCCGCCTTTTCAGGTTTTGTCTGAAGCAGTGAAATGCTCTTTTTTTTTCATCCCTAATTTTTTCTAGGATCTCCTTCATAGGTTTTAATCCACCGGGATACCCAATTTTTCCTAAGTCTCCTTTCTAGGTCTTCTACTTAGCGAGTTCTTTTAGGCATAATATTTTCTTACTACATCAGAGTTCACAAGGTCTATAAGCTATTTACCATCCACCGTTGGAAGAATTAGTGAGCCTTATAAGAAGACCGTTTTCACAACAAATAGGCCTTCATAGTTGGGCGTCCATTTTCCGCGCATATCCTTATGAAATGGCAAGATTTTCTTGAGTACAAGTTCTCCTCGGAATTCCCGGATACAGACCTTTTTGTCGAATGCTCTTTTGATCCGACTTTGGTACAACTGACCGTGACACATCACAATCATACGCTTCTCATCAATAAGGTTCAGTTGATAAAATCTTTCTCGAACCCATTCTACTTCATCAAGCTTGGTTTCTATCAGGACTCTCAAAGATGGTATCTCGACTTCAATGGGAAGAACTGCATCCATCCCGTATACCAAAGAAAAGGGGGTTTCCCCTGTTGAAGTGTGAACGGATGTTATGTATCTGTGTAAGGAAAATGGAAGCATTTCATGCCAATCCTTATAGGTTTTCACCATTTTCTGCAAAATTTTCTTGATGTTTTTATTTGCAGCTTCAACAGGTCCATTCATCTTTGGACGGTAGGAAGAAGAGCTGTGGTTCTCAATCTTGAAGCTTTCACACAACTCTTTCATCATCCTGTTGTTTAGATTAGTCCCATTATCTGTTATGATTCGGCTCAGAATTCCATAATGGTAGATAATCTCCTTCTTGATGAAGTGGGCAACTACTTACTTGGTTACGTTGGTGTAAGACGCAACTTCGACCCATTTGGTGAAGTAATCAATAGCAACCAAGATGAACCGATGACCGTTGGAAGCTTTGGGCTCGATTGCCCCAATCATATCAATGCTCCATATAGAGAAAGGCCAAGGCGATGATAACACATTCAATAATGTAGGATGTACATGCACCTTATCTGCATAAATTTGACACTTGTGGTATTTTCTAGCATATTGGATGCAATTAGTCTCCATGGTTAACCAGTAATACACTCCTCTCAAAATCTTCTTGGACATGGCATGCCCGTTGGCGTGGGTACCAAACGATCCTTCATGAATATCTTGAACCAAGAGGTCTGCTTCTCGCCTGTCAACACGTCTAAGCAAAACCATGTCGTGATTTCTTTTGTAAAGCACATCAATGCTAAGAAAGAATTTGGACACCAATCTCCTCAAAGTCTTCTTATCAAGAACTATAACGTTGGTTGTATATTCCTGATTCTGCAGATAATTCTTGATATCATGGTACCATGACTTTCCATCAGTTTCTTCTTCCACCACTTGACAATAGGCAGGCTCAGTCTTCCTTTTAATTTGGATAAGAGGTGCATCATTAATGAATCTAACTTTCCACATGGAGGCTAGCATAGCCAAGGCATCAGCTATGTGGTTTTTCATTCTTAGAACATGACGAAAAGTGATCTCATCAAAGTGTTGGATCAACTCTACAATATAAGCATAGTATGGAATCAACTTTTGGTCACGGGTCTCCCGTTCACCCTTGACTTGATAAATCACCAAAGTTGAATCTCCACTGACTTCAAGAATTTTGATCCGGAGATCAATGGCCGCTTCAATACCTAGGATGCACGCTTGATATTCGGGGATGTTGTTCGTGCATTCAACATAAAGTCTTGTTGTAAATGGAGTATAACCATCATTAGGATTCATCATAACAACTCCTACACAATTTCCACTGTAATTGGAGCAATCATCGAACATCATCTTCCAATGGGAGCCCGGTTCAGGACCTTCATCAGGACCTGACTCTTCACAATCTTTCACCACCATGATGTCTTCATCTGGAAACTCAAACTTGAGAGGTTCATAATCTTCAACAAGCTAAAAAGCAAGGTAATCTGACAAGATGCCCCCTTTGATAGATTTCTGGGTGACGTATTGAATGTCATATTCGGATAACAACATATGCCAACGCGAAAGTCTCCCAATCTGAGAAGGCTTCTCAAAAATATACTATATTGGATCCATTTTCGAGATCAACAAAGTAGTATGATAGATTAGATATTGTCTTAGACGCTTAGAAGCCCATGCTAAAGCGCAACAAGTCTTCTCTAAAAGTGAATACCGAATTTCACAATCAGTGAATTTCTTGCTTAAGTAGTAAATGGCGTGCTACTTATGACCATTCTCACCGTGTTGGCCCAATACACAACCCATAGATCCTTCAAGTACAGTCAGATGCATGAAAAAGAGATTCTCCTGGGATAGTGGTATCAAGATATGAGGCTCTTTTAAATAAACCTTGATATTGTCGAAGGCTTACTGGCAATCAGAATTCCAATTAATAGTCTGATCATTGCGAAGCAACTTGAAGATAGGTTCACAGGTGGAAGTCATATTGGAAATAAACCCGAAAATGTAGCTCAGGCGTCCAAGAAAGCCTCTGACTTGTTTCCTAGTTTGTGGAGCTGGCATTTCTTGGATAGCTCGGACTTTATTAGGGCTAACCTCAACACCTCATTGACTAACGATAAAACCAAGTAGTTTTCCAAATCTAACACCAAAGGTACAATTTGCAGGGTTTAGCCTCAACTAATACTTCCTAAATCGTTCAAACAGCTTCCACAGATGATCCAAGTGGTCCTCTTTGCTTTGAGACTTGGCAATCATATCGTCAACAAACACCTCAATCTCCTTATGTATCATGTCGTTAAAAAGAGTGATTGTTTCCCTTTGATAGGTGGCCCCTGTGCACTTCAGACCCAAAGGCATAACCTTATAACAATAGGTTCCCTAAGGAGTTATAAATGTAGTCTTTTCCATATCATCAGGATCCATCTTGATCTGGTTATAACCAAAGAAGCCATCGATGAATGATAAAATTGTGAAGCAAGTGGTATTGTCCACAAGAGTGTCAATATATAGTAGAGGGAAATCGTCTTTTGGACTTGATTTTTTCAAATCCCTATAGTCTACACACATTTTGACCTTACCATCCTTCTTTGGAACAGGCACAATGTTGGCTAATCACACTGGATACTTTACAACGGATAGAAAACCTGTATCAAGCTGTCTTTTAACCTCATCTCGAATCTTTAGAGCCATGTCTGGTCTGGTCCTTCAGAGCTTCTGTTTTACAGGTGGGCATTCTGGTCGAAGCGGCAACTTATGAACCACTATGTCAGTGTCTAAACTAGGCATATCTTGATACATCCATGCAAACACATCAACATATTCTTCTAGAAGCTTCACCAACCTCTGTCTGATATTTGCCCCAAGTGTAGTGCCAATCTTGACCTCTTTCTTTTCTTCATCAGTTCCAAGATTAATAGTATCAACCAACTCCTTATGTGGCTGGAGGTCCGTGAAGGCTCTATAGATTTGACTAAAATTTTGGTAAAACATTATGTTGCACAAGATGTTCCAATAAGAAGAAATTTGTATAAAATAACATGTCAGTCAAGATGTCATATCATTGTGGACTTGAAATCTTGGTCTGGTTCAGTAGATTAATTGCAGATCTGTTCCAATATTTAAGGCGCAATCAGAACATGGATCAAAGAAAGATTGGACAGATACTTCGAAGCTCGTGGACTGTTGAAGGCTATAAAAGGAATACCAAGACCTAGTGCATAGAGATAGATATTAAGAAATAAAAACCTTGTAACGAATTCTTGTAAAGTAATTATAAGGGTTTAGGGTTTTGAGAGTTGTGTACTTTCGTGTGTTGTAAGTCACCCTTTGCATCGGTAGATACTTTGTGGTAGACATAGTTTTACATATTTAGAAGCATGTCGTTAACGAATTGTATATTGTTCTTGGATGAAGCTTTTAAGAAAATCCATGCATGATTGTTAGTCAAGAGTCTTGACTGAATATTGTATTGAGAGAGTTGTCTTTCAATTGAACAGTTTGATACATTCACCGGAGGTTGTGACTGTTAGATATCACTGAGGTGATTTAGGAACTGAGATGAGTTTCTCTTATATAGATGGTGAATTCTAGATAGAATTATACTGGGTAGGGATTAATTGAGGAGTTGTAAATGGGGGAGTTTAGCTCTTAATTAATACTACTAATAGAGAATTCATTCCTGACTTGGTAGCCCCCAGATATAGGTGTTGTTGTTCACCAGACTGGGTCATCATATCTTTGTATTCTTTATATTTCTGTTATGTTAAGTTTAGTCTACTCTTGTGTTCTGAAAGACATGTCTTAGTTTTTGAATGTGTTTGTTTCTGTCATTTTTCAATATTTAGCTGAGATCAATGTCTCAACATCTCTTAGGACATTTGTGATCTGCTTTCCAGAATTTCAATTGGTATCAGAGCAGACATCCTGTCTATTTCTGGATGAGTTCTAGGGAAGGTACTTTCTGGTTTCTTGAACTAGGAAGGAGATTGTGTGATGAGATCATCCATTATTGTTGTCCTCAAGGAGATTGGAAGCTAGGAGGATAGTATTTTGAATCTGGCCTGACAACTACTTATGGTTGACTGAGTGCTTTGTAAAGATTCATTCGCTGTTGTTGATATTGATACTTGTGTTAAGCATGATGTCTTATAATCTGTTTTGACATCTGTCCTGGCTTGTTGAAGATAGTGCTGAAGCAAGAATTGTGATGTCTTCCTCTGAAGGATCTTCCTATGTTGCTTGGGAGATGGTGAAATTCTGGTATACAAATTTCAGATGTCCCAGACATATGTAAGGACATTGATCTCTGCTAAAATAGAACAAGAACAAAACATCAATGTTATATCGGATGTTATGACATCCACTTTAGAACAGGCTATTAATTTTAGCAGTAAACAAGTAATGAAAGCAGTAAATAATACAGGGAATTGTTAACCCAGTTCGGTGCAACATCACCTACATCTGGGGGCTACCAAGCCAGGAAGGAAATCCACTATTAGCAGAATTAATTCAGAACTAAACTCCTAGTTTACAACTCCTCACTTAATCTCTACTCAATGCAATTTCTGCTTAGAACCCACTAGACAAGAGATACTTCTCACTCCCCACCAATCACAACAGTGATAAACAATTCAATACAGATACTTCAAACAAATCTTGATCTTACTTCAGAACTTCAATCAAGAGACACAACACTCGTGCTTAAAAGCTTAGAGTGAATAATTTACAATTAACAATTAACAACTCAAAACATCTCTACCACGATGCATCAAAAGATACAAAGGGTGACTTACAAAATCACATAAGAGACTCTCAAAACCCTAAACCTTTCTTTTACACTCAGGTTTTTCTTGTTGTGAGTGCTTTACATCTTAGAGTGACACAACCAAAATACAACTCAAAGACACACTAGTCCAATGCAATCATCTAGGTGATGCTTGCTTGGATAACAAGAAAACCTAATACCACACGTGAAGATATAATCACACAACCAGAGTTCTTCACGACACAACCTCTAAATCTTCAAAAGGATTTCCACTCTTCTTTATATGCAGCGCATGGGCTTTGGGCCTAATTAACATAAAATAGGTTTAACCACGTTAAACCACTTTCCATGGTGCTAAGAAATAGGCCATAGGCGCTCCCTTTTTGTATCAGCACTGCCTAGAATGTTTCCTGAATTCTAGCATAGAATGTTTCCTGAATTCTAGCTTGCTAAAACTTAAGGAACCATAACAGGAAAAACACACACGAGCCCTGCTATCAGCTTACCTGATGTCATAACATCCAGCTTAATATCCAATAAGCTCTGTACTAGCTGACCAACTTACCCTGCAGTACACTCCACAAGTATGTCATGACATTAGTCAAGACATCTACGCACACAACAATGTTTTACCATAAAATGTAGCCAATCAAGAACATCTACAATGATCTATGAATTTGGTAAACACTCTATGTCATGTTTTAGGTAGCCCAAGATACTTGAGTCTTCTCTCAAGTTCACTCATAAAGGCAATGTCAAAAGTGTTCGGAAGAGAAGATGGTATTCTAAGGAAGGTTTATGCCTGGAAGATTTCTCTCTAGGTTGTTTATTGAGTAAAAAAGGGTGTCTTATGACATTTTGTGACTAAAGAATACCGAATCAGGATTTTAAATCAATTTCTATTTGTGGCCTTAACAAGTATTTAATTGATTATCCTTTTTATTGATGATTTCAAAAGTGTTGCTCCTGTATGTGCAGCTTCAGACAGGGCAAGAACTCAAGATCCAATGACTTGTTCATGGGAAAAGAATATGATGTTCAACCAACTATTGAAACATCCCTTCTAAAGAGTGTGTGCAAAATCTTGTTGTTCCAAGAACTGAATTTCTCAGACAAAGAAGAGATACAACATATGTTATGAAGGATACACAAATGTGTGTTTATCAATAGTTTTGGGAATCTACTTAGATTGGTCTTGAAGAGTCTTCTGGTCTGTTACCTAGGAAGCCTCTATCCAAGAATTTTGTCTTGCATATGTATGCTGGTGAAGATGAAGATTGTTGCGGTGAGAATCAGATGTCAAGTTATTGATTAATTTGAATCTTAATTCATTGAAATTCACCACTGAGCTTTGATTTATCCAAAGGAAAGGTTAAAGAAATAAAAACCTTTTGCACGATGTAACAACAATGCTAGAGTTTTGGGGGTCGGGGGTTGGTTATGCCTAGGGTAGTTACTCACATCATAAACATTTGTAGTACTACACAAGAACCTTTTGTACGTGTGTATACTAAGTTATCTAAGTTGTTGTTTGCTAAGGGCATGGGATCAAGTTTAAGGTAAAGTTTTAGGTAAATACCTAAGGGTAGTTCTAAGTTTGCTTGCAAAGATACTGCATCTTATGCTTACGTATCCTTACCAGGATGGAATCAGAGCAACCGTAGTTCTCCTCACTAAGGTTAATGAATACTTGACTATGTTCAAGACTCCAAGGGGGAACAAACATAACAATGTTTATATAGAGTTTGCCAAAACTCTCTAGATCTATGTTTAACACTCAAGGGGATTGACTTTGACAAAAGCCAAGAGGGGAGTAAGTAATCATGACAATGATCCTTACATAGAGTTAACAAACTCTATCTTAATTTATAATTGAAGGATACTCCTAACAAGGGGTAGTTCTTTAGACTTAAAGCAAAGTCTAATGGATATAGGTTCTAACTTAACTAAGTTAAAGGACCTAATGAGCAACTTGCCAAGTTAAAGGTGCCAACTTGCCAAGTTTGCCCTTTTTGGAGGCAAAATGAGCAAATCCAACTTGGGATATCTTTTCTGAGCATGAGAAACCATCCTATGTGTTTCAAAATCATTAATAGCCTGCAAATAGTTGACATGAAGTAAGGAAAAAGAGTAGATGATGCAGTAGCTGAGGTGTAGCAGAAATTGCAAAAAGTTTCTCTCTCCTTGCCACTTGCTTGAATAAACAATTCATATAACTCAAAATCCGGTTTTTGCTTGTGGTAATCCATTGTAATCTCATCAGTTAAGTCAGTAAGCATCAGATAATGAGTTAAACAAGTGATTAGAAGAGGTTTGAGTGGTTTATGCATCAAAATGCAAGTGTTGAACTTGGTTTTGTGACATGGAAAATCCCCCAACTTGCTCTCTTCGATTCTCCCTAACCACAATGGATGTGAAAATTCTCTTTTACTTTTTAAAAATACCGAAATACGATACACAATTTTAATGTTTGGCCAAATTTCAAATTCCAAAGGGAACTAGGTCAAAAATCTTCATGAAGTTGGCTGCAAAACTTGACTTACAAGTCAAGAAACAAGAAAATTTTCTAAGTGTAGAAATCCTTCACAACTTGATGAGATCACAACTCAAAATCTATGCATTTTTGGACACCAACCCTCTATGATACTTTGGTAGGATTTCTCAAGGGCTTCCCAACCAGCTTTGGACTACTCAATTTGAATGTGTGGTTTGAGAGTTATGACCATTCCAAAAAAGCTTATAATTAAAGTTTTTCATAAACCCTAATTTCTCGATTCATACGCTATCCATCAATTCTTGATTAAATCTTCACCAAACACACTAGTTAGGCATAACATGATATTGGAAACCTTGATTTTTCAATTTGGGGTCAAAACCCTAATAGTCAAAGAGTTGACTTTCCAGACAAACGAACCGAATAATTGAAATCTTCATAATCGATCCTTAGTATTCTGAGGTTTTTTGAACCTTTACTACTTATTGAAAGCACTTCAATAAGCCATATAAACACCATGGACCATGATCCAAGATTTGGAAACCTATTTATATCAAAAGTAAAACTATAGTTGACTTTTTCAACTAGAAACCCTAATCTAGGTTTTGCAGAGCACTGCTTCAATTCTCTTGGTAACAACCTCAAATTGAACTTGTTCTTGGTAATATATGAACCTCTTGATGATGTAAAGACTTGATATGTAGAAGATCAGTCCAAAACCTTGACTGATCAGTCCATAAGATTCTTGATTTTAATAGTGTGAAACCCTAATTCATATGAATCTTGACAAAGACTAACTTGAAAGAGGTTAGGGTTAGATAACATATGCTTGATGCATCTAGAATGATAATGGAATCTAAGGGTCAAAATTTATGGTATGATAGTTTCCCCTATTTAAGTATCTTTATCAGATGGCAATGAGAGATAACGATCTCCATAGAATCATGGTGAAAGTTAATTAAATATAGAAAATAGAAAAATTTTCCCTTAGATATGATGGTATGCAAAAGGAAAAATATTGATTATGAAATGAGTTCTAAGAATGATGCTTTATGGTGCTTGAGTGCAAGAAAATGCTGACACACGAGTAAAAGAAAAAAGAAGAATAAAACAACGAGTAACCACTCACTGGGAACACAGACACACTGGGGAGAGATTCAAAGGATATCAACCAATAGTTCAAACATGACTAATGACGGTACTTCAAGGGGATCCTCCACACAGGGACAGGGGATAAAAACTCCAATGGGGAAGACAAATCTCCACTGAGGAAATGCAAATCCATCCGGAAGATGCATCAAGAGAGACAAGGATGAGAAGCCACACAGGGGAACAAAAGTCAACATACTCGGACTCCAACTAGGGATTCAAAATACAAGAGACAAGGTCCCTATTGTGGAACAAACCGAATGGGGATTTTCCTTTCAACAAAGAGTTCAAATGGGATCTTCAGAAAAATACTAGAATAAAGACCAGACTCACTGGGGATGCTAGTGTCTACTAGACCTCCAAGACTTGTTGGGGACATCTAGGGATGTTGGTCACAACCAATCTACCATAATAGTACAGAAAAAGCCCTGCCAATAATCATTGGGCTTTCAAAGGGGATGGGTGACAACCACGACCTACTAATGACCATTTGGTTTCAGATGATGCTAGTAACCATAGGTCTTTCCCGGGGATTGGTGACAATAACAATTGGACTTACAGGGTGTCGCACCTCGAAAAATCACGGAGACATTTCGGAGAAACGACCCTCGCGCGAAAGGCGCAGAAATGCGGTTCGACAGAGTCGCCACCGAACTTTATTTTTCCCGAGAAAACGGGAGAGGAAAATATCGAGAAAACCTCTTAAAAACGAAAGGATAGGAACAGGGTTGTCGCAACCATGTTCCGGGTTCGGGAGTCGGTTACGTGAGGGGAAGGTATTAGCACCCCTCACGTCCGTCGTACTCGACGGGAACCTCTTAAGGTAATTGTGGGGAGTGTTATTTAGGTTTGGTTGTTTTCCTCTTATTGATAAAGGTAGAATTGATAGGGTAAAAAGGTTAAAGACGCAAAGGAGAGATGGGTGGTTAGAGGATAGGGTGCTCGCCAAGGATTGGGGCCCTTGTGCCTACGTATGCTCATTCGGACGAGAATGAGAAATCAGAGCGTCGTAGTTCGACTACGGGAAAGGTTGGGAGAAATAGAAGATGGAGGGGATTGTGCTCGCCAAGATCATCACAATCTTGTGCCTACGTATCTTACATTCAAGAGTGAATGAAGAATCAGAGCGTCCGTAGTTCGTGGGACCACGGGTAAAAGGGGGATTGTGCTCGCCAAGATCATCGCAATCTTGTGCCTACGTATCTTACATTCAAGAGTGAATGAAGAATCAGAGCGTCCGTAGTTCGTGGTAACAACCACGAAAAGGTGAGGTTGGATAGATTGGAAGTTTGAGAAAGAGACGAAAGTGTGACTGACAAGCAACCCAAAAGCGCGCCTCAAGAGCTTGTCACTCAAGAATTCAAAGAATGCGAGATTCCAAGAACTCAGTTCTTTCGGGAATTGACTGAATAAATTGAAGATAAAGAGTTGGATGTTTTGAGATTGAAAGAATGGACTAGTAACAACTCAAGGGCGCGCCTCGAGAGTTACTCATTCGAATATTCAAAGAATGCTAGATTCTGAGAATATCCTTCTTTCGTAAGTTTTAAAAATGTTTTTGAAAGGATCGAATCGAAAAAATGGCATGCGAGGCCAAAAGGAAGTTGTTTTGAAGTAGCTCGACCACGTGTCGAGGATTTGATTGAAGATGGAACCGACTTGACGACGTGTCTAGGGTTAGATTGTGAGAAACGATATTAGACCCTAAGGGTGCCCCTAATATCGAAACCACGAGGAATTGTGAAGTGTGTGCGAAATGTCGATGATCGCGAATGCGTACGAGCATTCGTCTTAGGAGAGCGTTGGAAATAATTGAGTTTGAAAAAAGTCGAAAGGTTGAGTGAATAACAACTCAAAGGGCGTGCCTCGAGAATTATTCACTCGAAAATCCAAGGAATGCTGGATTCCAAGAACCTCCTTCTTTCGAAGTTTTAATCGAGAAAATGTTGAGAAAATGCGTTTGAGAGAATCAAAAGACTGAATGAATAACAACTCAAAAGCGTGCCTCGCAAATTATTCACTCGAAGATCCAAGAAATGCTAGATTTCAAGAATCTCCCTCTTTTGGAGTTTTAATCGAGAAAATGTTTTGAAATAGTTTGAAGTGAGACGAGGTGTGAAAATAAATTTAGGAGAAGTGATAATTATTAGATAAATGAGACGTAGGCCTCACAACCAATTAATTGGGGTATCATCGAAATGCTAGGTCTCGACAACGCCTTTTTCATTTGAATGAACGACAGAAATGTCACACAGAATGCTAGATTCCTATGAAATTTCTTTGTCCGAAAGGGTATATTTTAAAAAAAAAAGTCGAACAATATATTATTTAAGGTGTACACCTCAATAATAATTGTCAAAAATCCAAGAAGTGCTAGACTTCAAGGATTTAGTATTTTCATGATTTTGATTTAAAAATAATTTTGTAATAAAGAATAAGTTGAATAAGAATTAGAAAAATAATTATATTTTGAAAGTAGTCGCTCAAGTTTTTTTTTAAAAAAAGCTCCAGACTTTTGTTTAAAAAATTGTCTTGAAAAAGGTCTATTTAAAAAATTTGATTAAAAGATTTAATGTTTGAAAATAAATTGAACTAAAAAAACTTTGAAAATGCATTTGAAAATAACCCATAATTTTTGCTTAGAAAATAATATTGAATTGATTAAAAGAAAATTAGTTCATTAAAAATTTACTTGGAAATAAATATTAAATATGGAAATGGATGTAGAAACCAACTTGAGAATTCAGCCACTCAATACACATGGAGCAGCGTCCCTTTCATCACCAGACTGTATCAAATTTATGCAGGATGCCTAAAAGTCCAGCCAGTCACGAGCAATACTGCAAACAGGTTAGAGCTGCAGACCAAAACATAATGCATTCCAATCTAAAATAACAACTATCAGCTCCACGAGATCGAATAAGTGTCGTAGAATCAATCCGAGAAAACAGCCACTAACACTAACCAAACCAAAATGGCAAGACAGTAACAACACTTCCGTGAAATCGAGTTGGAAAACAACAACTCACCAAACTATTACAACTTAACATATTTGTACGAAATCGTGAATTTAAAAGAAAATACGACGAAGCAATACGCATAGTAAGCATTCAAAACAAATTAACTTTGTAGGAAAGTCAACAAAATGATAATTCGCAAAACTGGATGCTCATAATACAAGAGATACACAATATAATCCAAATTGAAATTGAACAACATCTATCTTAGCTAACCAACATGGCACAGACCAGAAACAATTCAAATGCATAGCAACATAGACACCATACAACGAACATGAAAATATAATGAAGTCTGAACCAAAACCAAATGAGCAATGAACATAAAAAAAAATCAAAAACAGTAGATCAAAGATTACCGACACCGACTTGTACGAACTAAATATCCACAACCATGAGTATGCATTAGAGTAATTTGTGTCAGTCGCCATGTAGTTGATGTTGTTGCTATGAGATACGACTTTGTTGTAGCTGAAACTGAGCTGTTAGTGTTGGAAATGTCGCGGATGGTGGTATCAGCTGGTTTGTGTCGTTGTTCTGCCTTGCGTCACTGAGTTGAACATTGTTGCTGAGCACGAATTGTCATGATTCATTATGACGAAGATATTGAGAGCAGCTACCGCTCTAGAATTACAAACTGCACATGTAACAACCATACATAACCATCCAATTATGCGAGCTCAAAATCGTCGACACAGACTCAAGTTGAAGATGGGGATTCAATTGCTTGCTGATTATCGTGGTCAGTTTGCATGAGGGAAACAGAGCTTGTTCGCATCGCTGCTGTTGTGGTTGCTATCATTGTTTCTCCGCGAGAAAACGATGTTGCTGCTAGATTATATGCTGAATAATGTTCAACCGTGATTTTGTGGTGTTTGAACCTGCACATGGATGGACGCACAACCAAACAGGACGGAAAACAAATACAGGAAATTGAAGAGGGATAAAATACATAGCTGAGTTAGAGATGCGGAATTTACCATATTCGCAACCCCAAAAGCTTGTCACAGTCTTGTCTCAAAACGTGACTACAACGTAGTAAGGATAGTCGAAGAATGTGTTAAAGTCATGCCATGTTACAGTCATCAAAACTTCGTGCTGGAGTTATAACTGCTTTGCTTTCATCTTAATGGACCCGCTGTTGTGTGTCATTCGACTTCATATTGTTATTGCACAATCTTAATCCAGCAACGACATAACCTACACAAAAAAAAATCACCATCCAAATAGAAGCAGAAAACAGAATTTAGTAAAAAAACTGATGACTCAAAAACCAATCGCTTCGTATATCACAGCCAGCACGCAATCAATTCCAACCGAATCTCGAGTTTAGACCTTAAAACCTTCATATAATAGATAATCATCCAAGCAAACACAAAATACGAGTTTTAAGTATAAACCATCGATCCAATGCCGAATCATTTACAATACAACCAGGATATCTTTGTGCAGCGAAGAATGATATAAATATCTACTTAAACAACATCCATATTCTTTAACAGGTTTTAACAGAACAAACCAAAAAATGACAATGTGAACCCAGGTTCCTCTCATTCATGATTTTATTTCGAAGATACCGCAACCTGCCCCAAAACCAACAGCCCAACTAGAAACAGAAAACAAAATTAGTAAAAACTGAGACATGATTATGCAGAGTTGTAGTTGCGGAGTCGTCATCATAAGCTGAAGTGAGTCTGGATGCTACGTGATTCAAATCAGAATAATGTTACATTATGCCATGGTTTATCGCTCGTTGCTATGCTAACAAATTGCTACGGCAATGAAACAGATTCCTGCAACAAACTCAAAACACCAGTTCGGTAAACTTTTCGTAAAACAATCAGCTGAATTTAGGGGAATAAACAATCATTAGAGTAAAGAGCCGTTCTTCATCTTCCTGACATGTACATTCACCCTCAAAGTGAATCAACTACCAACACTTGGTAACCGTTAGAATAAAAACAACAATGAAGATTAAATAAACAACATGTCAGTCTGGTTTTAGATAATCGATTAAGAACATGAAATAGCATGCTCTGGACAATAAACAACAACAAACATGATTACCAAGTACCAGAATCGAGATAAAAGAAAGGAAAACACCCACCCTCACGTCGAACACTCGGTTGCCGTGCTCAGGTTCGATATGCGCTAGCCGAGATGGAGCCGCGAACTGAAGAGCTGTTGAGCTTAAAATCGGTGGTTATTGTGTCGAGTTAATACAAAATCACTCAAAAGTGTTGTTGACACCATTATTTACTCATCATTGACAGAACTCGATCAGAACAAGGTTGTTGATATTGAAGGAACGCCCCCTGAAATTGTTGGCTTTAGTGGTGTTCTTGCGTGCGCGGCTTTTCGACGAAGCACTAGTGGAGGTTATCGACCGGAGCTTCGGTTTTACAGTGAAGAAGAAAAACGGTAATGGTAGCGCGATGGGTCTGTATCGTTGTAGAAGAAGGGTGTGTGAGCGGATAGAGAGTGTTTCGGTGGGTTTGGAGGAGGAATTGAGGGATGGCAAGGGTTTGGGAGAAGGGGAAGTCTCACCGGCGGCTAGGGTTTGGAGAGAGGTCGTGGGGCGGCGGCCGTTTGAGGTATCCGAGTGAACAGTAATTCCCCCTTTTCTTAGGGTTTGCTCTTCAGCTTATTTTAAAAGCTCACCAAACATGGGCTTCCAACCGTGGGCCTTACCTTCCCTTCCAATTCCTTCAAAATTTTGACTTTCTTTCTTCTTTAATTTCTTTTCCATTTAATTTATTAACATTAAGATTAATAATAATTAAAAAAAACTAACACAACTCCAATAAATAAATAAATAAATGACAAATCAATAAATATTAAAAATAAACATTAAATAAATATTAAAAGAAATATATATATATATATATATATATATATATATATATATATATATATATATATATATATATATATATATATATATATATATATATATATATATATATATATATATATATATATATATATATATATATATATATATATATATATATATATATATATATATATATATATATATATATATATATATATATATATATATATATATATATATATATATATATATATATATATATATATATATATATATATATATATAAAGAAAAAGTAATTACTAAAGACATTAGTAATATTTTAAAAATAGAAAAATCTTAAGAAGATAATATTTACAAAGAAAGGTTGTTAGGCCACGTGTCACACCTTAATTGGTCAGAAATTTTTTTTTTATAAAAAAAACGCCCAATTTCGGGTGGACACGTGTCTAAACGGCATGAAGCAATAAATGCGAAAATATTTACAAAAGGGGTAGGACAAATTTAGGGTATGACAGATGCCCCTATCTAATGGGCTTAAACCTAAGGAAATAAACTGCTATAGCGTTCGCTTTCCTGAGTTAGAAGTCAATTAGATATAAAGAAGACCCTGAATTTGTCCGAAAGAAAGAAAGATGCCTGAGAGTTGAAAGAGTTGGATGAGGTAAACCTTTGAGTAAACTGTGAAAAATAGGCAAAAAGCCATCATCATCAAAAGGATGACGGAGCGAAACTCACGCCGGTCACTACCACCAAAAGGATGATAGGGAAAACACAAACACATATCGCACAATCTGACATCGACGAAATGCCAGACCCACCACCAAAAGGATGACGGAGCGAAACTCACAAACAAAATATCGCACAATCTGACATTGACGAAATGCTAGACCCACCACCAAAAGGATGACGGAGCGAAACTCACACCAGCCACTACCACCAAAAGGATAGTAGGGCAAACACCATCGCACAATCTAACACCGACGAAATGCCAGACCCACCACCAAAAGGATGACGGAGCGAAACTCACACCAGCCGCTATCACCAAAAAGGATGATATGGCAAACACAATCGCACAATCTGACACCGACGAAATGCCAGACCCACCACCAAAAGAATGATGGAGCGAAACACAACCAAAATATCGCACAATCTGACATCGACGAAATGCCAGACCCACCACCAAAAGGATGATGGAGCGAAACACAAACAAAATATCGCGCAATCTGACATCGACGAAATGCCAGACCCATCACCAAAAGGATGGCAGAGCGAAACACAAACAAAATATCGCGCAATCTGACATCGACGAAATGCCAGACCCACCACCAAAAGGATGATGGAGCGAAACTCACACCAACCCCTACCACCAAAAGGATGATAGGGCAAACACAATCTCACAATCTGACATCGACGAATCGTCAGACCCACCACCAAAAGGATGACGGAGTGAAACACACACCAGTCACTACCACCAAAAGGATGATAGGACAAACACAATTGCACAATCTGACATCGACGAAATGTTAGACCCACCACCAAAAGGATGACGGAGCGAAACACACACAAGCCACTACCACCAAAAGGATGATAGGACAAACACAATCGCACAATCTGACATCGACGAAATGCCAGACCCACCACCAAAAGGATGACGGAGCGAAACTCACACTAGCCACTACCACCAAAAGGATGATAGGGCAAACACAATCGCACAATCTGACATCGACGAAATGTCAGACCCACCACCAAAAGGATGACGGAACGAAACACAACCAAAATATCGCACAATCTGACATCGACGAAATGCCAGACCCACCACCAAAAGGATGACGGAGCGAAACACAAACAAAATATCACGCAATCTGACATCGACGAAATGCCAGACCCACCACCAAAAGGATGACGGAGCGAAACACAAAAAAAATATCGCGTAATCTGACATCGACGAAATGCCAGACCCACCACCAAAAGGATGATGGAGCGAAACCCACACCAACCACTACCACCAAAAGGATGATAGGGCAAACACAATCGCACAATCTGACATCGACGAAATGTCAGACCCACAACCAAAAGGATGACGGAGCGAAACACAACAGAAATATCGCACAATCTGACATCGACGAAATGCCAGACCCACCACCAAAAGGATGACGGAGCGAAACACAAACGAAATATCGCGCAATCTGACATCGACGAAATGCCAGACCCACCACCAAAAGGATGACGGAGCGAAACACAAACAAAATATCGCGCAATCTGACATCGACGAAATGCCAGAACCACCACCAAAAGGATGGCAGAGCGAAACACAAACAAAATATCGCGCAATCTGACATCGACGAAATGCCAGACCCAACACCAAAAGGATGGCAGAGCGAAACACAACCAATCACTACCACCAAAAAGGATGATAGGACAAACACCATCGCACAATCTCACATCGACGAAATGCCAGACCCACCACCAAAAGGATGATGGAGCGAAACTCACACCAACCACTACACCAAAAGGATGATAGGGCAACCACAATCGCACAATCTGTCATCGACGAAATGTCAGACCCACCACCAAAAGGATGACGGAGCGAAACACACACCAGTCACTACCACCAAAAGGATGATAGGACAAACACAACCGCACAATCTGACATCGACGAAATGTCAGACCCACCATAAAAGGATGACGGAGCGAAACACACACAAGCCACTACCACCAAAAGGATGATAGGACAAACACAATCGCACAATCTGACATCGACGAAATGCCAGACCCACCACCAAAAGGATGATGGAGCAAAACTCACACCAGCCACTACCACCAAAAGGATGATAGGGCAAACACAATCATACAATCTGACATCGACGAAATGTCAGACCCACCACCAAAAGGATGACAGAGCGAAACTCACAAACAAAATATCGCATAATCTGACATTGACGAAATGCCAGACCCACCACCCAAAAGGATGACGGAGCGAAACTCACACCAGCCACTACCACCAAAAGGATAGTAGGGAAAACACCATCGCACAATCTAACACCGACGAAATGTCAGACCCACCACCAAAAGGATGACGGAGCGAAACTCACACCAGCCGCTATCACCAAAAAGGATGATATGGCAAACACAATCGCACAATCTGACACCGACGAAAAGCCAGACCCACCACCAAAAGGATGATGGAGCGAAACACAACCAAAATATCGCACAATCTGACATCGACGAAATGCCAGACCCACCACCAAGAGGATGACGGAGCGAAACACAAACAAAATATTACGCAATCTGACATCGACGAAATGCCAGACCCACCACCAAAAGGATGGCAGAGCGAAACACAAACAAAATATCGCGCAATCTGACATCGACGAAATGCCAGACCCACCACCAAAAGGATGATGGAGCGAAACTCACACCAACCACTACCACCAAATGGATGATGGAGCGAAACTCACACCAACCACTACCATCAAAAGGATGATAGGGCAAACACAATCGCACAATCTGACATCGACAAAATGTCGGACCCACCTTCAAAAGGATGACGGAGCGAAACACACACGAGTCACTACCACCAAAAGGATGATAGGACAAACACAATCGCACAATCTGACATCGACGAAATGTCAGACCCACCACCAAAAGGATGACGGAGTGAAACACACACAAGCCACTACCACCAAAAGGATGATAGGACAAACACAATCGCACAATCTGACATCGACGAAATGCCAGACCCACCACCAAAAGGATGACGGAGCGAAACTCACACCAGCCACTACCACCAAAAGGATGATAGGGCAAACACAATCGCACAATCTGACATCGACGAAATGTCAGACCCACCACCAAAAGGATGACGGAGCAAAACACAACCAAAATATCGCACAATCTGACATCGACGAAATGCCAGACCCACCACCAAAAGGATGACGGAGCGAAACACAAACAAAATATCGCGCAATCTGACATCGACGAAATGCCAGACCCACCACCAAAAGGATGACGGAGCGAAACACAAATAAAATATCGCGCAATCGGACATCGACGAAATGCCAGACCCACCACCAAAAGGATGATGGAGCGAAACTCACACCAACCACTACCACCAAAAGGATGATAGGGCAAACACAATCGCACAATCTGACATCGACGAAATGTCAGACCCACCACCAAAAGGATGACAGAGCGAAACACAACAAAAATATCGCACAATCTGACATCGACGAAATGCCAGACCCACCACCAAAAGGATGACGGAGCGAAACACAAACAAAATATCACGCAATCTGACATCGCCGAAATGCCAGACAAACCACCAAAAGGATGACGGAGCGAAACACAAACAAAATATCGCGTAATCTGACATCGACGAAATGCCAGACCCACCACCAAAAGGATGATGGAGCGAAACTCACACCAACCACTACCACCAAAAGGATGATAGGCCAAACACAATCGCACAATCTGACATCGACGAAATGTCAGACCCACCACCAAAAGGATGACGGAGCGAAACACAACCAAAATATCGCACAATCTGACATCGACGAAATGCCAGACCCACCACCAAAAGGATGACGGAGCGAAACACAAACAAAATATCGCGCAATCTGACATCGACGAAATGCCAGACCCACCACCAAAAGGATGACGGAGCGAAACACAAACAAAATATCGCGCAATCTGACATCGACGAAATGCCAGAACCACCACCAAAAGGATGGCAGAGCGAAACACAAACAAAATATCGTGCAATCTGACATCGACGAAATGCCAGACCCAACACCAAAAGGATGGCAGAGCGAAACACAACCAGTCACTACCACCAAAAAGGATGATAGGACAAACACCATCGCACAATCTGACATCGACGAAATGCCAGACCCACCACCAAAAGGATGATGGAGCGAAACTCACACCAACCACTACACCAAAAGGATGATAGGACAAACACAATCGCACAATCTGTCATCGACGAAATGTCAGACCCACCACCAAAAGGATGACGGAGCGAGACACACACCAGTCACTACCACCAAAAGGATGATAGGACAAACACAACCGCACAATCTGACATCGACGAAATGTCAGACCCACCACCAAAAGGATGACGGAGCGAAACACACACAAGCCACTACCACCAAAAGGATGATAGGACAAACACAATCGCACAATCTGACATTGACGAAATGCCAGACCCACCACCAAAAGGATGATGGAGCAAAACTCACACCAGCCACTATCACCAAAAGGATGATAGGGCAAACACAATCATACAATCTGACATCTACGAAATGTCAGACCCACCACCAAAAGGATGACGGAGCGAAACTCACAAACAAAATATTGCACAATCTGACATCGACGAAATGCCAGACCCACCACCAAAAGGATGACGGAGCGAAACTTACACCAGCCACTACCACCAAAAGGATAGTAGGGCAAACACCATCGCACAATCTAACACCGACGAAATGTCAGACCCACCACCAAAAGGATGACGGAGCGAAACTCACACCAGCCGCTATCACCAAAAAGGATGATATGGCAAACACAATCGCACAATCTGACACCGACGAAATGCCAGACCCACCACCAAAAGGATGATGGAGCGAAACACAACCAAAATATCACACAATCTGACATCAACGAAATGCCAGACCCACCACCAAAAGGATGACGGAGCAAAACACAAACAAAATATTACTCAATCTGACATCGACGAAATGCCAGACCCACCACCAAAAGGATGATGGAGCGAAACTCACACCAACCACTACCACCAAAAGGATGATGGATCGAAACTCACACCAACCACTACCACCAAAAGGATGATAGGGCAAACACAATCGCACAATCTGACATCGACGAAATGTCGGACCCACCACCAAAAGGATGACGGAGCGAAAGACACACCAGTCACTACCACCAAAAGGATGATAGGACAAACACAATCGCACAATCTGACATCGACGAAATGTCAGACCCACCACCAAAACGATGACGGAGCGAAACACACACAAGCCACTACCACCAAAAGGATAATAGGACAAACACAATCGCACAATCTGACATCGACGAAATGCCAGACCCACCACCAAAAGGATGACGGAGCGAAACTCACACCAGCCACTACCACCAAAAGGATGATAGGGCAAACACAATCGCACAATCTGACATCGACGAAATGTCTGACCCACCACCAAAAGGATGACGGAGCGAAACACAACCAAAATATCGCACAATCTCACATCGACGAAATGCCAGACCCACCACCAAAAGGATGACGGAGCGAAACACAAACAAAATATCGCGCAATCTGACATCGACGAAATGCCAGACCCACCACCAAAAGGATGACGGAGCGAAACACAAACAAAATATCGCGCAATCTGACATCGACGAAATGCCAGACCCACCACCAAAAGGATGATGGAGCGAAACTCACACCAACCACTACCACCAAAAGGATGATAGGGCAAACACAATCGCACAATCTGACATCGACGAAATGTCAGACCCACCACCAAAAGGATGACGGAGCGAAACACAACAAAAATATCGCACAATCTGACATCGACAAAATGCCAGACCCACCACCAAAAGGATGACGGAGCGAAACACAAACAAAATATCGCGCAATCTGACATCGACGAAATGCCAGACCCACCACCAAAAGGATGACGGAGCGAAACACAAACAAAATATCGCGCAATCTGACATCGACGAAATGCCAGACCCACCAGCAAAAGGATGGCAGAGCGAAACACAAACAAAATATCGCGCAATCTGACATCGACGAAATGCCAAACCCAACACCAAAAGGATGGCAGAGCGAAACACAACCAGTCACTACCACCAAAAAGGATGATAGGACAAACACCATCGCACAATCTGACATCGACGAAATGCCAGACCCACCACCAAAAGGATGACGGAGCGAAACACAAACAAAATATCGCGCAATCTGACATCGACGAAATGCCAGACCCACCACCAAAAGGATGGCAGAGCGAAACACAAACAAAATATCGCGCAATCTGACATCGAAGAAATGCCAGACCCACCACCAAAAGGATGATGGAGCGAAACTCATACCAACCACTACCACCAAAAGGATGATAGGGCAAACACAATCGCACAATCTGACATCGACGAAATCTCAGACCCACCACCAAAAGGATGACGGAGCGAAACACAAACAAAATATCGCGCAATCTGACATCGACGAAATGCCAGACCCACCACCAAAAGGATCGCAGAGCGAAACACAAACAAAATATCGCGCAATCTGACATCGACGAAATGCCAGACCCACCACCAAAAGGATGATGGAGAGAAACTCACACCAACCACTACCACCAAAAGGATGATAGGGCAAACACAATCGCACAATCTGACATCGACGAAATGTCAGACCCACCACCAAAAGGATGACGGAGCGAAACACACACCAGTTACTACCACCAAAAGGATGATAGGACAAACACAATCGCACAATCTGACATCGACGAAATGTCAGACCCACCACCAAAAGGATGACGGAGCGAAACACACACAAGCCACTACCACCAAAAGGATGATAGGACAAACACAATCGCACAATCTGACATCGACGAAATGCCAGACCCACCACCAAAAGGATAACGGTGCGAAACTCACACCAGCCACTACCACCAAAAGGATGATAGGGCAAACACAATCGCACAATCTGACATCGACGAAATGTCAGACCCACCACCAAAAGGATGACGGAACGAAACACAACCAAAATATCGCACAATCTGACATCGATGAAATGCCAGACCCACCACTAAAAGGATAACGGAGCGAAACACAAACAAAATATTGCGCAATCTGACATCGACGAAATGCCAGACCCACCACCAAAAGGATGACGGAGCGAAACACAAACAAAATATCGCGCAATCTGACATCGACGAAATGCCAGACCAACCACCAAAAGGATGATGGAGCGAAAGTCACACCAACCACTACCACCAAAAGGATGATAGGGCAAACACAATCGCACAATCTGACATCGACGAAATGTCAGACCCACCACCAAAAGGATGACGGAGCGAAACACAAACAAAATATCGCGCAATCCGACATCGACGAAATGCCAGACCCACCACCAAAAGGATGACGGAGCGAAACACAAACAAAATATCGCGCAATCCGACATCGACGAAATGCCAGACCCACCACCAAAAGGATGACGGAGCGAAACACAAACAAAATATCGCGCAATCTGACATCGACGAAATGCCAGACCCAACACCAAAAGGATGGCAGAACGAAACACAACCAATCACTACCACCAAAAAGGATGATAGGACAAACACCATCGCACAATCTGACATCGACGAAATTCCAGACCCACCACCAAAAGGATGATGGAGCGAAACTCACACCAACCACTACCACCAAAAGGATGATAGGGCAAACACAATCGCACAATCTGTCATCGACGATATGTCAGACCCACCACCAAAAGGATGACGGAGCGAAACACACACCAGTCACTACCACCAAAAGGATGATAGGACAAACACAACCGCACAATCTGACATCGACGAAATTTCAGACCCACCACCAAAACGATGACGGAGCGAAACACACACAAGCCACTACCACCAAAAGGATGATAGGACAAACACAATCGCACAATCTGACATCGACGAAATGCCAGACCCACCACCAAAAGGATGACGGAGCGAAACTCACACCAGCCACTACCACCAAAAGGATGATAAGGCAAACACAATCGCACAATCTGACATCGACGAAATGTCTGACCCACCACCAAAAGGATGACGGAGCGAAACACAACCAAAATATCGCACAATCTCACATCGACGAAATGCCAGACCCACCACCAAAAGGATGACGGAGCGAAACACAAACAAAATATCGCGCAATCTGACATCGACGAAATGCCAGACCCAACACCAAAAGGATGGCAGAACGAAACACAACCAATCACTACCACCAAAAAGGATGATAGGACAAACACCATCGCACAATCTGACATCGACGAAATTCCAGACCCACCACCAAAAGGATGATGGAGCGAAACTCACACCAACCACTACCACCAAAAGGATGATAGGGCAAACACAATCGCACAATCTGACATCGACGAAATTTCAGACCCACCACCAAAAGGATGACGGAGCGAAACACACACAAGCCACTACCACCAAAAGGATGATAGGACAAACACAATCGCACAATCTGACATCGACGAAATGCCAGACCCACCACCAAAAGGATAACGGTGCGAAACTCACACCAGCCACTACCACCAAAAGGATGATAGGGCAAACACAATCGCACAATCTGACATCGACGAAATGTCAGACCCACCACCAAAAGGATGACGGAACGAAACACAACCAAAATATCGCACAATCTGACATCGATGAAATGCCAGACCCACCACTAAAAGGATAACGGAGCGAAACACAAACAAAATATTGCGCAATCTGACATCGACGAAATGCCAGACCCACCACCAAAAGGATGACGGAGCGAAACACAAACAAAATATCGCGCAATCTGACATCGACGAAATGCCAGACCAACCACCAAAAGGATGATGGAGCAAAAGTCACACCAACCACTACCACCAAAAGGATGATAGGGCAAACACAATCGCACAATCTGACATCGACGAAATGTCAGACCCACCACCAAAAGGATGACGGAGCGAAACACAAACAAAATATCGCGCAATCCGACATCGACGAAATGCCAGACCCACCACCAAAAGGATGACGGAGCGAAACACAAACAAAATATCGCGCAATCCGACATCGACGAAATGCCAGACCCACCACCAAAAGGATGACGGAGCGAAACACAAACAAAATATCGCGCAATCTGACATCGACGAAATGCCAGACCCAACACCAAAAGGATGGCAGAACGAAACACAACCAATCACTACCACCAAAAAGGATGATAGGACAAACACCATCGCACAATCTGACATCGACGAAATTCCAGACCCACCACCAAAAGGATGATGGAGCGAAACTCACACCAACCACTACCACCAAAAGGATGATAGGGCAAACACAATCGCACAATCTGTCATCGACGATATGTCAGACCCACCACCAAAAGGATGACGGAGCGAAACACACACCAGTCACTACCACCAAAAGGATGATAGGACAAACACAACCGCACAATCTGACATCGACGAAATTTCAGACCCACCACCAAAAGGATGACGGAGCGAAACACACATAAGCCACTACCACCAAAAGGATGATAGGACAAACACAATCGCACAATATGACATCGACGAAATGCCAGACCCACCACCAAAAGGATGACGGAGCGAAACTCACACCAGTCACTACCACCAAAAGGATGATAGGGCAAACACAATCGCACAATCTGACATCAACAAAATGTCAGACCCACCACCAAAAAGATGACGGAGCGAAACACAACCAAAATATCGCACAATCTGACATTGACGAAATGCCAGACCCACCACCAAAAAGATGACGGAGCGAAACACAAACAAAATATCGCACAATCTGACATCGATGAAATGCCAGACCCACCACCAAAAGGATGGCAGAGCGAAACACAAACAAAATATCGCGCAATCTGACATCGACGAAATTCCAGACCCACCACCAAAAGGATGATGGAGCGAAACTCACACCAACCACTACCACCAAAAGGATGATAGGGAAAACACAATCGCACAATCTGACATCGACGAAATGTCAGACCCACCACCAAAAGGATGACGGAGCGAAACACACACCAATCACTACCACCAAAAGGATGATATGACAAACACAATCGCACAATCTGACATTGACGAAATGTCAGACCCACCACCAAAAGGATGACGGAGCGAAACACACACAAGCCACTACCACCAAAAGGATGATAGGACAAATGCAAACGCACAATTTGACATCGACGAAATGCCAGACCCACCACCAAAAGGATGACGGAGCGAAACTCACACCAGCAACTACCACCAAAAGGATGATAGGGAAAACACAATCGCACAATCTGACATCGACGAAATCTCAGACCCACCACCAAAAGGATGACGGAGCGAAACACAATCAAAATATCGCGCAATCTGTCATCGATGAAATGCAAGACCCACCACCAAAAGGATGGCAGAGCGAAACACAAACAAAATATCGCGCAATCTGACATCGACGAAATGCCAGACCCACCACCAAAAGGATGATGGAGCGAAACTCACACCAACCACTACCACCAAAAGGATGATAGGGCAAACACAATCGCACAATCTGACATCGACGAAATGTCAGACCCACCACCAAAAGGATGACGGAGCGAAACACACACCAGTCACTACCACCAAAAGGATGATAGGACAAACACAATCGCACAATCTGACATCGACGAAATGTCAGAACCACCACCAAAAGGATGACGGAGCGAAACACACACAAGCCACTACCACCAAAAGGATGATAGGACAAACACAATCGCACAATCTGACATCGACGAAATGCCAGACCCACCACCAAAAGGATAACGGTGCGAAACTCACACCAGCCACTACCACCTAAAGGATGATAGGGCAAACACAATCCCTCAATCTGACATCGATGAAATGTCAGACCCACCACCAAAAGGATGACGGAGCGAAACACAACCAAAATATCACACAATCTGACAATGATGAAATGCCAGACCCACAAATAAAAGGATGACGGAGCGAAACACAAACAAAATATCGCGCAATCTGACATCGACGAAATGCCAGACCCACCACCAAAAGGATGACGGAGTGAAACACAAACAAAATATCGCGCAATCTGACATCGACGAAATGCCATACCCACCACCAAAAGGATGATGGAGCATAACTCACACCAACCACTACCACCAAAAGGATGATAGGGCAAACACACTCGCACAATCTGACATCGACGAAATGTCAGACCCACCACCAAAAGGATGACGGAGCGAAACACAAACAAAATATCACGCAATCTGACATCGACGAAATGTCAGACCCACCACCAAAAGGATGACGGAGCGAAACACAAATAAAATATCGCGCAATCTGACATCGACGAAATGCCAGACCCACCACCAAAAGGATGGCAGAGCGAAACACAAACAAAATATCGCGCAATCTAACATCGGCGAAATGCCAGACCCAACACCAAAAGGATGGCAGAACGAAACACAACCAATCACTACCACCAAAAAGGATGATAGGACAAACACCATCGCACAATCTGACATCGACGAAATTCCAGACCCACCACCAAAAGGATGATGGAGCGAAACTCACACCAACCACTACCACCAAAAGGATGATAGGGCAAACACAATCGCACAATCTGTCATCGACGATATGTCAGACCCACCACCAAAAGGATGACGGAGCGAAACACACACCAGTCACTACCACAAAAAGGATGATAGGACAAACACAACCGCACAATCTGACATCGACGAAATTTCAGACCCACCACCAAAAGGATGACGGAGCGAAACACACACAAGCCACTACCACCAAAAGGATGATAGGACAAACACAATCGCACAATATGACATCGACGAAATGCCAGACCCACCACCAAAAGGATGACGGAGCGAAACTCACACCAGCCACTACCACCAAAAGGATGATAGGGCAAACACAATCGCACAATCTGACATCGACAAAATGTCAGACCCACCACCAAAAGGATGACAGAGCGAAACACAACCAAAATATCGCACAATCTGACATCGACGAAATGCCAGACCCACCACCAAAAGGATGACGGAGCGAAACACAAACAAAATATCGCACAATCTGACATCGACGAAATGCCAGACCCACCACCAAAAGGATGGCAGAGCGAAACACAAACAAAATATCGCGCAATCTGACATCGACGAAATTCCAGACCCACCACCAAAAGGATGATGGAGCGAAACTCACACCAACCACTAGCACCAAAAGGATGATAGGGAAAACACAATCGCACAATCTGACATCGATGAAATGTCAGACCCACCACCAAAAGGATGACGGAGCGAAACACACACCAGTCACTACTACCAAAAGGATGATATGACAAACACAATCGCACAATTTGACATCGACGAAATGTTAGACCCACCACCAAAAGGATGACGGAGCGAAACACACACAAGCCACTACCACCAAAAGGATGATAGGACAAATGCAATCGCACAATTTGACATCGACGAAATGCCAGACCCACCACCAAAAGGATGACGGAGCGAAACTCACACCAGCCACTACCACCAAAAGGATGATAGGGCAAACACAATCGCACAATCTGACATCGACGAAATGTCAGACCCACCACCAAATGGATGACGGAGCGAAACACAACCAAAATATCGCACAATCTGACATCGACGAAATGCCAGACCCACAACTAAAAGGATGACGGAGCGAAACACAAACAAAATATCGCGCAATCTGACATCGACGAAATGCCAGACCCACCACCAAAAGGATGACGGAGCGAAACACAAACGAAATATCGCGCAATCTGACATCGTCGAAATGCCAGACCCACCACCAAAAGGATGATGGAGCGAAACTCACACCAACCACTACCACCAAAAGGATGATAGGGCAAACACACTCGCACAATCTGACATCGACGAAATGTCAGACCCACCACCAAAAGGATGACGGAGCGAAACATAAACAAAATATCACGCAATCTGACATCGATGAAATGCCAGACCCACCACCAAAAGGATGACGGAGCGAAACACAATTAAAATATCGCGCAATCTGACATCGACGAAATGCCAGACCCACCACCAAAAGGATGGCAGAGCGAAACACAAACAAAATATCGCGCAATCTGACATCGGCGAAATGCCAGACCCAACACCAAAAGGATGGCAGAACGAAACACAACCAATCACTACCACCAAAAAGGATGATAGGACAAACACCATCGCACAATCTGACATCGACGAAATTCCAGACCCACCACCAAAAGGATGATGGAGCGAAACTCACACCAACCACTACCACCAAAAGGATGATAGGGCAAACACAATCGCACAATCTGTCATCGACGATATGTCAGACCCACCACCAAAAGGATGATGGAGCGAAACACACACCAGTCACTACCACAAAAAGGATGATAGGACAAACACAACCGCACAATATGACATCGACGAAATTTCAGACCCACCACCAAAAGGATGACGGAGCGAAACACACACAAGCCACTACCACCAAAAGGATGATAGGACAAACACAATCGCACAATATGACATCGACGAAATTCCAGACCCACCACCAAAAGGATGATGGAGCGAAACTCACACCAGCCACTACCACCAAAAGGATGATAGGGCAAACACAATCGCACAATCTGACATCGACAAAATGTCATACCCACCACCAAAAGGATGACGGAGCGAAACACAACCAAAATATCGCACAATCTGACATCGACGAAATGCCAGACCCACCACCAAAAGGATGACGGAGCGAAACACAAACAAAATATCGCACAATCTGACATCGACGAAATGCCAGACCCACCACCAAAAGGATGGCAGAGCGAAACACAAACAAAATATCGCGCAATCTGACATCGACGAAATGCCAGACCCACCACCAAAAGGATGATGGAGCGAAACTCACACCAACCACTAGCACCAAAAGGATGATAGGGAAAACACAATCGCACAATCTGACATCGACGAAATGTCAGACCCACCACCAAAAGGATGACGGAGCAAAACACACACCAGTCACTACCACCAAAAGGATGATATGACAAACACAATCGCACAATTTGACATCGACGAAATGTCAGACCCACCACCAAAAGGATGACGGAGCGAAACACACACAAGCCACTACCACCAAAAGGATGATAGGACAAATGCAATCGCACAATTTGACATCGACGAAATGCCAGACCCACCACCAAAAGGATGACGGAGCGAAACTCACACCAGCCACTTCCACCAAAAGGATGATAGGGCAAACACAATCGCACAATCTGACATCGACGAAATGTCAGACCCACCACCAAATGGATGACGGAGCGAAACACAACCAAAATATCGCACAATCTGACATCGACGAAATGCCAGACCCACCACCAAAAGGATGACGGAGCGAAACACAAACGAAATATCGCGCAATCTGACATCGACGAAATGCCAGACCCACCACCAAAAGGATGAAGGAGCGAAACACAAACAAAATATCGCGCAATCTGACATCGACGAAATGCCAGACCCACCACCAAAAGAATGGCAGAGCGAAACACAAACAAAATATCGCGCAATATGACATCGACGAAATGCCAGACCCAACACCAAAAGGATGGCAGAGCGAAACACAACCAGTCACTACCACCAAAAAGGATGATAGGACAAACACCATCGCACAATCTGACATTGACGAAATGCCAGACCCACCACCAAAAGGATGATGGAGCGAAACTCACACCAACCACTACCACCAAAAGGATGATAGGGCAAACACAATCGCAGAATCTGACATCGATGAAATGTCAGACCCACCACCAAAAGGATGACGGAGCGAAACACACACCAGTCACTACCACCAAAAGGATGATAGGACAAACACAACCGCACAATCTGACATCGACGAAATGTCAGACCCACCTCCAAAAGGATGACGGAGCGAAACACACACAAGCCACTACCACCAAAAGGATGATAGGACAAACACAATCGCACAATCTGACATCGACGAAATGCCAGACCCACCACCAAAAGGATGACGGAGCAAAACTCACACCAGCCACTACCACCAAAAGGATGATAGGGCAAACACAATCGCACAATCTGACATCAACGAAATGTCAGACCCACCACCAAAAGGATGACGGAGCGAAACACAACCAAAATATCGCACAATCTGACATCGACGAAATGCCATACCCACCACCAAAAGGATGACGGAGCGAAACACAAACAAAATATCGTGCAATCTGACATCGACGAAATGCCAGACCCACCACCAAAAGGATGGCAGAGCGAAACACAAACAAAATACTGCGCAATCTGACATCGACGAAATGCCAGACCCACCACCAAAAGGATGGCAGAGCGAAACACAACCAGTCACTACCACCAAAAAGGATGATAGGACAAACACCATCGCACAATCAGACATCGACGAAATGCCAGACCCACCACCAAAAGGATGATGGAGCGAAACTCACACCAACCACTACCACCAAAAGGATGATAGGGCAAACACAATCGCACAATCTGACATCGACGAAATGTCAGACCCACCACCAAAAGGATGACGGAGCGAAACGCACACCAGTCACTACCACCAAAAGGATGATAGGACAAACACAATCGCACAATCTGGCATCGACGAAATTTCAGACCCACCACCAAAAGGATGACGGAGCGAAACACACACAAGCCACTACCACCAAAAGGATGATAGGACAAACACAATCGCACAATATGACATCGACGAAATGCCAGACCCACCACCAAAAGGATGACGGAGCGAAACTCACACCAGCCACTACCACCAAAAGGATGATAGGGCAAACACAATCGCACAATCTGACATCAACGAAATGCCAGACCCACCACCAAAAGGGTGACGGAGCGAAACTCACACACACAGGTCGCTATCACCAAAAGGATGATAGTACAACACATATTTTAAGTTTACCAACACCAAAAGGATGCTAGTTAGGTTGAACTGACGAAGTTCGACTATCACCAAAAGGATGATAGTAAGGCAATTGACAACAGTCACACTTGCTGGGTACAACTCAATGGGGAACCCCCAATAGGAAGATTGGATTGAAATGAGTCAACGGGGTACGCCCACCGTCTTGTTTGGAGATCCTAGTTTTGTTGAAATGATTTCATGGTTACGCCCATGAATTCTGAAGAGGATGCCCTTGACTGGGCGGAGTTTGTCTTGATGTCTTGTTTTGGTCAACAAAAAGTTGAACCACCTTGTGAGGAACGCTCACAGTTTTGCATGAAGATGCCCCTGCTCGGGTTGGATCTTGCACTGAACTTCTTGGATTTTCCCAACAAAAGTTTGAACAACTTAGTGGGAATGCCCACGGTCTTGAACGATATGCCCCTGACTAGGCTGAATATTGATTTGCATATCTGATCAACCACGAGGTTGAAATACGTCGTGGGAGACGCCCATGGTCTTGAAAAGATGCCCATGACTTGGCTGAATCTTGCTTTGAATACTTTGAAATTTTGGGTGAAACACACAATTGCGGAAGATTGCCCCTGCCTGGGCTGGTGATTGCTTTGAAGCTCTTGAAAATCGTGGGAAAAACCCACCATCTTGCGGAAGATGCCTCTGACTGGGCTACCAATGGTCTTGGAAATCTTCGGGATTGATCCTGGACCTTGACTTGCATATATGAATGCTGGATGATAAATGATATTCCATATGAGTGGACGTGCAAATGCAAATGCTGACGAGCGGAGATGCAAGAGCTTTGGGGAGGTATAATTAATTGGAGTATGCATATGATGCAAGGCGCTTATGATGTTGAATGTGATGCTTATGATACACATGACGCAGACGGGTAATTGGAAATGCAGGTGTAGGCGCCAGTGTGGTGGACTTTGGGTAGTTGCCAATGCGAATTGGACTTCGGGTGGTGGGAGGGATTGACTTCCTCGACACGCTGTTCGTTGTAGACGTCACGATTGAAGCAGGAGATGATGCTCTGGATGCTCCCAAGTCTGGGTACTTGGTGATTTGTTGTGAATTTCCTTCACAGAAGGTTGCAACTCTGCTTGATGGTCAGGACGACCTGGTCTTGCCCCAGTCGGAACTTGTTAATGGCTTGCCCCTGCTCGAGCTCTTGGGTAATTTGCCCCAGCCTGATAATTTTTAGGTAGTCTTGCTTCGTGATAGCCACTGAAAGTCAAGTTCCTTCTTGATTGCCCCTTGTTGAAATGTCTTTGAATACCTAGCACTGTTTTGCAGTTAAAATTGTACATTCATAAATGGTAATATTAATGCAAAGTTCAATGTAAGTTTTGAAAAAGTGTGTCATTTATTGAGGTGTCGTGATAGTGAAATGAATGGACTGTTAGTCCGAATATTATGCTAGTTTTGATTGATGTGAAAGATATATCAAGAGAAATGACACCAATACTGATGATTATTAATCATGTGAGGAGTCAGGTTACGCAACCTCGCAATAGTATGCTTTCAGAAGAAACCTCGTCTCAATTAGGTCTTCGAGGGTTGTAACGTGGTCTGGTTCACGGTTATGAAACAAAGGATGCTAGGCTCAAAGTATAATTTGTACCCACCCCTTCTTTTTAATGATCTCCAGTCCTACGTTCAGTTAATTCTGTACCTATCTTGACGTTGTAGACTTGATGATTCAAGGTTTGCTCGTCATGGCAGTCACCTTATTTTGGTTTTTTGATGGATGTCAGTGCCCCTTTGATCTGGGTGGTCACTGAATCTTTTTTTGTTTTTGTTGAGGATTTCGGGGTCCTCTTTTGTTTTTGTTTTTGATCCCTAACTTTTGCATGGATTGATTTTGTTTATCAAATCCATCGGGATTGCCTTGATTTTGCCTAAGTCCCCTCTGAGGTGTCTGACTTAGCAGGATTTTGATTCTTATTTTGTTGCGACTGCCATAGCATGGGTCTTTGATGAACCATCGTCTTTAGGATTTCGCTTTATTGATTCAAGTGCAGGGTTGGACTAACTGAACACTACCCTGCCCCAGGTTGAGTGTAAAAGGTTTGACTATCCGAAGGAAACTACTACTTCTAGGCTCGAAGTGGTTTACTAGGGATTAACTCCTTATATCTCCAGTGTTTAGGGGAATTGAAGCAATGCCTGTACATCATTGACGAGATTCGGTATGAAAGCATACAGTTTGCAATTATGGGTATCTCGTTCTCATCATCCTCCCTCAAATCAAGCTAAACAACAGTGAATAGAGTGGAGTAAATAAATGTGTCGGTGATAAGTGAAAATGAGTGAATACGACATAATTAATTCAAAACATGCATAAACGATACATTAATGAAAACCAAATACGAATGGCAATTGTTCAAAGCATACAATACTTAAACAAACAAAGACAAAATATAAGAACTGCGAATAATGAAATGGCAACATGACTGCCTTTCTTTGGGGAATGAACTTGACTGGAATCGATCTGATGTTGGCACTAGTTGGCCGATGGCAACGGATCGTTGATGATATTTGGAGACTTTCCATTGAAGTTGATAGCATCCCTGTCGATCATGTCTTGAATTATGTGCTTGAAAGCTCTACAGTCTTCAATGGTATGACCTGGAGCGCCTTTATGAAACTCACAATGAGCATTTGCATCATAGTCGGCAGGAATGACAGTTGGAGGAGCCAAATCTCTCGGAACAACAGCTTTCTTCTCCATCAACTGAGCAAAGATACTAGCATATTTCATTGGCAGGCAATCAAAAACTCTATCTGGCCTCCATGTTCTTTGCTGACGTTGTGGGCGAGCACCTTGTCGTTGCTGAGTAGCTTGCATCTGCTGTTGCTGAGGAGGATACTGATATCCTTGCTGGTTGTAGGCTTGTTGTTGAGGAGCCTGTTGCCATGGCATCTGAGCTTGCGCTGCTTGAACAACTAGCTGATAAGGCATTGAAGCATATTGCGCAACAGCAACATATGGATACTGATAGTAGGGAACTTGATAAGGCATAGGAGCATGAGCTTGTTGAGAAGCTTGCCCTTTCTGCAAAAAGATGGCATTTGTTTCGCCCTCCTTCTTTTTGTATCCATTGAAAGGCTTCTTGGCATTGGCCTAGCTATTAGGACCTCCTGGGATCTTTCCACTCTTCAGCCCTTCTTCAATTCTCTCACCGACGATCACCAAGTCAGAGAATCCAGCGGAGACACTACCGATCATCTTTTCGTAGTACTGGCCTTGCAAGGTACCCATGAAGATGTCAATAAGTTCACGGTCAACAAGAGGTGGATGCACCCTTGCGGCTAGCTCTCTCCATCGTTGCGCGTACTCCTTGAAGGATTCGCCATCCTTCTGAGTCATACTCTGAAGCTGAGTACGGTTAGGAGCAAGGTCAGTGTTGTACTTGTACTGCTTGACAAATGCATCAGCTAGCTCGACCCAAGTTCGCACACTATTACGCTCCAGCTGCATATACCATTCGAGTGATGCCCCAGACAAGCTGTCTTGGAAGCAATGGATCATGAGCTTTTCATCTCTGGCATAGGCAGCCATCTTGCGACAGTACATCTTCAGATGAATATTTGGGCAACTGAGACCTTTGTACTTCGAAAACTCGGGCACCTTGAACTTGGGAGGAATGACAACATCAGGCACCAAGCACAATTCCAGAGCACTGAAAGAATTTGAGTTATGCCCCTCCATGGCTCGGAGTTTCTCGGCTAGATCTCGACACATCTTCATGGCTTCTGAATCCTGAACAGCAACGGGACTAGCAATGGGGATAGCAGCATGATAGTTCTGAACGTCGTCATACTGATCCATCAGAGTATCTTCGATATGAGGAACTGGGATTTGCACAGCAGTAGGCTGGGCCTGCGGGATAACTCCAACAGTAACTCCAGGCGCTGGGATTGGCTGAGAAGTGTTTCCTTCGACTGCATTGTTGAAGTTCAATGGCATCCCATGAGAATTTGGAATTGGAACCAAAGAGATGGCAGTAGACCCTTGTCCTTGACCATTGTTGTTGACGACAGCGGCGACTTCACGTCGTTCTTCCTCTCTCCTGGCTTCGAGGATGGCTTCGAGGATCTGGTCGATCTTTCCTTTCATAGAATCCAATTCTTCCCTGAAGGCGACTTGCTCCTGTTGAATTTGCTCCATCATTCGTCTGGTATTGGCTCTAGTTGCGTACTGGTGTCGGGGAATCAGCTTGATTTACTGGAGAGGAAGGAACGAAGACATGAGATTCTATTGAAGGACTGGTAATGAAAAATGCACAACATATGAAATGCAATGTAAATGATATGCAAGATGCAATGCAAGATACAAGATCCAGGATCACAGGATCACAATCAGACAATTTTGGAGCTGATAACTGTAACAGATACACAACCACAATTTTCGATCAAAACCGACAGGTACAACCTATACGGGAAGGTCTAAACATTATACCCATAAACCCACTTACGGGATGGTTTCTACGTTTGGTTCCTAGGATCACGGACACTAGTCGTATTAGCGTTGTGCAACAGGGTGGTTGTATTACAGCGATAATGACGATAAGGTCTCTCCTGGGCGGGGTCCTCATGCTAGGCGCACAAGGAGCGATTCCTTGGAGACTAACACTACACGACCACCAATATCGGAACTGGTGCTAACAAAAGGTTCCCAGAATCACGGACCCTTCATTAATCAAGTCACGCAACAGGCTAGCTGTGTTACAACAAGATCTACGAATAGGTCTCCTCTGGAGGAGCTTTCATGCTAGGCCCACAAGGAGCAAGTCCTCGGAGACTAACACTACTCGACTACCAATTCTAAACTATGTGTTCTCTCTGCTTTTTCCAAAGCTCGGGCGTAGAGCCTTACTCATGATGTCATCCCAAGAACCCACAAGCCGAGATAACAAGCACAAATAAAATCCACAAGAGAACGAATACATAAACGTAAAGAAAAATAAAAAACAACACTCCTCACAAACCAAAAGATAGGCTCGACTCTCTCTTTGCATGGAGAAAAACTTCCCCAGCAGAGTCGCCAACTGTCGCACCTCGAAAAATCACGGAGACATTTCGGAGAAACGACCCTCGCGTGAAAGGCGCGGAAATGCGGTTCGACAGAGTCGCCACCGAACTTTATTTTTCCCGAACAAACGGGAAAGGAAAATATCGAGAAAACCTCTTAAAAACGAAAGGATAGGAACAGGGTTGTCGCAACCATGTTCCGGGTTCGGGAGTCGGTTACGTGAGGGGAAGGTATTAGCACCCCTCACGTCCGTCGTACTCGACGGGAACCTCTTAAGGTAATTGTGGGGGAGTGTTATTTAGGTTTGGTTGTTTTCCTCTTATTGATAAAGGTAGAATTGATAGGGTAAAAAGGTTAAAGACGCAAAGGAGAGACGGGTGGTTAGAGGATAGGGTGCTCGCCAAGGATTGGGGCCCTTGTGCCTACGTATGCTCATTTGGACGAGAATGAGAAATCAGAGCAATCATAGTTCGTGGTAACAACCACGAAAAGGATGCGGGAAATGGAGGGGAGGTAGCTCGCCAAGATTATCATAATCTTATGCCTACGTATCTTACATTCGGACGAGAATGAAGAATCAGAGCAGTCCTAGTTCGTGGTAACAACCACGAAAAGGATACGGGAAATGGAGGGGATTGTGCTCGCCAAGATCATCGCAATCTTGTGCCTACGTATCTTACATTCAAGAGTGAATGAAGAATCAGAGCGTCCGTAGTTTGTGGGACTACGGGTAAAAGGGGGATTGTGCTCGCCAAGATCATCGCAATCTTGTGCCTACGTATCTTACATTCAAGAGTGAATGAAGAATCAGAGCGTCCGTAGTTCGTGGTAACAACCACGAAAAGGTGAGGTTGGATAGATTGGAAGTTTGAGAAAGAGACGAAAGAGTGACTGACAAGCAACCCAAAAGCGCGCCTCAAGAGCTTGTCACTCAAGAATTCAAAGAATGCGAGATTCCAAGAACTCAGTTCTTTCGGGAATTGACTGAATAAATTGAAGATAAAGAGTTGGATGTTTTGAGATTGAAAGAATGGACTAGTAACAACTCAAGAGCGCGCCTCGAGAGTTACTCATTCGAATATTCAAAGAATGCTAGATTCTGAGAATATCCCTCTTTCGTAAGTTTTAAAAATGTTTTTGAGAGGATCGAATCGAAAAAATGGCATGCGAGGCCAAAAGGAAGTTGTTTTGAAGTAGCTCGACGACGTGTCGAGGATTTGATTGAAGATGGAACCGACTTGACGACGTGTCAAGGGTTAGATTATTAGAAACGATATTAGACCCTAAGGGTGCCCCTAATATCGAAACCACGAGGAATTGTGAAGTGTGTGCGAAATGTCGATGATCGCGAATGCGTACGAGCATTCGTCTTAGGAGAGCGTTGGAAATAATTGAGTTTGAAAAAAGTCGAAAGGTTGAGTGAATAACAACTCAAAGGGCGTGCCTCGAGAATTATTCACTCGAAAATCCAAGGAATGCTGGATTCCAAGAACCTCCTTCTTTCGAAGTTTTAATCGAGAAAATGTTGAGAAAATGCGTTTGAGAGAATCAAAAGACTGAATGAATAACAACTCAAAAGCGTGCCTCGAGAATTATTCACTCGAAGATCCAAGAAATGCTAGATTTCAAGAATCTCCCTCTTTTGGAGTTTTAATCGAGAAAATGTTTTGAAATAGTTTGAAGTGAGACGAGGTGTGAAAATAAATTTAGGAGAAGTGATAATTATTAGATAAATGAGACGTAGGCCTCACAACCAATTAATTGGGGTATCATCGAAATGCTAGGTCTCGACAACGCCTTTTTCATTTGAATGAACGACAGAAATGTCACACATAATGCTAGATTCCTATGAAATTTCTTTGTCCGAAAGGGTATATTAAAAAAACAAAAAGTCGAACAATATATTATTTAAGGTGTTCACCTCAATAATAATTTTCAAAAATCCAAGAAGTGCTAGACTTCAAGGATTTAGTGTTTTCATGATTTTGATTTAAAAATAATTTTGTAATAAAGAATAAGTTGAATAAGAATTAGAAAAATAATTATATTTTGAAAGTAGTCGCTCAAGTTTTTTTTTTAAAAAAAGCTCCAGACTTGTGTTTAAAAAATTGTCTTGAAAAAGGTCTATTTAAAAAATTTGATTAAAAGATTTAATGTTTGAAAATAAATTGAACTAAAAAAACTTTGAAAATGCATTTGAAAATAACCCATAATTTTTGCTTAGAAAATAATATTGAATTGATTAAAAGAAAATTAGTTCATTAAAAATTTACTTGGAAATAAATATTAAATATGGAAATGGATGTAGAAACCAACTTGAGAATTCAGCCACTCAATACACATGGAGCAGCGTCCCTTTCATCACCAGACTGTATCAAATTTATGTAGGATGCCTAAAAGTCCAGCCAGTCACGAGCAATACTGCAAACAGGTTAGAGCTGCAGACCAAAACATAATGCATTCCAATCTAAAATAACAACTATCAGCTCCACGAGATCGAATAAGTGTCGTAGAATCAATCCGAGAAAACAACCACTAACACTAACCAAACCAAAATGGCAAGACAGTAACAACACTTCCGTGAAATCGAGTTGGAAAACAACAACTCACCAAACTATTACAACTTAACATATTTGTACGAAATCGTGAATTTAAAAGAAAATACGACGAAGCAATACGCACAGTAAGATTTTAAAACAAATTAACTTTGTAGGAAAGTCAACAAAATGATAGTTCGCAAAACTGGATGCTCATAATACAAGAGATACACAATATAATCCAAATTGAAATTGAACAACATCTATCTTAGCTAACCAACATGGCAC